>OX451403.1:0-413266 GCA_949629135.1 Eremobia ochroleuca | reverse complement strand
TCATGTGATTTCTCGATAGAGCGGCCGTTCCGCCAAATCGCTCGATCAGTATAATTCAAGTCTGTGACGATGGTACCTGTGCGTTCGGTAGCGGGCGTGGAGGCGCCCCGGGGCGGCGGCTCGGGCGCGGGCTCCGGCGGGCGCGAGTTCAAGGAGGGCGCGGGCTTCGCGCGGCGGCGCGGTGCGATGCGGCGCCGCGTGCACCAGGTCAACGGACACAAATTCATGGCCACCTTCCTCCGGCAGCCAACCTTCTGCAGCCACTGTCGGGAGTTCATCTGGTATGTCAGTTAAATCCATAGAACCTAGATATTGCCCAATACTTTTTTAATCCTTAAGAATAGTGGTCAGGGACCATTAATATAATTGTGAAAATTGGAAATATCACCAATTTCGTGCGACAATCGATTGAAAAACTTTTGTATAATGTTGTATGAATTACGTTTTTATGTTTTACAGGGGTCTGGGCAAACAAGGCTACCAATGCCAAGGTAAGAATCACCGCGACACACCGACACATCACTATCACTACATAGTATAAAACAAAGTCGCTTCCCTGTCTGTCTGTCCCTATATATGCTTAGATCTTTAAAACTACGCAACGGATTTTGATGCCGTTTTTTTAAACAGATAGAGTGATTCAAGAGGAAGGTTTATATGTATAATACATGCATAATATAGTAGAGAAACACTGATAATTTTAGAGGTTTCTAATGTAATGTCGTAAATAAACACATTTTTTGCGCTTACATTGTAAACGCTGGCTGAACCCGTCGAGATAGATCAAAATAATGTACTACAGTATTGTACACCTTAAAAAGGTCTATAAAAAGTCCACGATTGTATATGTCTATCTCTTTGGGATAACCCACAATAACCATTTTTTATCCTATACTTTTTACGAGAAATAATGGCTCTAAAATTATCAGTGTTTCTCCATTGCACCCATGCGAAGCCGGGGCGGGTCGCTAGTTATGAATATTACACACACAAAACAAAATATAGTCTAATCAAAACCTTGTTTTCAATTGACGTTTTTTCAATCATAAATACCAACTTCACGCCACTGCAAATAAAGCAAGTATTGAAGTTGTACCGCAAACTAAACCTTTTGGGACTGATATTAAGATTGTTTTTCGGAAAGCACATAAATTGCTAACGCTGCTTAAACTGACGCATGTGTGATTGTCGCAGTGTGCACGTGCGTGGTGCACAAGCGCTGTCACTCGTCCGTCGTCACCAAGTGTCCGGGCATGAAGGAAGAGGTAAGAGTAAGTATAATCTTTCTTTATTAACTGTAGAGTAGTCTTAGAGTTGACTGTAGTTAGTTCACTTGGAAAATCTGGATGTTGACGAGAACACGTGCAAGTAAAAGCGTCCCCGTAATATCCCACTCATCCCATACTTGTATTACAAACAATCGGAAGTCGCTAGAAATCCAACTTGCCGTCAAATGCAAGTGTTTTTGCTCATATAACTGAAAGTTAGCTACTCTTGCACTTTCGCCTTAGATATCAGCCTCAGTCGTAAGTTACTTATACTGTGTGTAACTACTTTGTTTGTCATTACAAATAAAGTGGTGAGGTGCTTTACTTCATTAGGTAAAGCATGCATTCATTTGTGTTTCGGCTGACAGTCCAATCACGATGCATAACTTGTTCTTGATGGTATAATGAGTGGCTTCATATCGTAAGTGGCATATGGCCAGCAGCATAGAGCTGTGATGGCCCTGTCGTTACGAACCCGGCTTACGAGCAGTTGGGCACGGGTTCCAACAGAGAGGTGGACTTTTATGATATGCAATTTCTTTTATCGCCACTACTCTGTAAACAGTGATGGAAAACATCGTGAAGAAGTGCGGGTAGCACAGGACGGGCAGCACAGGTCATTGTGATGATGCTAGAGGGAGGTTATGTCCAGTAGTATGTGATGATGATGATGTGTGTCCAGTGGTGATGATGTATTTCTGATGTTTACGTGATCTGTGCTACACACGCAGCAACAAAGCGCGGTGGGCGTGTCGGGCGGGCAGCGCTTCAACGTGAACGTGCCGCACCGCTTCGTGGTGCACTCGTACAAGCGGTTTACGTTCTGCGACCACTGCGGCTCACTGCTCTACGGACTCATCAAGCAAGGCCTGCAGTGTGAAGGTGAGATATTCTTTGATATATTTAAGTATAGGAACATCGGGACACGGCAAAGTGTCCATACACCTGCACTTCTGAGGACCTAAAAACGCCACTGATGCCGCATTTGGGCTCCACTTATTTGATAATTTACCATCGACTCGAAAATAAGAAGACAGCAAATTAAAAGAGATGGTTTTGTAGACTGCTTAAAAACAGGAGCTGAGATACAAATTAGCCCTGAACATAGTTTATGATTTAGTAAAGCAGCAAAGAAAACAAAATTGTCTATTTCAAAACCTTCAAGTGAAAAACATGTTATATCTTTCAGAAATATGGTAAGTAATATTACTATATTTCTAAAAGATATAACATGTTTGTGATATTCCTGCATAGGAAGAAGAAAAGGCAAACTCAAAATTAGAATCACTAAATGTGTTTGTATTGCAGTATGTTCGATGAACGTCCACAAGCGGTGTCACAAGAATGTGGCGAACAACTGCGGCATCAACACCAAGATGATGGCAGAGATCCTCAACGAGATGGGCATCTCGCCCGACAAGAACCCTCGGCCCAGACCCTCCAAGGTACTGTACAGCATTCCTATATAGTGAAGCAACATATCTTCTACTTATACTGCATGGTTATGGAGATAAAACTTGAAAATAACTTCGGGTTCTCTGATAAGAATCTGTTTTTGGAACGACGTTCCTTAACGCGCTTGCGGTAGGAGTTGTCTGGTAGAAATCGTCACGCTGAAAAATCGTTATACCCTCCGTGTGACTCCCCCTCTCTGTCCTGTTCAATTATATATACAACGTGTAACGTGAAATGCGCAAAACCTCAGATACCCCAACTGATTTTTAATTTAATTCACCTATTTCAGAGAGAAAATAAGTCATTAAAAAAATTGTAAAGGTTTTATGTGCTGTTTTAGTTTTACTGGCCATTCTGATCGTTTCTTGCATCTGCGACGACGCTCTATCGAGGGAGGAGTCGTCAACGGGCCGCTGCGCCGCGCTGACATTGGCTTGCTTGACTTATTAATAAATAGACACGGCAACGTTTTTAAAAAGATTTTTTGAAAAATGTGACCTATGTATATTAAAAAGTGGTTCAATTGATTCTGCTCGTTATTCTGATCAAACTATTTTCAGGCTTTGCGCATTTAACGTTACACGTTGTATACGAGTGTGTGCGTGCGAGAATCGCGTAAGGAACTTCGTACCTGGTGAAGGTCCCGGCCGCACACGTTGTCTTTGATCACTACCAGAAGTGATACCAAGCCTATATCTGCCGTCAAGGGCCATGGTGTTTGTGTTTTTAAATGGAATGAGTGCCGGTGAAACCACAGTTGCATGACACATTTTGACTTGGTCTCTAAGGTCGGAATTAATTGGCAAGTATTTATTATTGAAGAAGTAATCTAAGAGCGGCGGTGTTGTTTATTGTTTAGTGTTTACCATAGTGATTGGCTTATTTACCAACCAAAAAAGATCGAAATAAATGATTTATTCAGAATGGAAAAAGTTTTTGAAATTTCTGACTATTTTTAGTACTCAAATTGAAACTTTAGTTGTTCTGATAGTTTTTTAATACTTATGGGGTCGATTAGCATAAAAAAAAATCTTTTTTGAAAATTGCCCATTTTCTTGCTGTTTGTAATTTTTTCAACATCTGAATTCTGATCAAAATGTCTCAAGAATTTAAAGACGATTGTCTTTTAACTTTCCTTTCCTAAGACCGTATTCCTGTAGCTACAACATTTAAGATACCTGCCTGCTCCTGCTGTCCCATCTCAAAAATCGTCCCTGTTAATGGAGATCAGCACTTTGTGTTGTGAGAAGTTACTCCTTCATCTATTTACAAGCAATACATGTCCACAGTACCTAAACGCGGCCCTGATGGAAGGCGCGCCCGAGCTGGCCTCGTCGGGCGAGTCGGACAACAAGGACGGCGACAAACACGACGACAAAGGTAACTCGTGCATACGATACATTGACGACGATTAGTAGCTAGTTAGTAGTGGCGATGTTGGGTGGGGCAATGAAACTGAGGATTCCGTGGGCCCTATTACGGTTACAATATTATGACAGATAAGTGGTGTAGGCTTAGTAAAATTGTCCCGTCGACACCCAGTCTTACCCCCAAAAACGTGAATGTTTCATCCGCTTGGAGGACATTGGCTTAGCCAGAGAGAGAGAGGAAAAGTTTTTAGGGTTGTTAAACTTTTAACACCCCTCTTTGGGGGATCAGAAAAGGTCGGTAACCTTTCACTCCATAGTATTTCTTTTGCATTCCGAATGCGTTTATGAACCTCGTTTATGTTCTACTCGTGAAAGTGACCGAATGCAGAATGTTAATCGCAAGTAAGTGCTTTGAATTTTATTGTACGTTATCAAATATCTTTAGAAAAAGTAGTAAATCTTATTCTCGTAAGATCTGGTTTGTAAGAAACAAAAAAACTTAAAATGTTACGCACGTCACGTATTCAAGTCTGTCATTTAGGACAAAATAATAATTATCGCGATACGCTTTTCTTGTTTTGGGTCAAAACTCAGCGACGCAATAACCTCACCCAATGTTGCCGAAGTCTTAAAACATTGCCGTATTGAAACTGCCAATACTGTCATTATAGATCTGATGTGCAATGCTTGCTAGTAATATTTTATATCTACAGTAGAGTAGCTTTTTGATATATTCCCAGTACAATGTATTTATGTAGATGTGAGTCGTTTATTTATCTCTTACATGTGTGATATCGTAGCGTTTTGTGAGTGCTCCTTTTTATGCAGTGTGTTTACTATATTTCGACCAATTTGTAATACCGATCATATTACACGCGTCTAATTAGAATGGACGCTGATTCTTGGAAAAACGTTAAAAATCGTTGAACCAATTGTAAAAATTTAAATAATAATATTGCACTCAAGGGCATCATATTTGTGTGATGTTTTATTGCACTCGACCCAAAGCTTACTCATTGAAGTTATTTCAGTACTATGCGTCGTTTAGCCACGATTAATTTAGAATAGCAATGGCGTAATACTAACACTAAACTATCAATTTAAAGTAAACGAGACCTGTTAAGACAATTGCCGAGTGGCATAGTCAACCCTCTGCATTCATTATGTAGCAGTAGTCCTTCGTACGCCACTGTGGCCGCTTCGAGTGATTGTTACATTAGTATTGCCACGGTAATATTATCTATACAGTATTGTAACTCGGCCGCTTCTTGGAAATAAATACCTACAGCCGCGCGGTACGTAAACATGCGATAGGGCTGCCCGTCTCCAGCATTTTAATTACATTTGCCTACTTACTTGGAATTATGCAAACTAACAAAACACACATGCACCGAAGTTTTAACACAAGCGTAAGTAGGTAGGTACCTACCGTATCATGATTCATTCAGAACCGCATATAACTACCTATTTCACTCGTCTCAATAACTTTCCGTTACTCTATTCGCTTTATTTATTAATCCAAACACCTTTTTTTTCGTGAGATAAAAGGAAATACACGTATCCATTAAAAAGACACACATTATGTACCTACCTACTAGTAAGTAAAATTATTTTATAGTCTCACCTTTCAGAGTTTCCAGGTAATTTAAAAAACTTATGTCTGGATGCGTTATTGACGAATTCATACAACCAAAAACAGCACAATATTTCCTACTCGTCATATTAACTGATTTTTAGAGAAAAAATCGCGCGGTTATTGTTAAAAAAACAACACACCGTCCGTTCGACACTGCGGTACGGCCGTGACTGTCTGCGCAGCGAGCGCACAGCGAGATCGAGGCGCGTAGGTATAGCTCGCGTTTCGTCCATTTGTATGAAGTTGTAGTACTGTATGATAATATTACCGTGGTATTGCTTATCTTATACCTTGTATGTTATTCATATATTTATCTTTTGTTCAAATAAAGGTTTGGTTTATTTTTTGTTTATTGTTTCAATTATATTTGAACAGCATGAAACAATGTTATGGAATAAGTGAATGAATAGAAAAGAAAATTAAATGATTCATTATTTTTTCCCCATTTTTATTTTACACAAACATTCAGAAATAGAATAAGTACACATTCTAGCCAACCAAAGTAATTAGATAACTGGCGGATGTGACATTTACACGGGATGAATAATTTGTATTTAGCAGCCATCTTGGGTTTTTTATTTCGGCAACACCGGTGGCGTTACTCGCAAATATTTCTGGTACGAATATAGTGCAGCGGGCGGTGGGAGAGCCCGACCTCCATACAGTTGTCTAATTATGTCGTATACACAAAGCATTCCGTAGTGCATCATTTCATTATTATGTTTTACCATATTGTTTTGTTTCCCCCACGTTCCCTCATATAGACGTACAACTGCCGGCGGGATGGCGCTCGCACTGGGACGACCTGGAGGAGATATTCACGTGTTACGACACCGACCCACAAGGTGGCGAGTTTTCTTCAATGTCACCCCAAGGGGGCGGGGTTTTGTGTCGCTGTCGCTCGGTGCTGGCGCTTTGATCGCTGCAGTCAAGCTATACGTGTGTGTTGCTTTGTATGTTGTGGCTAGGCTTAAGTCCCCTATAAACGTTATCGGCCGTCCACAGCGTGTTGCCACTTCCATAGTATGGTGTTGACACGGTCTCCTTGCGTCGCTCATTCAAGTGTAATTATTATGGTGTGCCGCTATGCACCGATAGTGTTCTATAAGAGACTTCTAGCCTTAGGTATAGGTTGCACTGTGGTAAGTTTATGCGGGAAACACGCGGTGGCTGTATGGGAATGATAATCTATGTTTAAAATGATGGAAGATCCCTCACTTTTTGGGCGTCTTTACATAGTAACAAATAATTACATAAACTATGGTTCTAACTCGAACCGTTTGAACAGCCCTTTTATAAATAACATTAATTAGTAGTCAGTAGAGTAACATTGTACACATGCACATGGTTCAAGTTGTACAAGTATTGAAACAACACCTTATATACACCGGGATCACTCCTAATTCGTTTTGATAGAGTTCGCTTTTGACGTGAAACTGTGACTAATTTGGATGGCACTGTTAACTGTAATATAAGTATTGTTTATTATTTTAAAATCTATTTAGCTGAAATGAATATCCGTTGCTGGTGAAACAGCTTTATTCTATGCACATTAATATAATGCATAATGCTGAGACTATACCACGCGAAGACTCCGATTCCCACATCATTTTCAGCCAATTTATGGTTTTAAAGTGTATATGAATTGGAGTTACAGCCTTCGTGTAGACACAGCCTTAAAATATTGGTTCCTTCAATGGTTATAAAGTGCATGAGTGGCGGCTTTTAACAACTTCTTACACTCGAAGCCAAACATTGACTATTTACGGCAGCAACACTTTTGGCGCAGGTTTTTATTTTAATTTTATTTACTTTGGTACTTACAGTGGAGAGGACATTTCAAAACTTTTACTGGTGGCCTGCTTACTTACTTGGTTCTACGGAAAGCTTATGACTTTCTATCCTATCATACATGCTTACTCCTTTTCTGGTCTTATACGTCATGCGTGATGATTTTAGCAGCTGCGACATTGTAGAAGTGTCGGATTTTAACCGTGGAGGTCTTACCTGTTATTTTAACCGTGGAGGTCTTACCTGTTATTTTAACCGTGGAGGTCTTACCTGTTATTTTAACCGTGGAGGTCTTACCTGTTATTTTAACCGTGGAGGTCTTACCTGTTATTTTAACCGTGGAGGTCTTACCTGTTATTCTTTATCCTCAGAAACATACACTCATCGTGATCATTCTTTTAATAAGAGTGTTGATCGTCTGACAATTTTCGCTTACAAGACTGATAAGCGAATATTTTCAGGCGATCAAGCATTACATTCTCACCTCTCGCCGGTCGAGAAACTAACCTCGTGTAAACGAAGCTAAAATTCGAAAGAACATGTTAAAAGTCAGTAGAGTAAAAGGGATACAGTCCAAAAATGCTTTGAGTTTTTAATAACGGTCAACTTCTTCTTATCTTTGAAGCCTGTCGCAGCTGCTGATGGACTCACTTTTGGTATAAGCCTCTTATATGACATCTACTAAAGTGTTGTTGTGTTGCGCAGGCGACGACGGCGCGGGCGGTCACGACAAAGTGTCGCTGGACGACTTCCACTTCATCAAGGTGCTCGGTAAGGGCTCCTTCGGGAAGGTCATGCTGGCAGAGAAGAAGGGCACTGACGAGGTATGTGCTGTTATCTACACTACACTAATATTATAAAGAGGAAAGATTTGATTGTTTGTTTGTATTCAATAGGCTCCCAAACTTATGGACCGATTTGAAAAATTGTTTTACCATTAGAAGCCGACATTATCCCTGATGAACATATGCTACTTTTTACCGCGGGAAAATGCTTCATTCCTACGGGAAAACGGGTAATAGGATTTAAACGGCGGGAATTCCGAATTTTACGCACACGAAGTTGCGGGCGGATGGTAGTCGTATATAATATTAGTTTGGCAAGTTGAAATTTTCACATTTATATCAAAGAAAACATTTATATTTATTATCATGATAACAAACTATTTTCCATCAACGTGATTTTCTACAATGGTATAATATGAGAACAGCCGAGTTCTTCTGCTAGTGCTCGTGTCGATAAACGGGGATCAGTTTTGATGAGTTGCAATTGTTTTATGTCAGTCTGAACTGAAGACTGGGGTGAGGTGAATCTTTTAAACTAGTCTCCCGTGTCGAATTTATCAAACCAATTTTTAGCTGTGCGATGAGTGACCGTAGAATCTCCCATCGATTTACATATGTTTCTGGTCGCATCCGCTGCTGAATGTCCCAATCGGTATTCGTGAAATAACAACAGTCTGATTTGTTCTAAAAGAAAGTAGACCTTAAATTGAACTACATAAAGTCAACTTTTACTGGTCTTGTTTAATAAAATATTGTAAAAAATATTCCTCCATTTGATAAATTATTGGTTCTGCTATCGTGTTTACATTTTAAAACAGCACAATAGGTCGTCGCTATTGTTTTTTTCTCTCAAGTTTTTTTTACCTTGACGGTTGTAACTACACGGAGAGAAAAATCTTAGAAAAATTACTGTGCTATCTCATAATCTGAGTGCATTTGAGTGGTAATGGAAAAATTATCATGCTACATAATCAGCCTATAATATTCCCACTGTTGGGACACAGGCCTCCTCTCTGTGAGAGGGATCATGCTAGCACGGTAAAAATTCTTATGCTGGACAGTAAAATTTATTGGACAAATAGCGTTTTTTTCCCAATCTCACTCAGAGAAATTTTCTGTAATGTCACTTGCACTCACTTTACAGTGACGAGCACAGTATTTTTTCTAAGAATTTTCTCTCCGTGTAGACTGATGTGTGTGTTGTGAGCGCAGAAGCAGACACATGCGGAGCCCCGTAACACTCGGGGTACGCGGGCCCCGTTTACTTGCGATTTCTACTGTTTCTTTCTGTCCTGCTGTTTGTCCTTAGTCACAGAGATTTTAAGTGAAAAATGTAAGTTGTTACGTGATTGATGATTACTGAAGATGATGTCTGCGGAAAACATCTCATTCCCATATCATGGCTGTCGATGAGTATTTTTCATAAGTAAGTCGTGGCAGTACTGTTTGTGTACCGTGTGGCGTGGCGCGCAGGTGTACGCCGTGAAGGTGCTGAAGAAGGACGCCATCGTGCAGGACGACGACGTGGAGTGCACGCTGACGGAGCGCCGCGTGCTGGCGCTGGCGGCGCGACACCCCTTCCTCACGGCGCTGCACTCCGCCTTCCAGACGCGCGACCGCCTGTTCTTCGTCATGGAGTACGTGGACGGAGGCGACCTGATGTTCCAGATCCAGCGCGCCAGGAAGTTCGACGAGCCCAGAGCTAGGTGACTGATGTTATTCTATTGATCTAGCCGCCAGAACGAATGGAACGAATGTTCCTGTATACTTTTAAAGTGTAATTCTGTTTCCTCCTGGCCGTTGGGATGAACTACTGAGGGTGTCTCATAAATAATGTCGGTTTCAATGTTCAGTTCTGTTTCTTAAATAATCATATAAAAAGAAAACCTCAATATTCAAAATAAAGCCCATCGTATTCTATAGTCTCAACCCAACGTTAAGCCTGCTCTTTGAGTCCTTGATAAAATTATTTGGGCTTAAATGCATAAAACTGCCGCACTGCATTTTCAACACCTTTTGACTCGAATTTTTCCCGCGAAGGAATTTGCCATTGATCTGAATACATAGTAATCAGATGTTGCAAGGTCGGGACTAAATGCTGGATGTGGCAGGAGTTCCATACCACCAAGTTCATCAATCTTAGCCCGTGTAACTTTCGCAGTATGTGGTCTAGGATTGTCTTGTTGTAAGAGCACAAGTTTTCGATTTACTAAACCTGGATATTTCCACGATAAAACCTCATACATTCGTGTCAATTGGCCACAATATATTTCGGCAGTGATAGTTCAACCCTCTGGAACTATCTCGAATACACTAAACCTTCATAATTTCACCAGACACATAACAAGACTTTTTACTCGAATCGACTTCTTTTCGCGACAGAAATAAAAAAAAAAAAAAAAAATATTATTATCAAAACGTGTTACGACGTCAATTAACAAAGACAGTATGACTAAAATAAAGTACAACAATAGCACTCTTTATAGAATTAGATACTTTTCTTAACAGGTTACGACATGCATAAATAGTGCTGTACGTAGTCATTTTTTAGTTACAAAACCCGACATTGTTTATGAGACACCCTCATATCTCGGATGCAATCATCGTTTCATAATTTTAGTGTTTTTTTTTTGCTGTTTGTCGACTAAAGGACTAAAAATTATTATCACAAGAAAAAAAGGAACTGATAAATTATATTTTATTTCTGTAAAATTGTTTGTAAAAACACATTTAATAAATATAGATGTGATGGCTTCTAATTGACTACTCTTGAGAAAAAATACCCAAACTAACTCAATGGTTTATCTCCAGGTTCTACGCAGCGGAAGTTACGCTAGCCCTGCAGTTCTTACACTCGCACGGCGTCATCTACCGCGACCTCAAGCTCGACAACATCCTGCTCGACAGCGACGGACACTGCAAGCTGGCCGACTTCGGCATGTGCAAGGAGGGCATCCTCGGTCAGTAATCACCCCGTACATAAACATAAGAAAATAATCCCAGCCTATCATTCTCCCACTGCAGAGCAAAGGCCACTTCTCATACACAGAGGGCACGAGCATTGATGACCGCGCTTGCTCAAGGCGAGTTGATCATTTCGAGCTTATATTAAGGACGGCAAAGTGATACGAAACCAAATGTAACTAATAATTAGCACAGATAGATTACTCCTTCATCTTCACATGGTAGCAATTTTTTTTCGAAAATGTTGGGTTATAATTATTTACTGTAGGAGCCGGTAACACTGAAAGTCCCGTCATAGCGGAATCAAAATTTTTTTATTTAAATTAATAGAATATAAGTATAGGAATAAATTAAGCTCGGTATGCGTGGATTCCTATTGCCGAAACAATATAAAAAAAAAAATGAAAAAATGTTGAATGTAATGAAAAAGTTAAAGAAATTCTTAGTGTCCAATTAAATGAAGAAGAAAGTGAAGAATCAGAAAATGAAAGCCGTTGTGATGTAGATGAAATTGATTTTGACGATTATCAATAAATATACTAAGTTTGAGCATAAACTCCTGTCATTTATTTCAACATTATTTTATTGTTTCAATTATCTAAAATAAAAATTCTCCTATTTTTCCTTGAATCATATAATTCCTCATATTATTTTAAATCTAAGAAGAGAAAAAGACATCTTATTCCACAAAAAGCATTTACTCCAAAATAAATTAATTAATCGTACATTTTGGAGTAGATAGGGGCTTGTGGCTAAGTAACAACAGCCGCACGGTTCGATCGATCAGGTTAAGCTACGCTTGCCGCGGTTGGTCCGTGGATGGGTGACCATCTTCACATACCAAGACCCCTCTGTGCCTCGGAAAGCACGTTAAGCCGTTGGTCCCGGCTGTCATTCGTGGATCTTTGACAGTCGTTACGGGTCGTCAGTAGCCCGAAAGTCTGACAACCAGTTTTACCAAGGGGTATCGTATTACCCAGTAACTGGGTTGTGGAGGTCAGATAGGTAGTCGCTCCATGTAAAATACTGGTATTCAGCTGCATCCGGTTAGACTGGAAGCCGACCCCAACATAGTTGGGAAAAGGCTAGGCAAATGATGATGACATTTTGGAGTAGATGCTAATATAGCTCATGCACTTCAAGGTGGTATGCGGGATTTTTCCGGCAGTTTTTGAGCCCGCATACTAAGATATTTACCTTAACTACTAAGAGTCGCGATGTTTTCCTTCACCGATGTTAGTAATAATATATACTCAGAAAGTAAACCCAAATAAAATATCGTTTTAGCTCATATCGAGAACTATGAATCATCATAGTGCTAGCACATCTGCTAATCCATACTTCCATACTAATATTATAAATGTGAAAGTAACTGTCTGTCTGTTACCTTTTCACGCCTGGAAGGCCGAAGGGATTTGGCACACACACAGACCATGAGCAGTGTTAATTTATCTCGACACTACGCGATCGAAGCAGCGGGCAAAAGCTAGTATTCAATATAAAATGTAGTGAAAATTGTTGCCGGCCCCTGCTCCCGGAGAGACGAACACATGTCATAGCTGCCCTGTGATGTAACAAGGGCTTGGAGGGGCTGCGGACTTCCTGGTTGTGTGACCGGGACGCGCGGGGTGGGCCTGTCACTGTCGGGTTATGAGAGCTGAGGGCTCGCACAGCGCCGTAGGCGAGAGGCAGGAGTGTGCAGTAGTGCAGACAATGACAACGCGTTTGTTTCAGAGGGTACCACTACTACCACCTTCTGCGGGACGCCCGACTACATCGCGCCGGAGGTATGTAGCTTACAATATAATACTTGGCGGAATGAAATAGGTTTTTTAAATTGATTTAGATAGCATCGTACAGATTGTTGCAATTTAATCATTATGTCTTCGTATTGACGTGATATTACATTAGCTGCAATGGCTAACAACATCAGATGTGAATGTGACATGGTTACATCTCTTCACATAAACACTTTACAATAAGGATCGTCCCGTTCATTGTTCATTTCTTACGCATATGGCAACCGTAGCATTGTGCTCTGAGTTAGATGGACGACGACCTTAACATTGAATGCACTTTGTTTCTTCGCAATTTCTGAGTTTAAATATTAGTACTGTTGTGCGGTTGATCGTAAAATCATGTTTATTTTTTTTAGATTCTCCAAGAGCTGGAGTATGGCCCCTCAGTGGACTGGTGGGCATTAGGCGTCCTCCTCTACGAGATGTTGGCTGGCCAGCCTCCCTTCGAGGCCGACAACGAGGACGACCTGTTCGAGTCCATCCTGCACGATGACGTGCTGTATCCCGTGTGGCTCTCCAAGGAGGCCGTGTCTATACTCAAAGGTGAATTACTAACAGCCTTCAAAAAAGGAGGAGGTTATGTCTTCGACGATTTTTTTTGTAAATAAATTTTGGCGAGCATATTAGCTAACGTATAGTGTCCCGCGGCAGGCTTCATGACCAAGAGCCCGGCGCGGCGCCTGGGCGTGCTGGGCGGCGCGGGCGCCATGCGCGCGCACGCCTTCTTCCGCGACGTGGACTGGGACGCGCTCGCGCAGCGCCGCCTGCGCCCCCCCTTCCGCCCCAAAGTCGTGAGTGTTGCGCTGTCTCTACACTGCACAGGCACGCATGCATTTTCAACACTGTACAGAATGTAAAAAAGAACCATCACAAAAACTAATTTCTACGAAATTCTCAACTTTTACCATTGTTACGCTATTTAACACACGCCAAGGACTGCTTTCATGTGTATGTGTATGAAGCAGATCGAGAATGTCACCACGACAAGAAGAATGTAATGAATCAACTTTGTGTTGGGTCTTTCTGCAGCTGTTATAAAGTTTTTGTTGCTATTTATTTTGTTGGATGTTTTTCCAAAATGCTGTTTTTTTTTTAAATTCGAAATTACATAAAAAAGTATACTTTTAATTTCCCCAGCTTTTGTTATTTGTAATATGTACCGTGTTATGATTGACATGGCGTTTCTTATGTTAAAGAAGAGCAAGCGCGAGGCTGCCAACTTCGACGCGGAGTTCACGAAGGAGGAGCCCGTGCTCACGCCCGTGCCCAACGACGTCGTGCGAGCCATCAACCAGGTGAGGAACTAATTCATCATGGTTTCTTGACTCTGAATCATCACCTGCCTAGCCTTTTTTCAATTATGTCGGGATCGATTTTCAGTGTTTTATCAGAAGCGACTACCTGTCTGACCTCCACATCCCAGTTTCTGGGTAATACGATACCCCTTGGCGAAACTGGTTGTCAGACTTGGGCTTTTCACTACCCGTAACACTGCCAAAGTTCTACAAACAAAATACTATTTCTAAAAAACATAAAATATCAAATTGTGCCCGAGCAATAATATCAGTTTTATATTTATTTATTTATTTGGGGAAAACAAACAGTCACACAAACATCGTAATAAACAGGTACTTAGTGAGAAAAAAAAGACATTACAAATATGTGTAGCTCACGACGTTATCCACATCTTAAATACTACAAAATTATTATGGAACTATTTGCACACAAGTGAAACATGAAAGGCAAAATCCTAAGACATTTTTTTTTAATTAAAAGAAAAGAAACGCATTTTTTTTAAACAATAATAGAAAAAAACAAATCAAAACATCTAAAAATCTGAGTCACTAATTAATTTAATCAATGAGCTTCTAAACTTATTAGCAGACAATGCAAACAAATCTAAATTTGTGAACATAGTGTTAAAATTATTAGCTATACGACGAAGAGGTGCGCGAACCGCACGGCGTCGATATTCTCTTGCGTCATGGCGGTTTTTGGACGACCTTCACGTGGCTTGTCACTGAAGCTAGAGTGCCCACGTTGAAATTCTAAATACCAGCGTTCTACAGTCCTAAGACATGGTGCTGCATCACTAAACACGGAAGTGATTTCCTCAAAGCACTGAAGTCACGTTAATCCCCTTTGAAAGTTGTAGAAAATTATCGCACGTATATTTTCCTTTGATATTTCCATTTTTACAACCGACTTGTCACCTTTGAATAGACGGTACAATAAAACTATTCGACGGATCAAAAAACATTCTTTTGTTTTCGAATTGTAAATTTTAAAAGATGAAAAAGCCATATGTTTTTTTTTAATAATTGCGGGAGGTTTGCAAACGACACGACTTAAAAGGCAGACCTCGTATTAACACTTGCTCATACGTTCCAATGCAATTTTATCAGATAAGTTACACAATCAATCTGCCGAGTAAATTGCGTATTAATAACACGGAGAGGATAGCCGGGCATTTCCGCCAAATCACGCTTTTCGATGGATACGAAAAAAGTGTCAGATATTTGTTTTAAAATATGTGTAATGCATTGCCACAAAAATCACAAATATCCCACTTTGTGTGTACACTAATTATTTCAAACTTTTCGCTGTCAATTAACGTTTTAAAAATGGTAAGGACTCAAAAATCCCGGTAAGGACAAAATTATTTAATTATTAAAATTAGATAACTGCAATTAGTAGAAAATCCACAAATAGGTTGTTGTCACTCATATATTTATTTCTAAGGTCTACAAAATATAACTTAATGAATGAACGGTAAGGACATACGTAACACGGTAATGACCTTTGTTAATCAAACAGTTACTACGCAAAGGGCGCCACTAGCACATACCGTAAACAGACCGTCATGGCGCCAAATGTCATTGTGTTAGTTGAGTGAGAACTCTCACTGCAACCACTCTGCGAAACTCATACAAGTTGTATTATTATTGTTGTTTAACGCACATACCTGTAATGAATATTTTATGGTACTATATAGCCATTTACAGAATTTACTCATTTTCTTCACACTTCGCACCACTTGTCAAACCTTTGTTTACGGTTTGTGCTAGTGCTGCACTCTGGCGTCAGAATATTGCAGTAACATTCCCTATTGGTATTTTATCGTCCGTGATAAAATGACAACACTAAAATAGAAATAAAACAACAGGTAAATGTAATCAAATTTACTACTTTACTTTAATGGGAATAATTCGTAATAACAAATCACTTTTTAAGTTTAAATCAGTCTCAAATATTACAATAATCACAGAACAATTAGTAATTTTTACAATTGAGTAAAAACAGATACAATTTAAACCTTATCCATTATACAATTACACATTTTTATAAGATCTTTTTTTAGTTAGTCAATAAGAACCATGCGACTTAAACACTAAAGATGTAAAAAAAAAAACGTAAATAAATCCAAACTAAAACCATGATCAATCCTTAAAAATAATGATGGGTGGTTCATAAAATTTTCGTTGTGTAAATCACATTCTTTAATCAGAGTTTTCCTGTTTCTTACGTCTATAATTTCTTTTATTAATTCTCCATTGCTTTCTTTTCTCTTTCTGTCATTTCTGTTATGTTTTTCAATTTTTTGGTTTCTCTTCGGTTTTTGTAACGCTCTTTTTCTTTATTTAACAATTCTGCATATTTTTTAGGCTCGTTGAGTTTAATAAATTCATATCGTTTCGATTTACTAACCTTCTTTCTTTCTTTGCTTGCTGACCAACTCACCTTCGGCATTTTCGTGTTTGACTGTAAACAAACAGGCAATTACAAGAGAAAAAAACTGAAAAAATCAAGGACAGGGACAGCAGGATAATGATATGGAAAAATATGATTATTTAAAAAAAAAAAATTAAATGCAATAAATTCTCATCCTAAATTAAATATAGGTATTAGTTGCAAAAGCATATTTATGTACCATAATATAAGTACTTAATCTATATCTTAGGCTTTGTCGAAGTTGGATATAATAATAACTATATATCTTATCGACCAGTAACAAAAAAATGATTGCCTAAAGTAAGTCATTACCGTAACCTAAATGTCCTTACCGTAGCCTGCAAATGTACACGGTAAGGACAGTAGTGGTAAGGACATTTAGAACATTTTCTATTATTACATAACTAAATTACGACTTAATTGTTTCCAATCATCATGCAGAGATTAATTTCACCTCTATATATAACTTCCCATAGGAATTAACAAAATAAAGTTTTTACTTACCTTAAAAATAAAGCCGATGATGGTAGGGACACTTTTCATATATTCGTGAAAGAATACGTGCCCACCCCGTAATTCGAGTCACAACCACAATTCACGACGATTGGCAGCACACTGGCGGAGTGCGCGTCACGACACGTCACCCAAAATGGAGTACGTACGCGTTCAGAACATACAAACAAACATTTTGTAGTGAATTTGGTAAGGACCGACTTTCGATATCCCTTTATATTACAAGCAAAAGAACATAGGTGTACATAATATAATTAAGTTATTTTTATAACCGGATATTGGCAAGGGTTATAAGAATCTAGAAATATAATATTAAAGACGATTTATCGGTGAATTTTCTATTAAATTAATAATTAATGCCGAAAACGCAGTTTGTTACACAGCATTTGGCGTGTAAGAAACTGCAAAAAAATTTTTTTTGGGCTATTTTTGACCTTTTTGGTTAGCAATAGTTATATTAATCATCAATAAGATAGTTTTTAACTTTGTTAAATTTTTAAACCGCCTAAATAGTCTAAAAATTAGCTGCTAGGTAGTTGTTACTAGTTATTTTGCCATTGGCGGAACTACCCAGCCGTCACTGTCTATCACTTGTTGAAGACATTTCATGCCCTAAACCATATTGAAGCAGACAGCACTATTTCGCATTAGTTCCCAAGTCTTGTGTGTTCCAAGGTGTCGCTCACACAGCAGTTAAGTTTCTGAAGTAAAATGACGGTAGTGCAAGAACCGGAATCAAGCACATTCTATTCAACCAAACAAGAAATCTATGCTAATTTCAACCGTATCTTTTAGTTAATTGAGGAGTTACGAATTGCATTTTGTAAAACAAGACGGCTAGATGGACGGTAGGTGTATCTCACGTGGTGGAAGCTAAAATTTCAACCTAAAATGTTATCTAGAAGATTAGACCGTTATCAACCGTGTTCGATAAAAGGAGTAAAGCTATTCGAATTTTCGTTGAGTTTACTAACTGAGCCAATAGCCTATTGGTATAAGGCACGGCCTTGATCGGCTGGCGCCTGGTGATGCGGGTTCGTATCTTCTACGGCACGTAAACTGTATTTTTGTAAGTTATATATTATATATTAAAAACATGCAAATAATATTTGAGTGGGATCGGTGGATGCTCGGGCAGAGATGGGTGCGGCGGTGGGGAGGGAGCCGCTCGGGGCCAGTCACGTGAGGCGCCCGCCGTCGCTCGAGCGATAATCTTTAAGTCTTGGGGGTTCCTTTTCTCTGACGCTGACTATACATCATAATAATATTATACGAGCCCCGATGCAAAATAGTTCGTCGAGTGTGAAATTTTCTCTGTGAGATTTTTTCAAACTTCATTATTTTTGTATATCTATGTAAAATATTAAGCTGTTCTACTATCACATGTCGCGTTACTTATGCTATTTTTTAATTATGAACCAATAAACTATTTTAGCTTTTTAAATTTATACATATCCTGTTGTAAATTCGAAGAAGTTTTTTAAAAATAGTTCGTCTAATTGTTAATCGATGCAAAAGAGTTCGTCTATCGGTGAGTTACATCTAATCTAATCTTATGATTATTCCATCTTTGTACAATTATGTTGCATAATTTAAAGGAGGGGTTTCGATAAGGCCCTTTACCGGCCCCCCTAAATTTTTTATTATTTTAATATTGTGTTTATAGGACTACACTTAAAATTTACAAATATATATAGCATCAGCCAATATTCGCTATATTTATGTGTTTAAGGTAAATGTTTGATTACCAGTTGATGAGAATGACAAAATGACAAAATATCCTAATTAATATTATAATTATAGGTTTTATTTTGAGAAATCAAACTTAAACAAGGTGCAAAAAACATTAATATATTACGTAGAGTCCTCCGCTTCTTGATCTGACCATTCAACTGCAGCATCTTCAATACAATCTTCGTAGTGAGAAGAATACTTTATTTGTTGAAGCTCCAAATGCCTGTAATAGCTAAGGAACCACAATACTGAAGCTACGTGAGCACAACATCCAACAACACGTGCTCCAACCTTGCACTGGCAATACCAAGATGAAACTCCAGTAGGATGATATTGTATCCATAGGTTGTAGATTTTTAAATATAGTTAAATCAGTCAATCAGTACATTATTAACTATTATCCTAAATACAATTTATTTATTTTATACCATGAGCGCAGTGTAGTAACACGACAATTTTTATATATGTAATAGCTTACGTATTTGTGCACCACATTTATGAAAACCGCTTTGTTACTTGGTTGCGCTCTATATACAATAACTAAATAAATATTGCAAAAACTACAGAAATGACGCATTTTTGTAAAACAAGCCCAGTTAAGCGGTTCCTTTCATAAATGTGCTATCAAGTTACACAAAAAGTATATGTATTTTTAAAAGCCTTATATTATGCACATTATAAAAAAAAATGGTCTAGATTATAAACTTTAAAAAATATGATTCACGGGGGCCAATAAAGGGCCTTATCGAAACCCCTCCTTTGTAAAAGTAATTCTGTGTCATTTGTCAAGTGAGACAATATAAATTCTGAAAATTTCAGTTTTTTTCATTAGTTTTCAAATAACAATGGGTCGTGGCAAACCCGTGTGTGAAGAGCTTCGAAAGCGAATAGTTTGTGGGGTCGATGCTGGCAAATCAAGTTACCAAATATCTAAAGACTTGATACTTCCCAGGTCTACAGTCCAATCTATCATTCAGCACTATAAAAAGAATAGAACGACTTCTTGTTTAAAGAAAACTGGTCGACCACGCATCACAAGTGCAGCAGAAAACAGAATCCTGAAGAAAATTATCATAAATAATCGTCGTGCTCGAGCGTGGAGAAGTCACGGTGCAATGGAAGGACATGATTCACAAAGACGTCTCAGTTGATACTTACAAAAGAGTCCTAAAAAGAATGGGTTACGGATTTTACACCGCTAAGGAGAAACCACTGTTGACTGCTGTACAAAAGAAAAAGAGGTTGAAGTTTGCTCGTGATCATTTAAATTGGACTTCCGATCAGTGGCGTATTATCATTTAGAGTGACGGTCCAAAATTGAAGTGACAGTCGGCGATGAAAGGAAAAAAGTGATTCGGAACAAAAATGAGGCATTTCATACTGATTGTCTCAAACGCAAAGTGAAGTTTCCGGCGTCTCTTATGATATGGGGCTGCATGTCTGCACAAGGTGTTGGTGGTATGCAGTTTGTGGATGGTTCTATCAATGCTGCAAGGTATCAAAACCTTTTGGAAGAGAATTTACTGCCCTCTATTTCGTCACTTAAGCATCAAGATTCCTTCATTTTTCAACAGGATGGTGCTTCCTGCCATACTGCAAGGACAACAAAGACGTGGCTACTGGCGAAAAGCATCCCTACAATCGAATGGCCATCTAACAGCCCGGACTGGTCGCCGATCGAAACCCTATGGTGGAAAATGAAAAAAGTTCTCCGTAAAAATCCATCAAGATCGAAGAGCGACTTAAAGGCTAAACTCTTGGCTGTCTGGGAGTCAATTACACCTGAGGAGTGTGCAGCGTTGTTTGCAACCATGCCTTCGCATGCCATCGCAAAGGCGACACAACTAAGTGGTAGACGAACTATTTTGCGTGAGTGACAAGGGTAGACGAATACTTTTGCGTTATGTTTTTTAGAATATTTTTAAAAAAAAATTTTATGTTATGTAAAGTCATGAAAGAATTTCAGTTATGTTAAAATATACTTTAAAATGTTCCTCAAATTGTGGTTTACTTTTTATTAAACGTTCTTAATTATTTTACCAATATTTACTTTCTATATTTTACGCTTTGCACTACTTTCCATTCTAGACGAACTATTTTGCATCGGGGCTCGTATATATACAGGGTTACTGGTAACTCGACGTATTCCTTGCAGGACATCATAGTAGGGTTAAAATGCAACAAATTAAGCCACCAAATGTTCTACCGAAGTTCAGTAGTTTTTGAGTCAGTAAGGGTTTTAGATTTTTTGTGAAAAATCCCAGATTAAATTATTTGAAGCCAATTTGAAAATTATTCACGGGGCGGCTGTACTGAAATTGGAGTTATTATCATAGTTGACGCCGTAGCGGATCGTTTTTAATAATTAAAAGTTCAAAATGACTAAAACTTTGGTGAAGATCACTAATCAAACATTTTTTTTTTTGTAATTTTTGCTATTACTTCATAAAAAAAATTGTCTTAGCACAAAAAAAAATACTACACCAGGTGAACAAATTATTAGTAAAATATCCTTGTCTTATCAGCTATCCAAAAAGGTATGATTGTCAATACTTTTGCGTGTGTGACAGGGAAAGATAGAAGTTTTATGGGGAGCAGGTAAAATTGCGAGACGGTCGACCTATTGTTCTAGAACAATAGGTCGACCGTCGTATTATTCGTAGTTTTTACCTGCGTTTGAATTCCAAACACTCGGCAAGCTTTATGATTGGTCACTATTGTTCCCTCGGTACGAGACAGGGTGCGACTTCACAAAATCTGGTCGTCAGCGTTAGTTAGTTACAACTCTACGTTGCGCAAGTTCGTGTTTTGTTATCTGGCTATATCCCTGACTGTTGCCCCATATCTTGCTCTTGTGTTGTGCTGTGCGTTCATAAGTGCTGACTATGGCTGCATATTCTAATCAAGAATACGCTAACATATTGTACTGTTACGGACTTTGTGACGGTAACGCTGCTGAGGCGCGAAGATCATATCAACTGTGCTTTCCAAACCGCCGACTCCCCCACGTTAGTGTCTTCGGATCGACTTATCGGCGATTATCTGAAACTGGCAGTGTCAAAGAAGCAGACAAATTGACACTGGTCGTTCCCGGAGATACACGGCTGAGGACGAGGAGCTGATTCTTCAACGTTTTATTGACGAGCCCAACATATCTACAAACATCGTAGCGCGTGAGCTTGGTATGTCACAGTGGAAAGTCTGGTCTGTAGTTCACTTGTCAGGCCGACATCCATACCACTACCAACCCGTGCAGTCATTAGAAGAGGGAGATCCGCAGAGACGGCTTGAATTTTGTCGTTTCATGCTAAATGCCGATGCCGAAAGTGAAAATTTTTTGAAAAACATTTTGTGGACCGATGAGTCATGTTTTGACCGTGATGGTATCACAAATTACCACAATTTACATTACTGGGCACCGAAGGGAGAAGGAAACCCTAAGAAACTGAAACCAACCGCATCGCAGCGTAAGTTCTCGCTTAATGTTTGGATGGGTATTATCGACGATAAGTTAATAGGCCCACATATTTTACCCCGAACATTAAATGGGGAACTTTATGAAGATTTCCTAAGAAATCATTTAGCAGCACTGCTCACGGATGTACCCGAAGAAAGAAGGGCAAACATGATATACCAACATGACGGATGTCCAGCCCACTTCCGCATCACAATTCGACAATTGCTGGATGAAAACTATCCAAACCGATGGATTGGGCGCGGTGGGCCGATTCCGTGGCCTGCACGAAGCCCTGATCTGACGCCGCTAGACTTTTACGTCTGGGGTCATATGAAAGACCTAGTTTATGTGACCCCCGTAAATTCAATTGAAGAACTAAGGGAGAGGATAACAGATGCGGTGGACCAGATGAGGACCACAATCACATCATGAATCACAAAAACCGAAGTGAGGAAGCGAATAAGAGCATGTATTCGAAACCGAGGGCAGCACTTTGAACAAGACGTGTGAAATACATGTTATTAAAGACCACAAATTGATATTGATTAAAAATAATAATAATTTTCACGAAATTGTTTAATTTGATTTTCCGAATAAACACCTTCTTGTACTAAATCAAAAACGATTTTCATAATGCAGTCCAATATTTTGTATTAACTTTCATACCTTTTTGGATAGCTGATAAGACAAGGATATTTTACTAATAATTTGTGAACCTGGTGTAGTATTTTTTTTGTGCTAAGACAACATTTTGTATGAAGTAATAGCAAAAATTACAAAAAAAAAAATGTTTGATTAGTGATCTTCACCAAAGTTTTAGTCATTTTGAACTTTTAATTATTAAAAACGATCCGCTACAGCGTCAACTATGATTATAACTCCAATTTCAGTACAGCCGCCCCGTGAATAATTTTCAAATTGGCTTCAAATAATTTAATCTGGGATTTTTCACAAAAAATCTAAAACCCTTACTAACTCAAAAACTACTGAACTTCGGTAGAACATTTGGTGGCTTAATTTGTTGCATTTTAACCCTACTATGATGTCCTGCAAGGAATACGTCGAGTTACCAGTAACCCTGTATATTCCCAGAAGAAACTGCGGCTGCATTTCGATAATGATTTTCACACATAGATGTACCGGTTCGAAACTGAATTCATCCAAAATATTATCAGAGGGGCAATTCCCGTAATTTTAAGAACGTCGTTCACATTTTAATCTCCGTCTCAATATGTCAAAATACCGATAACGTAACGTTTTATACATTGATTGCCGCTGAGGTGAAAATGCAATTAGATTTTGATCGTTCTTAATTACGGGAATTGACCTTCTGTTGTGATAGCAACTGACCAGTACTGACGCTTGACTTTACCCTTGCAGGAGGAGTTCCGCGGCTTCTCGTTCGTGAACAAGGACTTCAACCCGGCGCCACCCGTCGACAAGCCGCCGCAAGCCTGAGCTGTGTGCGCGGTGCTGCGGTACCCGTGCAGTACACGTGCAGTGCTCGGTACACTCGGTGCACTCGGCGCACTCGGTGCACTCGGTGCACTCGGCGCACTCGGTGCACTCGGTGTACTCGGCGCACTCGGTGCACTCGGTGTACTCGGCGCACTCGGTGCACTCGGTGCACTCGGCACACACGGTACACACGGTACACAGCTCGCGATGGGGCGACGCCGCCACTCTCATTTTTTACATAATTATCTTAAGTGTAATGCCAACATCTGTCTAGTCATGACGATGCGTAAGTTAAGCGCAGACGCTGTTCTTATGTTAATCCTAGTAGTAGCGCGCGACGTCTTTAGTATCAACGTCGGACGAAGTATTATTTTTTATTACGTTTTTATTTTGTACGTTTTTTGAATGTACGTTGTCTGTCTTTTAGTGTATGTTAGTTTAGGAGCGCTCGAGTCTCTCACTGCGACAGTTTACAAGGACGCAATTTGGCAAACGGAACTTTTGACGAGTTCTTTCCGCGTAAATAGTGATACTTTTACTGAAGAAGTTCGAGCATTTTCGCTGATACAGCACTCCTGCCGAGAGGGCGAGCACTTCCGTTACATGCTGGATTCGAAACTTCGTCCGAATTACTTCATGGTCATCACAGAACCTCACAGGTTCACTAGTGGGCTGCCGGACGCAGGCGGTCTACCGCGGGAATAGCAACACTACACAATATTGCCAGCTTCTGAGATTATTCGAATTAACAATCTCGATGTACCGAAGTAATGTTGATGGTGACAGAGCAAGTAGCGCGCTATAACATCTGCGAAATATATAATCATCGTCAAACCTTGGTATCAGATCAGTGACTACGTCAATAATACCTGTATATGAGGTAACACATGTCTCCGATCGATATTTCTTATTGCTTCGGGTAAAATGATTTCCGCGCGGTACACTGCCAGATGTCAGGTTCTAAAATTGAATATCTTAATAAATGCGCTTGCCTTGTTTTGCGAGCGAAATCAGTTTCCATTTAATATCAACGCTCTTACGCATGTAAGACTTGTTTGAACAAGTCGTTGAATTCACGATATTGAAGGTAACCTGTGGGTCTCGTGAAACAGCAGCTTTAAATACCTCGTAACATCGTACAGGCGTTGCCAAAGTTGAGTTGAAACACGTTTTTCTTATGATGTTTCTGTCCACTAGTTCATTCGACAGTCGCTTACGGCGGCGCTACACGTGTTGTTATGTAGGTGGCGCAGGCGCCGGCGCGTGACGTCACAGCGCGCGCCGAGCGTGACGTCACACCTCGCGCCGGGGGTGACGTCACAGCTCGCGGCGGGTGTGGGCGCTCGTCGCGCCGCTCTTCCTTTTTGTACATAATGTCTGCCCGTGGGAGCGGTGCCACGCCCGGCACTGCCTCCGCACGCGACGCGCAACGCACTAGCTCGAGTTCGTGATCGCTCGCCGCCTCGTCGTTGTGCGTCGAACGTCTCGCGCGCCCGCCTCTACGTAATAAACTTCTTCACATCACAACAAATATGTATATGAATAAATAAAAAACAAGGTCTTTGTTGATTATATATTGAAGATATAGAGCAATTATCGATTGTTGTAAATATTGAACAATACATAGTATGTGGCGCGCGCGGGGCGACACTGTGCGTGTTGCACACAATGTCGACACAGCGCGACACTGTGCGTGTGGCACTCTGTGTCAACACAGCGCGACACTGTGCGTGTGGCACTCTGTGTCGACACAGCGCGACACTGTGCGTGTGGCACACAATGTCGACACAGCGCGACACTGTGCGTCTGGCACTCTGTGTCAACACAGCGCGACACTGTGCGTGTGGCACTCTGCGTCGGCCCAGCGCGACACTGTGCGTGTGGCACTCTGTGTCGACACAGCGCGACACTGTGCGTGTGGCACTCTGTGTCGACACAACGCGACACTGTGCGTGTGGCACTCTGTGTCGACACAGCGCGACACTGTGCGTGTGGCACTCTGTGTCGACACAGCGCGACACTGTGCGTGTGGCACTCTTTGTCGACACAGCGCGACACTGTGCGTGTGGCACTCTGTGTCGACACAGCGCGACACTGTGCGTGTGGCACTGTGCCGACACAGCGCGACACTGTGCGTGTGGCACTGTGCCGACACAGCGCGACACTGTGCGTGTGGCACTCTGTGTCGACACAGCGCGACACTGTGCGTGTGGCACTCTGTGTCGACACAGCGCGACACTGTGCGTGTGGCACTGTGCCGACACAGCGCGACACTGTGCGTGTGGCACTGTGCCGACACAGCGCGACACTGTGCGTGTGGCACTGTGCCGACACAGCGCGACACTGTGCGTGTGGCACTCTGTGTGGACACAGCGCGACACTGTGCGTGTGGCACTGTGCCGACACAGCGCGACACAGTGTCGCCGCGCGCGCGTCGGAGGACGATGTAAACCCCATACGCGTAGTGGAGTGTTATAATTGCGTGTACTTCGTGACTGTGAGCGTGTGCGTGTGTCTGTGTGCATGCGAATGTACGATAGTGTCGCTGCAACGTTCATTCTTTTATTAAAGTTACGACGTATCTATTAATCGGTGCTTTGAATTTAAACTTGATGTTTTTGTAATGGTTGGGTGTTGTGTTCGTACAGTCTACCCCTGTTAAGCGTTATGGAAGTTATTTTGAAGAGATTTGGTTGTTTAGTCATTCGCGCATAGTATTTATTTCGATTAGCAGAATTTCTTTGAGAAAGTCCGCGATGTGTGAGACGCAAGCTACCGCGATATTTACCGGTATTAAGCCTGCTCGTCAAGTTAAACGTATGAGATTACTCGCAGAGTATATTTACCATTATAAATAAAATTTTATTTACATTTATAGAAAATACCGATACCCTAAAGTTATTAGTGAGGTGATCAGATCTGCGTGGGTTCTAACTCGACTCGCGTAGAGACCTCACCGAGGGGCACGGTATTGTACCGCTTGTTAAGACTAACTAGGAAGCGGTATGATATAAGACCAAAACAATTGTTCGCCAGGGCAGGGTTTGAACCACAAACATTAAACACATCGGAGCGCAGTTAGCTTCCGATTGCAAGTTATTAGGCGATCAACACTCGTCAGCGTAGATATGCCTCTGCTACCTCACTCAAAACACTATAAGCAGTGCTCATCGAGGGCACAGTGACGGGCGCCGCGCCGCCCGCGCGCGCCGCTCACTGACGACGTCACTGCGGATGTGGCACACAGCGTATTGGCCTAAACACCCGTATTAATGCAATACTAGTTTCACAACATTGTTCAGCAACATGTGTCGATGGCTCAGGGTACATGTTGCTGGCAATATACAATACATTGTCGCTGGCAACGTTGCAAAGCTTCGTATTTATTCTAAACAGACGTTTTGGGAAACAATGAGTAACGTAACGGTGCGAGCCGTTACAATATATTTCTATATTTAGTTTTACTTACCACCGATTTTTGGCGGAATTAAAACTAAATATAGGAATTGCATAAAATTTGATTGTCATGTATTCACTCAAAGTAACGCCTGATAACTTTACGTTTCTTCACTTTGTTTAACTTGAATACGAGTCTTCGTTTCCACGACAACCTGGAGTTACCCTCCTGTGGTTCGACCTGGCCCGCCCCTTGGTTGAGCAACCAGTGCTAGTGATGCGTACCCAAGTACTTCGTTACTTCTAGTCCCGCGTGTTGTTGCGCTAAGCCTTCCTCCAATACTCATCGACACGTTTGTGTTACAACAGTATTTCTTGATCTTTGACCTTGTGTTACATCTGTCACGTACATTATAAGGGGCAGCAGACTGGTAACGCCCATCAGGAATTTATTTATTTTGCTAACGCAAAGCGAGACACGCTTAAGCCCCTAGTTCTTGGGAGACGAAAAGTATTACTACAAAGTTTCAGAAACATGTGTTATCTCGTCGTCGGTGGGCATGTTGCTGCAATACTGCTGCATAACTTTTGTTTGCCTTGAATACGTGGCTTTAGCGGTCATGTGATGTCACAAAATGTGTGACATCACATGACGTGCGTGCGTGTGTGTGTGTTTATGTCGCTAGTAAAGTGTTACAAGTCTGTTTCCGCCTGAAATAGTCGCGACAAACCAAAGTGTTACCATTATATTTTATAACTATTCGGTTAAAAGTTTAAATTTAAAATGTATTTATTTGTGTACAAATGTAACACAAGCATTTACTATTTAGTTGAGATTCTCTTTACATAATATTTTGTTAGATATTTTATATTAAATATATTTTTGTCGTACTTTGAGTACATTATACGTTATTTTTATGATTGTCTCTGTTTTTTATAGTCATCGTCTTGTTTACCTTGGTAATCAAGTAGGCAATTATTTATAAATCAATATTATTGTCGCAGACACCACCATTTTATTGAAGAGATTTTTAAATATTTGACATCACATCTCAGCTAGAATCATATTCAACTTACGTCACTATTTTATAACGATGACAGTATTGAACAGCTCTATGACTTGGCAATAATTCAGTCAGTCACGATGGTGGCGACGTAAGCTGAACATGTGCCAGGCGCCTGTCTCGCATCGCGACAGTATTCTGAATGAAGTATTATTTAATTAGTTGTTAGTTATCGATGTAATACCAAAGGTTTAAGTTTAATAGTTTAAATTAACATTGGGTTAAGTTTACTTACCAGTTGTGTTGCGCGGTACACTCACGCGCCCGCGGCGAGCGGAAGCACAAACGTATTGCTTTATGTAGTTGTTAGTGTATAATATTATAAAAAATAATATAAATATATTAAATTATAAATCTCTGTATGTGTTCCCGTTATTATTGCGATATAACTATTGTGTTGTATATGTTTTTCGTTGGGTGCGTGGAGTGATGTCTCGCCGGCAACGGAGTGACAGTGGTTGCATCTTATTATCTACGTACTAAAGCTTAGTTTATCTTGTTAAGGTGTCTATTAATTTCGTGGCCATTTTATTTTTAGGTCGGTGGGAAGCTATTGATTGGGTGATTGCGAGTTTATGAGACAGATCTGTTGAAATAGTGATTTAGTTAAAGAAGTTAAAGAAATATATTCTTTTGCTGTCACATGAATAGTAATTATGTAAGTATATTAATTTGGTAAAAGTAATAACACGTTACACCCAATCAATAATTTTTCACCATAAAACACAAACCGTTAAATGAAAAGTTGAATGTTATCAGTGTCGCATAACTCTGCAACTCCGCTTATTGACTTTTGTAGGTGCAATTTGATTTTGTATACTCAAGCAGTATGACGCGCGGTAGTTGTGCAGACCAGATGTAAGTGTAAGTGGTGTTGCAGAGCGATGTTCAGCTGCGCAACCCGAGTCGCCGACATTGACCGTTTGTTAACTAGATAAGTTAAATGTACGTAAAGATTTAATTTTTGATGTGGATCATACTAATATAAAATAAATTAAATATAGTATAATAGAGGTATGTTACGTGTGCCGGCGTGTCGGCACGGTCATGTTATTAATTTATTCGTAAATATTTCATAGTTGTGTGTTGTTCACATTGTGGTTTTTTATTCGTACGCTGTGTGGATGTGCGTGTGAGGGAGCGTGCGTGTGTGCGTGGGGCGGCGCTTGGCTCGTGTCGTCGAGGGCGCAAACAAAAAAAAAAAGATACATTTTCTGTGATTGTAACATAATGCAGTACAAACCTGGGCCCATATCTGGGTGTGATGTATAATATAATATTGCCACGGGACCTAACCACCTCCAATCATGTGCACCATTACATTATTACCGTCCGTGGCCATAATAGGTGTGCATGTGCCGTTGTTAACTCATGCAGGGAAAACGTGTAAATAAATAAGGCCCTCGGCAGACACGCGACAAGTCGCCGCGTGTCGCGTAGTGTCGCAAGCGCCACAAGCCTCGTCTCGGTAGTTGTACTTACCGTTCACTGGAGAGCTGCCGGAGATAGCCATGGTTTGCCTTTCAGCCTACTAATGTTATGAATGTATTGAATTTTATGACTACCGTGAGAACCAAATGATATACTAACTATTTATGTATCGTAGTCCAGTTTGTTTAAACAATTCCATTTTTGGTTTTATAAAAATTGTTACAGCACATAGTAAAGAATCGCAATGATGGCATGTCTCCTGCGAGCTCTAGGCCGCGTGTGGTCGCCGCCGACACGTTGCAGTCGCGCCGTGCGCACGCGGCCTTATTAACTTTAGCTGTGATTACGTTGCTATTGATATAGTATGTTTTTTTTCGTGACGCACATGTGTTCTCATTTCCGACCTTATTGCAACAAAAGTATGAAGAAAAAAATTATCAAAACATTTTTGAAACTTAAATTTTAATTTTTTGAATTTTTACACGATTACTTTATTTTATTGTGAGATTTGTCAAATGTAATATTGTTTGAAGAAGAAGATATAAATTTACTGATTATAACATAATAGCTGATAATTAAATCGTAGTACAATTTAAAGTGTAGTCGGAGCGTACTGCCGTCGCTACGTGCTGTGTACACAACATGATGAGCCAGCACTAAATAAAGCTATTTATATAGAGTTGATCACATACCACATATTTAGAACTATATAATTTTTATGAGAACATTATTTTTATCCTAGGTACCATAGATTACTAGACTTGGTGACAGCAAACCTTTAAGATTTGCATTTTTACTGAATTGTAAATGGATGAGCAGTAAATGAATTTGAATGCGATGTCTAAATGAAAGCTAAACAAAAGGAATACAGAGGTTCAGTTACTGCTTGTCACGTCTGTCTAGTTTGCCTTCCAACATAGATTCTAAATCTTAAATTAATACCTTATCGAAAGAATTACCTCCTTAACTAAGATAAATGAAAATATAACGCTTATTTAATTTTGTCTGTCTGTCACCGACTGTGCCAAAGTATCCCTCGTGTTAAACTGGTGACTATTGTTAACAATGACCGGCCAGTCTCAGAACTATCCGAACTAATTTAAGAAAAGATCTGTGAAGAACCTCGATGACCTCATTATAATGTGAAATTTCTACTTTATCTGGTGTGTTCTGTGGGCTGGCCGGGCATTGTGAGGATTCACACTCCACCTGTTATAAATAGCTTGTCACAGCTTAGTGCGATGACGTCGCGCTGTCGCCAGCGCGGCGCGCTCGCAGACGTCGCGCCGACGCCGCGTCGCCCGAACCTGAGTTAGGCAATAAGGACTGTTTCTATCTACTCAGATGTCTCATCTGCCTCATTCGGTCAAAAATCTCCGATAAGTGTTCAGATCCGTGATCCGGCAATAATAATGGAACAAATCATGAACCATCGAACCATTCTTCCTCTTCCTACAGATGTTCTTGATTGGCCTAAATTCCTGATTTACCGACTAGCGACTACCCTTTCTCTCTTGCTGACACAAATATTGAAACATGTAAATAGTACCCGAAACATCAACACAATGCCTTACACTAGAATAGAATAAAATTAAACATATTATGCTTAGCTATAGACCAAATACGAGACAAACGCTTATTAAGATACAATATATTAAAGTCGTATTGCCCTACTCAGTCGCGCGTTTGCAGAAAATGTCGCTCGTTTGTCCAGTAACAGAAACGAAAAGTAATAGTGTTACACTGTTTAATGCCATTTTTTAACATAAGCCATATTAACGCTAGCTGTAACTTGACATATCACGCTGTATTATTATTATTTTTATGTATATATTTTATACTAGCGCGGTCGGCATGCTACTGCGGCCGAACAGTCCAGTGATGCGCATGCGCTGTAGGTAGCAGCTGAAGTGGTCGGAGGCAGTACCACTGGGTACCCACATGTACTGTGTCAAACATAGCGCATTATTTTATATCTGCGCCGTTTATTTGCAATCTTTATAGCTGAAAAGTTTAAACTGAAAATACGCTGTAAATTATGGAAGCTTCAAAATGTAATGGCGGTCAATATGAACCAGTAATATAAATATTTCAAAACACTTATTTACAGTAAGATACGTTCACTATTTAAGAGTTTCAATTTTAAATCTTACAACATTCTTCTGCACAATATTTTTAAGTATCATAATTTAATGGTTTGTCCGCCATTACGTTTTATAAATCGCTCCTTATTTAGTTCGTAGGGATTGCAAATGGTGGACGGCGTAAGTACCATAAGTTATTTTTTACTAATTTTGGAATGCTTATAAATAAAATAAAATATATTTTACGCTTCCCAGAGGTGTTATATAGCCAAAGAGTGGTTTAATATTTGTACAAATCGGCTGAAAGCCCTTATTTTGTTGTCTATTAGTTGGAATACATATTTATTGTCTTGCCAGTATATACAGTGTAGGTAACAGTTTGGTGGGAAATATAATAATGTTTTTGTATAATTGTGTTGCCATGTCGTCTACACTTAAAGTTGATTGTTTCTGAATCTCGTTAAATATGTTTTTGGGAGTTTTTATCAATTATGTTTAGGTATATTTGTTTCTTGATGAAATTCCAAAGTGGCATCAGTGATTTCATGCTTCTTACCTACTTTGAACAACTTGGATTTTAACTGGTGACAGTAACCACTCGTGCTTTTTGAAATAGCTTGCTGGTTATTGTTCGAACGTCGCAGGGCGGCGGTGCTCCGCGGCACGTCGGCCGACGAGCACTGCTGCCCATTTTGTTATACTGTTTGTTTAATACATAGTGGAGTAAAAATGAACTTGAATCGAATATTGAAACGTCCTGATGGGTGCTTTGACCCTTAATTATAAGAACTTGGTGTTTATAACGTCTAAATTGTAATCTGATTATTTCGAATGTATTAATGAATTGTTTAACAAAGTGTAGACGACATCGCAACAGGCGTACGTTATAGTTTGTGTTAATTATGTGTAGCTAACACGAACATGAGATCTGTTGGATGGTGGCTGTACTCACGCGACCGGGGCTGTGGGGACCCACATTGTCATATTATTTAATAAAATTAAAAAGCTAACGGGTACCGCCTTACAGTGTGCAGTAAATCAAGACTTACTAAATTAAACAATGGAATTTCATACGATTTGTGAATTTAACGGTTAAATCGGATAAAAATTCATTGGTATTGAAAATATTATTTTGGTTATTAGACTCAGCTGGTCCCCAAAGCATCGGCCTGACGGTACGAGCTCTAATACCTATTTGTTGTCTGTTCACCTTCACTTAGAACACATTAGCTGAGTAAATTATTGCATAAATATAGTTTTATGATGAAATAAAATATGTATATGTAATCCTACATGTCTATTAAATCATGAAAATAGATTATAATGTGATGTTTTATTTTTTAACGTTCCTTTTCCATAGGACGACATTGGTACTCAGCTAGTCCAGCTACTACTTAGCCTACGTCGGCCGTCTGTCACAGACAGGTGGCCGGCGGATCAATACCCAGTAGGAAAATATTTAGGTGGATTCCCACTTCGGTAAAAAACGGTTTACCCATCGGGATATGTGCCTGTCCGACTAATTTTTTTTTTTATAAAAAAAAAAGTCCTACACTTGGAATTTCTCCTGTATTGTGGGTGCGTTTACAAACATTTAAAGTCACACAAACAGCCAGACCCGGAACAACTACTTGTTGGTCATACAAATATTTGTTCCGTGCAGCAGCGCAGCAGTCAATCGCTTAACCACTGCGCAAACCGTGCCGTCAAATAACTTAATTCCGTCTGTCATAACCTAGTAAAATCACGTTTACCCGCTGTAAAGAATTACGGTGGGTCAACGCGAGCATTTTCGCAGGGTATTCGTGTATGGTAGACAGAGCTGCAGTACGGCAGCTTGGGACATAAGCTACGTCCGCTTTATAATTTTAAGGGCTGTCAATTTCTGATTTCGAATGATCTGAAAAACTTGAAACATCAACGGCATTACAAATTAAAGATTGCGACTATTTACAGGGAATTGAAGATTTTTATGTTGTTTTTCAGTGTCCGCCATTTTGTTTTTTTCGGACATGAAACCTCTGTAAACCGATAGCTGACATCAACGCAAACATTGTATACCACTCAAAAGAAAATAGGGCCCACCCAGTCACCCAGTGTTTAGGCTGTTATTTAAAAATATTAATGATTTTAAGTGATTTTGTATGAATATTTGGAGTAGAGATTTAAAAATTGTTTAAATATAGCTAATGGTGCCGATTCTCTTGTTCACAAACTAAATTAAATTTAAGTTCAGTGCATCTTTTTCTTTCGATTTCATTAAGAAAAGGACAGAAGATAAATATTAGTTTAGTCCTGTCAAATTAAGATACTCCATAGACAAGATTAAGCTTCCAACCATAAGCCTAGATAATAGGTAAATGTAGTGATTTTTACTTCGAAAATTAACGACTTTCCATGCATAACTTCATCTCCCTTTTTAACCCTTCGGGGGTGGAATGATCGAGAACGCTGAGACACGTATAAATTAATTTTTAATCGCCTGCCTAAACACAAAATTTGAAGATCCTAACTTTAAAACTGACGGACTTTCATATAAACTTCCATCCCCTATTTTACCCCTTTAGGGGTGGAATTCCAAAAAAATCTTTCTTAGTGGATACTTACTCTTCACAAAGAACACACCCTCCAAGTTTCATGTCTCTTGGATCAGCGGTTTGGGCTGTGTGTTGATATCATTGATATATCACCCAGTCACATGAGATGTCAGTCAGTCAGTTTACCATTTTATATAATTATACAACATTATTTTTAGCACGCTTTTATTAGTTTCACCTGTATGTTTGTTTATTTGTATATAATGGCTCGATTTTTTTTAGTATATTGCAAACCTGAATATAGTTTGTTCAGAATAAATAACTGAATCGATTCCAATAATTTTTACACCATTTTATAAGTATTTTGTCCCAAAAATATTTAAAAATGGTAACAAGTTGGACACCGAGCGACACTAAGTACATATCCGCAGTCATATGCGTACAACACAGGTCGCATCGGTCGGCCGGCGACGCCAACTTTTTGTACGGACAATCAGGTAACATAACAAGCTTATAGGTCACAGCTCATTAGAGCCACCCGGCACCCACCCCGCACTGCCTCGTCGCACGGCGTCCACTCGTTGTCGACAGGTAGTCCACGGGTGGACGCCGCGTTATCACCAATAAATGTCGCGCGGTCAAACAGTGGACCTCGCGTCGTCAACCAGTGGACCCCGTGCGGTCAACGAGTGAACGCCGCGTGGTCAACGAGTGGACGTCGCTTGGTCCACGAATTTTCGAGTAGTCTGTTAACAATTGGCACTAAGTCTACACGTGTCTTTCGTACTGTCAAATTTTACAACTCGTGAATTAATTGAATGAAGGGAGGTTGGGGAGCGGCGCATCGCCAACGTATCGTCCTCGCGTGAATCATTCGCGGGCAGCGCGCGGTCCACTCAGGACCCGCGCGTTGGCAATGCGCAGTCAACGCAAGGCAAGCATGCGAGCAGCTAGTTGTCACCGAGTGGTCCACCCGCCGTCCGCGCGTACGGTGACGCTACGGAGTTGATGTAGTGAGCGCATACCCATACAAATCCATATAAAGAATACTAGCCGCAGGAGGCGAGGCGGTGCGGAGTGGGTGCCGGGTGGCTCTAATGAGCTGTAACCTTATAACTTCGTGATTTTTCATGAAACAGTTTTGAAATGTTGTACATAGATTCAATACATAAAAATACTAGAGACGTGTTTCGGGTTTACAATATACTAAAAATAATGTTGTATAATATAATAATTAATATATACAACGTGTAACGTTAAATGCGCAAAACCTCAGACACCCCAACTGATTTTTAATTCAATTGACCTATTTCAGAGAGAAAATAAGTCATTAAAAAAATTGTAAAGGTTTTATCTGCTGTTTTAGTTTTACTGGCCATTCTGATCGTTTCTTGCGTCTGCGACGACGCTTTACCGAGCTTGGCTTGCTTGACCTATTAATAAATACACACGGCAACGTTTTTAATGAAGATTTTTTTGAAAAATGTGACCTATATTAAAAAGGGGTTCAATGAATTCTGCTCGTTATTCTGATCAAACTATTTTCAAGTTTTGCGCATTTAACGTTACACGTTGTATAGATAAAAGAAGATAGATATAAGAAGATATAAAATATAAATAAGTACTTAATACAAAAAGGAAAGGGGGTGATTACCGAGATGACGACTAATAGATAAGTATGGAATAAAAAGACATGTTGCGCCGACCGCAAATGAATTGGTATAAGGGCAGGAGGAGGAGAGTGATGATATACTCGTATAAGTAGGTAATATATATCATGATAGTCTAGACTTGCCCAACTATGTTGGGGTCGGCTTCCAGTCTAACCGGATGTAGCTGAATACCGGTAATTTACATGGAGCGACTGCCTACCTGACCTCCACAACCCAGTTAGGTACTGGGTAATACGATTACCCTTGGTAAGACTGGTTGTCAGACTTTCGGGATTCTGACTACCCGTAACGACTGTCAAAGATCCGCGCATGACAGACGGGACTAATGGCTTAACGTGCTTTCCGAGGCACGGAGGGGTCTCGGTATGTAAAGATGGTCACCCATCGCAAGCGGCAAGCGTAGCTTAACCTGATCGATCTACCAACCGCGGCAAGCGTAGCTTAACCTGATCGATCTGCATGTGCGGCAGTTATTATTTAACCACGGCCCATCATATAAGTAACTTGTATTAGTGTGTAGTAGGTAGCATCCGGCCGCAACTTCGTTTGCGTAGGATTCGGAATTCCCGCCGTTTAAATCCTATTACCCGTTTCTCCGTAGGAATGAAGCATTTTCCCGCGGTAAAAAGTAGCCTAAGTTCATCAGGGATAATGTCGGCTTCTAATGGTAAAACAATTTTTGAAATCGTACCAGTAGTTTCGGAGCCTATTCAATACAAACAAACAATCAAATCTTTCCTCTTTATAATATTAGGGTAGATATACTCGTATACACTTACGAATAACTCATTTATTTTTCCATCCCCGAAAAGCGGGACTGAGCCTGTCCCGCACGGGACATTTAATTTTAGGCTAAAAATCGGAACATCTGGTAACGCTGTGTGACATCTACCAAGTTACTATACTATAATAACAAAACCAGAAGGTACACGGCCTCTGTTTCTATTGAAACTCCACACTACGCCTGACAGCACAAGGTCGGCGTGTTACACCCGACGTGTGGCCCAACCTATTGCATTGGGCACTATTGTCGAATGTGTCTTCTTTGACATAAATTATTATTATTGCATTTAAGTAACACCGACAGTTGCTCCCAAAGGGCTATCTAACGAGTATTTTTTTATGTCTGTTCAACCCCAATATATTTCAATACCGTAATCGTATTATCATATGGCACGTTTGACGTGCTGCGTGTGTGTTCATGACAATGAGCAATGAGCGTCTGCTCGCTCTGGCAATACGAAACATGTGATCAAATAATTTGCGGCCGAACTCACATTGATTTATTTATTTATTTATTTATTCGGTTTACATAAGTGATTAATTTTATGTAGTGTGTGAAGTGATTAAATTTAGGTAGGTAATTCAATGTTTTTATGGCCCATGGTGTTTGTGATTGTAAACACCACTAGGTATCCAATTGCTTAAGTTTCATAAATATTATAGAGGTCATGAGATTGGTGCCATATAATATTCCGTTCAAAATTCAAAATTCGTAAACCTGGCTTTATATATCTAGACCGACTGAAGCTTAACTCACCTGAACTTAAACCAAAAATGTTCCTCACAACGACAAAGTATCCTCCTAACTGCCGTGCGATTCTGTAACCATCTCACCGTGAATGCTTGGGTGAAGTGAGCGTGGAGTGAGCTGTCATTCGCTAGGAATTAACACTATTAAGTGCTTACTTCACTTATGATTTCACGGTGAGATTTTTACAGAATCGACCGGCTGCACTACAGTTAACAGGTACACTGTATAACGCCATTTGCAGCCCCAGGCCATAAAGTAGCGCTCCTAATGAAGCGATGCAGCGGCGGCGAGGTGTGCGACACGGTCGTGCGACCCGGTCGTGGCAAGGTCGCGCTATCCGCCATCACGACGGAACAAAGCTGCCTTGTACGGACAACTAACACTGCTAAACCCCCACATTTAGAAACTAATTCGTTGGACGACAGTTCTGTAAACGATTCTGTTATTTCAACATGCCGCTGGTTTTATTGAATCAATCAAATAAAACGATCCTTTGCATCTACAATTGTAGATGGTAGGTACCTATTCAGTTTCGATTAGGTAGGTAACAATTATGAGTTTCATGTGTACATCGTTTTCTTCATCCTATTTTTGTATGTAGGTAGGTACATATTTGTGTACGTAAACTACCTATCAAACAGGTTCAAACCGGAACGACACAATTAACGAGCTTCAGAGAGAAAATCTTAGCTCATTAGTTATTCAAGAGCCGTTTCAGGTCACAGCGAGCTGACATCGTACCGAGGGACATCTTCGGTTTCATCAGGGATAAGCTCTCTAAGCTCGACAAACATTTGTGCAAACGTGCGCGGACTCCTGATTGCCCACTTGTCCTAACATCATTATTCTAACCACAAAAAACTCTGCTATTGTCCTACGACCCTCCGCGAGGGTCACAACTCATGTTACAATACCGCATCAAGCGCAGGTTTTACGACGTCAGCTGCGCAAGTGGATGCCTATTGTCATAAAATGGGATTAAACTATCCCATTCAATTATTTATTACAGTTTTTTGCAAAACAAACTGATCTTTCACCTATAAAAACCGACCTTTTGTCGTTTGCTGCAAGGGCGGTTTTCTGTTATCGGCTTGTAATTTGCATCTAATGTTTTCCTCTCCAGCAATCGAGATCCCCTCGCAAATTATCTTTTTATCCATTACAACGATTAAAGTATTTAACTGTGTGTCGCGGCGTGAAATTGGATTGATTAGCGATACGTATGAAGCGAATAGTTTATCGATTACCTAACAATTATTGTAATCGATTACAGCTACCGTTAGAATATTTATCCTCCGGGGTATCCACTGTTGTATCCTACTCTATTTGTGCTGGGCATGGTAGGCTACAATAAACTGGAAGTAAGAAGGGAAGTAGCTCTCGCCACTTACTTATTTAAGGTTATGCGTGGTAAAATACACAACCCAGGCGTTCTACGCACAGTTGGGTTGTGTGTACCTGATGGGCACGTGGGGCGGCGGAGGCGGCCGCCACTGCTGTGGGTGCCGCCCGCTCGCACCAACCTGCTGCAGCACGCGCCGCTGACGCGCGCGCTGCGTACACTCAATGCGGTGTCACAACAGATTGACTGCTTCAACTGTACTCTGAGTGAATTCACACGGGCCGCATTTTGTACTCTTGGTTGTTCTTAATTTTAAGTCTAATTTTAAATAAAACTACACTATTGTATTAGGTAAGTAAGCCTGTGATGATAGTGTATGTGAAATAAATAAATAAATAAATAAAAAAAAAAAATTTTATGAAAAATCGTATCGAATCGGTTCGTTCGGGAGGCGGCTACCGTTTTATTAATTGGATTTTAAAGATTTATGTGTGATGGGGATAGTAAATGGGATAGTAATGGGCATTTTTTGTCGTGTTTTTAATGAGTTCTTTGGAAATGTGTTTGAGATGGTGCAAGCTGTAGGTGCGGCCACCGCCCCGAGCCCTGTGCCCGTGCCCTGTGTCAGGCGCGGTGTTTGTTCGCGTGTGACATGCGACGCTGGCACAAATGTGACGATACATTGATGGCATCAGGTCGATCGTCACGCTCTTATTATTTCACATGGCGGGCCAGCCAATCAAAAAGTAAAATGTGTCCCGGACAACTTTTGCGGTATTTCGGGATTATTGACGCTTATACCGTCAACTATAACCGAATCCCCGGCAAGAGCCAGATACTGAATCCATCTGATGTAACTCAAGTACACAATTATATAAAGAGTATGATAAGTAGTCTATTCTAATCTACTGTTTGTATTATGGTCTTCATACTAGAATTTCGAGAGTCGAGAACTTAGACATTGAACCTAGGAGATTTTGTTTATGATCGCTGTTATATACTAATAACCCAGATTTTCCGATTTTCCACTAAGTATTTACTAAAATGATAACCCTACCTACTTGAAGATTGGTGCAGTCAATATTACTAATACGTGAACGATGAAACAATGGTTGTCGTGACTGCAGCACGGCGCGGTACGTCGCGACATGACACGGCACGACGCGGCACGCATGGAACACTCTGCTCATTAGTCCGTGCCTTAAGAGCCGTTAGCTCTCCTCACCCAAGTTTATGATGTCCTGAATACTCGTAAATAGTGTATCAACCATTAGCAGCGTTATGTTGCGGCGGACGCTTGTGTCGTGCGCGGTGTTGCTGCACCTAAGCACTGAATAAGTAGACTCGTTTGCTTAAGGTATTGAGATGGTAGCATATTTGATAATAACAACACACACCTAGCGGGTGGTACAAATGTGTAAAAACTATTAAAATATTCTGGAAGTCTACTGTACAGTAGGTTCTGTAAATCACAATCAACTGAAATCTTATCAACGGCCTGTTACAACTCCCGTTTTTAGACTCCCAGATAGATTTATTGAAGTAAAGATGTACGGTCAGCGACAAAAGTCGCTTAACACTTCAGTTCACAATGTTAAGTATACCTACCTTCATAAGATGACGTCACGCCTGTACCCCTCCAGGGCTCGGTAGAGGTGCAGCTGTCGGTAGCAACATGCCACTGGCGAAATCTTATTGATTGCGCTAAATATTTAATTTAAATTAGAACAGAATTTAATTTAAAGAGTAAATAAAATTAGCTCTCGATGATGTGTACCTAGGTACATATGCCAGGATTATCCGGCTTTTGTGGCTGACCGTACCTTTCCATAGGCCTGTCGGCAGGTGGGTACGGTCAGCGACACAATCGATTAATGCCACCCTTTTGTGGCTGACCGTACCTTCCCACAGACCTGTCGGTAGAGGTACGGTCAGCAACACAAGTCGATTAATGCTACCCTTTAGCTAAACACAGTGTTTATTATTCATAACTAGCCTCGTTTTACTGAGAGTGTTAACCTAAGCTTCTGAAACGTTGTGCAAAGATTTTGTTGATCAAGTCACAGTCCTAACAATTGCCAAAGGAACAGTTCGTTCTCGCTTTGAAATCCAATTACAAATTTCGTAACAATTATTGTGACCTGTTTCAGTCCCTGGACCCCTACATCATTGTAATGGCGTCCATTCCTCTGGCTTGCCGTCCTGTCGTGCGCCCGCGTCGTGTCGCGCTCGGCAACGCTCGGCACACATCGGGCACTTCCGCGACACTGCACTAGGTACACGCCGCGCTAATTAGGCTGCGCGGGCGCAGGTTAAGTGGCGTCTTGTACGGAACCTGCATGTCCCACCTAATGGCTTTTATTAGGTATTAGTTTTACGGTTGTCAGCCTGTGTGCTCTGGGTTGAAGATAGTTCGATTTCATACACGGAAAAGGTTTTGTCAGATTTGGGGTGAAATTCATGATTGACTTGTTCTTGAGACTTTCATCAGCAGTCCAGGCTTGGCCTAACCGCAGCAGTGTTCCTCTGGGCTCGGCTGCCAGTCTGTTTTGTATGAGAACAACCAAATGTAACATCTGCGGTATTAAAAACAAGCTTCTTTCTTCGTTTCGACATTATTTAGAATTAAACTGATATTAATTTAATGGGTAAATCATAAAGATAGAGCTTACACAATAAACGTGACTTTCAACATCAAAATACCTCAATAATGTAAATTCTAATACATCCGAACTCTATCAAAAACATCGAAAGTCATCTCAATTTTATTATCATTAAAATCTGGCACCTACATCAGCGCACATACTCAATCCACGATAAAACCTCATTTTAGATTATTTAATCTAATTTGATACTTTATAGAAAAGTTGAGAGTCACCGGATCGAATCGTGGACATTTTAATTGTGGTTGATAAGTAATAAATAAGCATGGACGGGTGATGGCACTGGGAGACTGGGACCGACCTGACGGCCGGCACAGGCACTCACTGAAGCTCATTTGCATTTTAATTAGAAGGGATCGATGCGTCGATAATGATGACTGCGGTACGCTGGAGGTCCCCTATCGTAGGCACTAGATATAAGAGTGACGTGATAAGGAAGCCTCATGGAGGGACAGGATAGGCACCTATTAACTAGCCAGAAATTAACGATCTCAATTAATTTAGTCGAAACTACTTATTGGTTGCTTGGTATTGACATGGATGGCTGTCAACGTTCATTAAACCTTAGTGATATTAACGTTTCACATAACACTGGGCTGTATGGAGCCAATTCTAATGTTATTGTACAGCTGTACAGGGGCATGGATCCGTAGCATGCTCTGTTGGTATTTTGATGACGTAAACACCACCTACTGCACTTATGACTTGGTACCTTTGTAAAACCTTATTCAGCTGTGGACTATATAATATTAAGCTCATAACGAAGGGATTTCATTGTTGTGATTTATTTACTCTCCATATAATTCCCAATGAATTTAAAACAAATCTAAACACCGTAAGAATACCTGACATAAGCTAGTGCTTTTATCTACTCGTCGGTTGCGCCGGCGCAGTCTAATTAACGAAGTGTGGCGCGTCGTGCTCTCGCGCCGTCAGCCCTGCATTTACATAGGAACGGTCAGAGGACGCGGAACCTCCACTACATGGCACATTACCGGGGCACTTGCAATATAAGGAGGCAGAGGTAGAGTGCATTTATTTATTGGAACGGACCGAGGTAGCTACATATTTAATTAATCTTTAAATACTATTCATCTGTTGTAATGTTCATTACTTTGCATACCTTGTATTAATAATGATAATAATGTTCCACAAGTTTCACACAACGCCATCTAGTCCCAAACTAAGCAGAGCTTGTGCTATGAGTACTAGACAACTGATAAACATACATATACAACGTGTAACGTTAAATGCGCAAAACCTCAGACACCCCAACTGATTTTTATCATTTATCATTTATCATTTATCATTTATCATTTATCTATTTCAGAGAGAAAATAAGTCATTAAAAAATTGTAAAGGTTTTATGTGCTGTTTTAGTTTTACTGGCCATTCTGATCGTTTCTTGCGTCCGCGACGACGCTTTATCGAGGGAGGAGTCGTCACCGGGCCGCTGCGCCGCGCTGTCATTGGCTTGCTTGACCTATTAATAAATAGACACGGCAACGTTTTTAGTGAAGATTTTTTTAAAAAATGTGACCTATATTAAAAAGTGGCCCAATTCATTCTGCTCGTTATTCTGATCAAACTATTTTCTGGTTTTGCGCATTTAACGTTACACGTTGTATATTTCGAATACATACATATTATAGATAAATTACACCCAGACAAAGAACAAATGATCGTGCTCATCACACAAACATTTGTCGTAGAATCGAACCCACGACCTTGCGCATAGCAGCCAGGGCCACTGACCACTAGACCAACATGCCTGTCAAATTGTATTCATATTGTATTCAATCAAGTATTTTCTAACTGAACAGACAGCTGTGCTGCTGTGGAGTTTATTGCGCCACTTCTTCTCCCCAGCGAAAGCACTAGGAAGTGGTGAAGGGCGGGCGTTTTGGGGGACTGTCTTTTGTAATTTTGACGTTCGAAAAGTGCTGATTCTCAGACTAGTTTGAATAAATATATTTTGATTTTTGATTTTGTATTCAGAATAGAGAAAAGAGACCACCTGGGGGTCACCTGTGTCCGCGCGCACTCGCCTGCACTATAATAATATTATGATCCGCGCCGAGGGCTAGTCTCCGCTGAGATTGGCCGCCGCGGCCGAAATACGCTCTCGAGGACTTTATGTTATTCGTAACAAAGGCCCGTTATATATTTAGGAGGACACTCACATTAATCCAAGTGTCATTATGTCTCATGTGTCATCTTCAGAAAGATCCCATTCGGTCCATTGGGCAACACTAAATATTCCATCGTCCATTGGGCAACACTTAACAGTAACCTGATGTCTTACGAGCCTGTCATTTTATCAATACCTTTATTAACCAAAGTGAAACAGCAATGCTATGCTAATTGGTAGAGCAGATAGCTGCGCGGGTAGGAGATCTGATGAGCAGAGAGCTGCGGCGGTAGGAGATCTGATGAGCAGAGAGCTGCGGTGGTAGGAGATCTGATGAGCAGAGAGCTGCGGCGGTAGGATATCTGATGAGCAGAGAGCTGCGGCGGTAGGAGATCTGATGAGCAGAGAGCTGCGGCGGTAGGCGATCTGATGAGCAGAGAGCTGCGGCGGTAGGAGATCTGATGAGCAGAGAGCTGCGGCGGTAGGAGATCTGATGAGCAGAGAGCTGCGGCGGTAGGAGATCTGATGAGCAGAGAGCTGCGGCGGTAGGAGATTTCATGCTTAACGCTAAGGGCTTACATCAAAAGCTTAGGCTAGACGTTAGAAAATATAACATTACATCAGCTTATAATAACTGAGATATCGCGGCCTCTCCATATTTAACCACAAACATATCAACATCTTATGGACCCCATGGCCATCATATTCCACATCTTTATGAATAGGACGTAAACTTTCACGTCATTTGAGTGGCGATCTCTGCTACACCTCGGTATAACGGCTATTAACCCCGTTATGGCCGCGACGATATCCTACATATATTACTGCTCGTTATGACTTCTTATCGAAAAGTTATTACTAGCTTGGGACTCGAGGGTTCATCTCCATAGATGAACCCTCGAGTCCCAAGCTAGTATTAAGAAAGTAAGTAAGTAAGTATAAGAAATCCCATCCCTAATCCATATTAGGGATGGGATTTCTTATACTTATACCTGCAGCTTCGGCGATATTGGGGTTCTTTCTGTACAAATATATTACCATAAATATTTAATGAAACTACGAGTATCACTCTTTGCTTGGTGAACATTGGAATTTGTATATTTTTGTGGTTATCTCTGGGGGAATGGTCACTGTCTGTATCTTTGTTTTCCCGGGTATTTGGTAAAGCTCGTCTTGTATTTTCCTACTGGCTATATCTCTCACTCCCTCATTCGTGTGTTTTTGAGAAACGATGACAGGGTTCAGCCTTGGAGTCTCAGAGATGAAACAAACAGACAAACTCACTTCTTCATGTCGTGTATGTTATCAGTAAGGACCATCCTACAAATAACATGAGCCAATACTCGTGGGCTTTATATGTTAATATAATAGTGGTCGTTTACAAGATGGGCTACGTAACGATGTTACGTCGCGTCTGCACCCACGCATCGTTCACACTCGATCGGTTGAACATCAATGCAATGCCTTGAATCGGACACGATGGGATCGGGTGAACCTAATGTGAACCGGAATTAGGTGATCGGGTTAGATATTTAGCCATTGTTGATGATTTGAAAATAAAATTTTTAATTTTGTGAAGATGTTGTGCTTGACAGTTTTACATGTCATTACTTGTATTGTAATGATGATAATGATTTCATGATTTGGGAACAAAAATTCTGTTAACCTATACCTGCATAGTTTTTTCTGCCCAGGACATGCAAACATGCAGAAAAAATAAAATAATTCTAATAAGTCATTAAATATGAAATTAAATCAAACCCAGTAGAAACTGCAGGTGCACTCATAACACAACTCATATTGTAGTCTGATTGCTTGCAAAAAAGAGAACAAGCTAGCATCAGGACTACTCTGTACAGTCCCTACTTACAGTGCCTTGCCCAGTTGCGTGTCTCGAAGACTTGTTGCGCAAACAACAAAACAAAAGGAAACTACAAATCATCGAGCGCAACGCTTTTGGAATAGTTGGCGCATGAATCATGTGTTGAAGACTACCTCAGCTGAACTGGCTGATGTTTAGGGATGCAGGGAGATTACAAACTGAACAGTGGGTGTGGCAGTCCTTGGTATCGTTCGTCGCATAGCTATTCATTTTTGAATTACTGATTTGCTAGGGTATCTTTATACACTGTATTTTAAAATTCTTGGTAAGACAAATGCAAAAGTTCATTCGGAAAAACTGCTTTTGTTAATAGACTAGCATCCGCCCGCAACTTCGTTTGCGTAGAATTCGGAATTCCCGCCGTTTAAAAATATGTTGCTTTAATAATGTGGTAAATGTAATTGGTTTATTTATAATAATGTTTAGAAGTTATGTGAAAAAGATAAGTACGGAAGGATAATTCATACTACCCGTTTTCCTATTACCCGTTTTCCCGTAGGAGAATTAAGCATTTCCCGCGGTAAAAAGTAGCCTATGTTCATCAGGGATAATGTCGGCTTCTAATGGTAAAACAATTTTTCAAATCGGTCCAGTAGTTTCGGAGCCTATTCAATACAAACAAACAATCAAATCTTTCCTCTTTATAATATTAGTGTAGATTGTTATACAAGGGGCTAAAATGACCCATTAATAAAAGGTAGGAGATTTAGCGAGGGAGTAAATAGAAACCGAGTTATAATGGGTTTTTAGCGCCGTGTGTTACACTTTACTTTTCACTACGATTGCGAGAAAATAAAATAACCAATACAATACTAAATAGTTTATTTTATTAAAAAATAAATGTAAAATTTTTGACAATTCCGGATATTTAACGAGATGTTTTTCACGGCAACTTAATCTCAGTCCTCTGAGTAGATGAATGTTTAGTAGTCTGTGGGGTAAACTTGGGAGATACACATAGTTACAGGTTTGAGGGTCCCCTGTTCGAATATTCTGAATATCAGCTGAGTTGACTCATCCTTTTATATCGATGGTCGTGGGCTAGTTGGGAGAATATGGATGCGTTCTGTGATATGTTGGGTGATATTAAATTTGTTTTGAATGGAGTTCTCCGCGTGGCCTTCCGCCACTTGGCCTGACCCCACATTTGGCGTGCGCGATTCTCGGGCGTGCGAGTAGCGCGAGCGCCGCGTGCGCGTTGCGCGCGCTCCGTGAGCGTCGGGTGTTGCCGCCGTGTGACGTGCATGCAGCGTGCGCGCAACGCGCGCGCAACGCGCGCGCGGCGCGCTCGCGGCGCGCTCGCGACGCTCGAGTCGCGTTCTGCGTCTGAAGGGGGTTAAACGCCAAGGCGAGCGCCGCGCGCACGCCTTACACACGTCACACGACGGTAAGACCCGACGCTCGCGCAGTGCGCGCGCTGCGCGCGCGCTGCGTGCCTGCAGCTCGCACGCCCGAGGATCGCGCACGCCAAATGTGGGGTCAGCCTTGATCGGATCTTCATCCACCGTGGCGTTTTAGCGTTGTTATATTTGCACCCGAATCCGCCAAGAGAGTGGCGGATGTTCTTCGGAAAACAGTGGCCAGTGTACTGTTCCGGATTAGGCTTTAGATAGGTGGCGATCTCTTTTAGCATGTTGCTTAATTTATTTTTGCCTATAAATTGCCTTGCGCACTTTCCAAAGCAACCTGTGAGACAAAAAAATAAGTGATAAAACTGTATTTTGGTTGGTACCTCTACGTACCAATTTAGTTTGATGAAAATATTAGAAAAACGTTTCCAAATGTAAGTAGGTAACTAACTTTGTTGCCAAGTATTCGGTGCCTTATTTACGACATTCTCGATATTTTTCCTCGTGAAAACTTTGGATTTCTTGGCCTTGTAGCCGGTGGATAATTTCTTGAGAAAAGCCGTCTTTTTATACTGACATTATCTCTTATCTATATAGTTGTTCATATAACATCGAATATGTGCTCCAAAGTGTTGAACTTTGATTTTTTTTGGAAAGTTAATCAAAATACACACATCAAAAGTGTCTAGGGATTGATCCCTAGAAACTTTTGATGTGTGTACGTTTTAGGGTATCGCCGAAATCGAGGATTATTATTTTAACTTTTTTGGATCGTTATTGATTCTTTTTAGTAACACTGTTTATCTGTTTACTCCAAATTTTTACAGGGTGTTCTACTTATGAATATGAACAACTTTCACTATGGGACCAACGCTGAAATCACGAAAACAAAATCAGCTGTTAAATACAAAAGTTCAATACCTCCTTGAACAAAATGTATGAAAGAGCTGATTTTTTTCGTGATCTCAGAGTTGGTTCCATAGTGAAAGTTATTCATATTCATGGGTGGAACACCCTGTAAAAATTTGGAGCCGGTAAGAAAAGCATGCTGTGTATATGTATGTTCGTACGAGTACTATGTTCGTACGAGTACTATGTTCGTACGAGTACTATGTTCGTACGAGTACCATGTTCGTACGAGTACTATGTTCGTACGAGTACTATGTTCGTACGAGTACTATGTTCGTACGAGTACTATGTTCGTACGAGTACTATGTTCGTACGAGTACTATGTTCGTACGAGTACTATGTTCGTACGAGTACTATGTTCGTACGAGTACTATGTTCGTACGAGTAATATGTTCGTACGAGTACTATGTTCGTACGAGTACTATGTTCGTACGAGTACTATGTGATTACTTTATTGTTTTGAGGAAAATCATCATTATTGTTTTAAAGAGTCATTAACAGTTTATGAATTTTTCAATACAATGCCCAAGAGTGCCAATCTTGATCAATCATCTCACGTACACTCTGTATTGTTTTTCAGGTGTTGTTATTGTTTTGAGGAAAATCATCATTAATGAATTGACAAAAATTGATACGATAATACTTTTTATTCTTGGGCATTATATTGGAATTTTTTTAAACTGTTAATGACTCTCTTTAAAACAGTAATGATGATTTTCCTTAAAACAGTAAAGTAATCACATAGTACGAACATAGAAGGACAAATTTTGCCCCACAGCAGAATGCCAGGACATAACGCTGTGAAAATAAGTAAATAGACTAAACGAGCTGTAGCTGTCAACGTCAGTGTATTGTCTTATTTATTTATTTATTAAAGGCAAACCAACATCTTCGTCGGCAGCCGAACGGAGCCTTCCTGCTAGGCTTGATATAAATAACGGTACCTTTACAGTAAACTTGTATTCTCAAAGTCTGCAGTCACACAGCGACTCCCATACAAAGAGACGATCTAAACTCTTGCGCACAATATTGTTGATTTCTCCGCAAACACAAAACCTTACAAGAGTTCGTACAAGGGCGATCAGGAGTAAGGACCTGTAAGTAGTTGTCTAGCTACTCGTCAGAGAGCGGAGCGAGCGGTGGGAGCGGTGGGAGCATGTCCGGACGCGGGCGCAGCGTGACAGATAGATTGCAGCCGAGCGACCTCTGCCGGCTGCACGTCCCAGCAGTAGGGTGGCCTACTCATCTAGGCTACGTCGTTACGTGGGAAATGTTGCAGACTACTTGTACCTTGCATGCATGGACATTACAGTTGCAGACTACTTGTACCTTGCATGCATGGACATTACAGTTGCGAAGCAGAGAACCCGGTGAGTGTAAGGGTCCTTTGATTTGATTAGAGATTTGAAAACATTTTGAAAAAGTTTTAGCAAGAGCGAAAGAAAAAACGCCCCTTAATCTCTAAAACATATCTAAAGAAATACAAACTACAAAGATGTCGAACATGTCGAAGATGACGGCCTTCTTATCAGTTCTCAACAAAAAAGACTTGCCTTTCAACATATTTTGAAGAGCTGAAGGCCAATTCTCGTATTTTAAAACGTTCAAAATCTAGTTGCAGTTTCATCACTGCAACTAAAAATAAACTTGTCAAAAAGTAGGGCAATTAGATTTTTGACAGATTGAGACTGAGATCAGACTGCAGACGTTCTTAAAATTACGAGAATGGCCCTCTGAGCTCTGAGCTCTGAGCTCTGAGCTCTGAGCTCTGACAAAAATGCCAAGATATTTAATCTACATCGTTCCATGTGTCTATCCTGCTATTCGCACAACAGCTAGTCCCTCTACGGACAACTCACGGCTTCGCTAGCAACTGGCAGCGCGCACAATGAAAAAGTGGCGTCGTTCATAAATTATCGGCGCAATGGCGGCGCGTGACGTGGTCTGCGCGCGCACACCGCGGCCGGTGCACGATCCAGGACATCTCATAGGATGGGGGCAGAAGGACCAACACGATCACCAGCCTCTCTGATGAGTGTCATAGAAAGGAATCTTTTGGGACATTCATATAAAAAAAAATTGGTGTGTGCAATAATTATCATTTTTTTCTTATTTTGCCACTGTTTCCGTAGTTCCTAATGTTGGTAGATCTAGTACATCGAAAATATTACATTCCTGTGTGTATGGTTCTGTGAAGTAACAATACCTACCAGCAAAATCCAAGCAACCTACGACAGCATAGATTTGAGCAGTAGTCTTACTCTCGACACTCGATCTCAATCGGAATTGGAAATTGGGATCGAAATCTTGTCATTTGGAACTCTTGAATGCTACACTAGCGCCCGATTGGAATCGTATTAGGTGATGTTTTTTGGTACTAAATGAAATCGACTTTACTCGAACGAATGCACTTTTTCGGTACTCTTGACGAGATTTTGACGTTGGTATATCGAGTTTGAAATCGTGTTTATGTCAAAATTGATTTCTTCCAAAAAGGTTACCTTTTTCGGGATCGAGTTTGTTATTGTGGCTAATTTGTGAAGTTTTTATTGTGAATAATGGCACGTTTAGAACTTATATGTGATATTTTGGACAATGCTCATAAGTTAGATATGAGACAAAGCGGAATTTGAGACGAATTGCGTGTTATGCAGACTACGTGTTTGCAATGACTGACGATGAATTTAGGAAAAATTACCGAATAAATGAGCTTTTCGAAGTGATTTATAAGGATTTGGAACCTTTGATGCCCCAGCCTACTCACCGTAGCAACATACCAAGAACATACACTATAAGATTTGTAACAGAGTACGATTGGGTTTGGATGATATTGAGGATGCCGTACCACCCATGGGGGAAATGCAATTGGCACCGTGGGTAAGAGGTGGATCGAGGATCTGACTCCGTGGAGCTGCGCAGGGGTCGTGAGGCTCGTGCACAGCTTGTACAAGAACTGTGGACAACTCGGCATCTTCATTAATACTATTATTTTCTTATGTAAGAACAATTTTTGACTAAGACTTATTCTATGTAAGTAATTAAAAACCTAACTCAGTGAAACGTATTTTGTGAAGAGTGCCAATGTTCTGAAGATTGGAATTGAAACTGGATCGGATTGGAATACGATCGAGATTGGAATTAATTTCAAGAGTAAGCCTACTGTTCTCTATAACCATCGCTTGAGGAAGCGATGCTCAGTGTTTCTTCTATCTTCGCATTCCTTCTTATTGTCATTTTGTTCGGACTTCTCCTTCTGTAACACGTTGTGGTGTGGCACCAGAGTCCTATGTTTATGCTGATTAATAGGGATAAATCGATGGACAGCGCCGTGATACGTGGATACATTACTTTTATATCTACAATATTTTTACTCCCTTTAGGAATATGCTGCACGAGATCTTATTATTAAACTGTGTACTTTACTATTTTGATCGTTATACTATGTAGTCTGGTTAACACTATGCCGTCCGGCGACACCACAGTGGTGTCGTGCGCAAAGTTGCAGTCAACTGCCGGCGACACCACAGTGGTGTCGTGCGCAAAGTTGCAGTCAACTGCCGGCGACACCACAGTGGTGTCGTGCGCAAAGTTGCAGTCAACTGCCGGCGACACCAGAGTCACATGAGTAGGTAAACGGAACAGAGGCAATTAAAAACCCAATTTTATGTACACTTGGTTTTTTTTAATTATACCGTATGATGATGGTAACGTTACCATCATTAAAATCCTTGTAATGGCTGAATAGAGAATCTGTGCCCATATTTATAGGCTGTTCAGATCTCTTTAATGTGCAAGTCTTGTGGAGTTGCGGTACATCTTGGAGACTGTATTATTTTATTAAGTACTAGCGACCCGCCCCGGCTTCGCACGGGTGCAATGCCGATCACTATCACTACATAGTATAAAACAGAGTCGCTTCCCGCTGTCGGTCTGTCTCTATGTATGCTTAGAACTTTAAAAATAAGCAATGGATTTTGATGCGGTTTTTTTTAATAGATAGAATGATATTCAAGAGGAAGGTTTATATGCATATAATACATGCATAATATAGTAGAGAAACACTGATAATGTTAGAGCCATTATTTCTCTTAAAAAGTATAGGATAAAAAATGGTTATTGTGGGTTATCCCTAAGAGATAGACATATGCCATTGTGGACTTTTTTGTAGACCTTTTTAAGGTTTACAATACTGTAGTACATTATTTTGATCTATCTCGTAGGGTTAAGCCAGCGTTTGCAATGTAAGCGCAAAAAAATGTGTTTATTTACGACATCCCATTAGAAACCTCTAAAATGATCAGTGTTTCTCTACTATATTATACATGTATTATACATATAAACCTTCCTCTTGAATTACTCTATCTAATAAAAAAACCGCATCAAAATCCGTTGCGTAGTTTTAAAGATTTAAGCATACATAGGGACAGACAGCGGGAAGCGACTTTGTTTTATACTATGTAGTGATTGACATGTAAAAGTGTTTGTAAAAACCTACTTACAGAAAATAAATCTATTTATCATTTACTGTTCTGCTGCATACCATATGAAACAGAAATACTAAGTACCAAAGAAAATAAATGTAAATAAACATGATATATATTATAAAACAACATCTTCGAAATTTAATGAAAGTAGGGTAACAGGCTTGAGAACTAACGATGAGATTAGTAAAAAACAATTTAGGTATAATTTCTCTATATTGTCAGGAACGGCCTGCGACAAGCCGAGTAATCCGAATTAGCCATAGAGAATATAATAATAGTCTTTGGAATTAGCCCTGCCGGCGTCAAGCGAATACATTTTTACGAGACGTGCGGACGGCAAAGTGTTAGCTTAATATAATTGTGTCGCACCATCTATCAAAATGGGGTAGATTCATCATCGTTATTATCAACCGCGGAGTCCACTTCTTCCTACCAACCTCACTCTCAACGGATGTACCTGCATCCAATAAAGCTCGGGTTCCCGAAGAATACGGAACCGTAATATTGCCTTCTTCTGTTGCCTCTTCAGTTCCTGAAGGTTGGCTGGTCCTGTGCGAGATGGGCCAGCTCAGCATCAGTCGTGACTCCAGTCTGCTCGCAAATGTCCCTAAAGACAGACGTTTCCCTCCGGCTACCACCTCGCTTCCCACTACGTTACCGACAATTACGAGTAAACTATAAATAAGTCGCTTTTAATAAATAAGCCATCTGTCTAGCTTTTTCTCAACTATGTTGGGGTCGGCTTCCAGTGTTACTGGATGTAGCTGAACACCAGAAAAAATAGTATTGCCATATACAGCGTGTAACGGAAGGGGGGTATCAACCCTGAAGGAGGTGAATGTGCTCATGAAACTCAACAACTTTCCCCAAAGAACATAGGTCGAAATATGAAAAAAAATTTTGGCCCTCCCATAGTAAATCAATCAGCTGGTAGTCAGTTTTGTAAGGGAGGGCCAAATTTTTTTTTCATATTTCGACCTATGTTCTTTGGGGAAAGTTGTTGAGTTTCATGAGCACATTCACCTCCTTCAGGGTTGATACCCCCCTTCCGTTACACGCTGTATATATAGGAAATTGGTACCTATCTATCGAAACCGAAGTATCGTCTTTTCATCTCCGTGTCCGTGGTGTCCGTTTGGCGGCGCGGGCGTTGGTCGGTGGCGTGCCGGCGCGTCGTTTGTCCGGCACGAGTTACGGCGCGATTCGCGATACTCCACTGCTCTGATTGGTACACGCGCGCGATGAGCGATAAGTGTGGGGTCACAAGTGCGCAACATGCCAGGCTCAGATGGAGCTAGGGGCAGTGCAGACGATGAGAGGCGACGCCTTAGGATTGCCTTAAAGAAATGCTACTCTTGCACACGCACATTGATAACTTGATGGTGAGCCTATTGCCATGTTCTGTCAGAGTCCTAAGATAATTAGGCACCTTAGACTGAGGTAGTTTTTGAGAAAATTAAGTAACATGGATTTTCAGCGAAACAAAACCTCCGGGCGCGTAAAATTAAGACATACATATTTTGATAATTGGTATCTAACAACATTTCGTAATATGTCCAGCAACAGTGGCACGATACTTTCCATTCGTGAGCGCTCTTGCTAATCCGCTCCTTCGTGATTGGAGCTCGCCAGATGCGCCGATAACGCGCAACAAGCAGGCTGTATCACAACATGTTCGCGAACACAATGAAGCAATTTATTGCTCCAACAGCTCATAAATATTAGTATTGTTGTAAGTTCTGTATTTGCTCGTAAGGTTAGCACGTTTGAAGCTATCTGCTTTACGGAGTGCAATTAGTCACTAATGATTTTTATTTATTTATTCTTGCGTATGTTCTAAATGTATTTGCAAATTGTGGATCTGGCATTTTCGAAATACGTCATCTAGGCAGGAGCTTTTCTCATGCATTATTCATAGGGTTCTGCGCGATCATTGAGTAAGAATTAGTAAACGTGCAGAGGCAAGTTTAAAGTCCTGCTGTTTCATCCGTTTCTACAAATAAATAAGTCCCGTTTAACGTTTCCGGCATATAGTTCAGCAGCCTGTTCGGAGACTGACTGAGGCATTCGATCTTTTTAAATCGTGAAAAGTCGAAACGAAAACAAGTCGGTGAACTTTATAGCATTTCCTCTGACTTAACTATACATTATATCGCAGCAACATGGACGTAAGAGCTACGTGCTCTTAGAACAGCATGAAGCAATGAGTTTAAGCCCTCACGACACGTTAATTTAGTGCGGATATCTCCGCCATAGATCAGGCGATAAGGATAGTGCTGGGCGAAAAAGATTGTAATGTATTCGCAGATAGCAGCTGCTATTGGTAGCCGGTACGAGAAGTAATACGTCACGTCTGTTTCAGCTCATTTGCGTTGAGATGACGGGGCGTAGAAGATTCACTATCTTTTTAGTTGCAAGAATGATTAATCTATATTAATTTCACATTTGTATTAACATTTTAGATTTAGCTGCTTCCTCATGTTTGGTACAGACGCCTGCACTAATTGGTGAAACTCATAAGATATCGATCAATTGAGCACAAAACCATATCTAACTTGCTGCTGAGACTGAGAATTTCCTTATAGATTTTCTCTTGTGCTCATATCTGCTCCTATACGAAAATGTGTGAGCACTCGTGTTAAATAGATTACGATGTCAGCCAGATTGCAAAGCGTTTACGTCCTGGAAGCGATAGATGTCTATATTAAGTTTGGTTTACTAATATATCTTGGCTGCCGATTCGCAAGTTTTGGGTTTTATTGCCTTGTCGTAAAATATGTATATAATAACCATAGACTAGTTTATACACAACCTAATCTGCAAGTTCAATGAACATTCTAATCAAAATTACCTGTACTCGTAACAGATCGCATTTGATCCGTGGTCTACATCGAAAACTGTAATTACAAGTTCTTTCTTATAGTTTTTGCATAGCTAGCCAGATTTAAGTGGTACCTACACTGCGCAGCGCGCACAGCGCGTGGTAGCGTGAGCGTTCTTAATAATAGCTCCGATCCGTCATTAGGAGCAGTCTTGAAGAACAAAGTAATTTGATTAGTTGAGTGCTCAGTTTTAGGTCACGTTTTTGATTACACATGTAACATTGTTTTTGCTGCAGACATCGAGTCTATTTTCATTCTGCAAAAGAGGCATCAGAGCCATTATATAGACTTCACAGGCGTGTCCCTCTAAAGGAACTGTATAAAGATACATCATGACGGTACCTTGCCAATATACCTATGAAAATATCATGTAGGTACTTCAGGAAAAATTTACATCTTTTTAGTAAAAGAGGTGAAAGACACAATTATATCACTAGAAATAGGGACCAATTAGTTCAACCAGGTTTCAGGCTGTCCAAAGTAGACTCATCCTTCATGCGGTACTGTTTAAAATGTTGCAATAAAATACCTCCCCACATACTCCAACTGAATGAAACGAAATTCAAATCTTGTATAAAACGCACACTGTGCAGCCGTATGTTATAAATTGGGGGATTACATCGCTGATAAAAATGCTTGGCTAAATGCTGGTCCTGCTCCATAAGGACGCATAAATAAATTGATTACCATTTGAAAATACTGTTGGAGCTGCTGAAGATTTTAAACCTACCATTTACTGGGTACGTCTTTCATTGACTTGAATGTGCCCTGGTGGCTGAGAGTATGTTATGCTCACTCAAATGTCTCGCTGATGGTGGCGCACGTGTTGGATCATTTAGCTCATTGAACGGGCGCCGTCAGTTGGGACTGGTCATCTCTTTGCTGCCATGGCTTATTTTAATTTAATTTAATATTTGAATTGCTTTTTTATCCTTTCATAACGGACGCTTTTAACGTTCTGCATCGTTCTCACATGAATAATTTTTAACATGAATGATGTAACCAATACTTTGTAACCATATTATTTTGATTTAAAATAGTGTCCGTGGAGTTTCGTGCCCATTCTTCTCCATAGGTACCTACTAAGCTTTGCCTATTAATCTTTCTGACTGACCGACCCCTTGACAATTCAAAAGTACTTACCTGTAATTGGTTTATTTGAAATAAATGCTTCGAGGTTAAGTTTGTTTTTCTGATTCTGTGACTGGGCTGTTTGTTCCACTGATGAACGACGAGCACTTCGAGACTCGTGAGGATACCCAGACTTAATTATCTTAAATAATAGTAGTACGCAGTAAGCAAGTGTGTAATGATTGTCGTTTCTTCCTTCTCCATATGAAGAAAGCCCTTTGCTCCTGCTGGATACTGATACTATTATTCACACTATCTCCCCATTTCTTGTGGTAGTTTAGACACTAGTTACCGTTATCCCTTCTATTTAGAGTAGGTGTTAACTCGGACCGATTTCACGACTAGACACCAGACAGGGATCGATCGTGTGACCCCGCATCGTTTCGCTAATAAATCAGCGATAGTGCAGCGAGGAGGGACGCCTGCGCCTGCGCAGCCAGGCCGAGGCTAGCTCAGCGGCGGGGCGGGGCGCGGCAGGCGTGGCCGCACTGTGCTCCCATTGGTGCACACAGTTAGAAAGGAGCACGCACATTCACCGCGCTTTATTAGCGATTTGATGGTCAACTCCTTAAACAATTCTGGAGAATGTAAACAATGGACTGAAACGTGACCGCGGGGTCGCGAGCTCTGTTCCCGTTTCAATTGCACGACGTGGCGCAATCAGAGTGGCTCATTGTAACGCTGTTTGTTTTTTGTTGTAACATGAGAGGATGTTGCGCGCGCAGCTTTTTGTGAGCGAGCGATTAAAATTGCGGAGCAGATGACGACGGATGACGGCGGTGCGGTGCGGAGCGGTGCGGAGCGTTTTTATTGCTGTGTAAGCATTGCAAGCGATGCGCGGATTGTGTTTATTATTTCTAGAGGAAACGGTTGAGCCAAACAAGTTATTAAGTTACCTCGTAATGTTCAGGAGAAGCTTTGTGCACACGTTTGTGCAATGTGAGCGCAGGCGCTATGACGATGCCTGACGCTGGCGATACCTGCACACTACTATTTTTTTGGCTTAAGGAAGAGGAAGAGTTCTTCTTCTACATCTTTTCTTTCTTTTTTCTTTTTTTAGATGTAGAGGAAGAACTCTTCCTCTATAACTTTAACTGTAACTCAACTGAGTGGCAATTTTTCCTAATTGAGTGTTAATAATGCCTGTGGAAAAACAATAAATTCGTTTTGCCGTCCTACCGTACACTGAAGTCACTCCGCACTGGCGGCTTCATCGAATGTTAGATCAGCAAAATGAATGGTGCTCGATGGTATTGTATTGGACACTAATCATCGATGAGAAGCGTAATGGATTATGGGAGCTGTGCAGGGTTCCAGAGGTTGAATTTTCTTTAAAAAAGGGTATTGGAAGATGGGCAATAGAAAGCAACTCCGCCAACATTCACGATTAGGACGCGATACCTATGTCTTCTTTTGCCGAAACGTGACTGAGTACAACGACCTCCACTGCTGACAATTCTTTGTCGCTAAACTATACCTATTGATGGTCCAGGAGTGACCTCTTCTCTTAAGAGACCCAACGATTTATTTTATAATTCACTCAATTTTATTAAAAATTGTACGTTACTGCCACGCGTAGCACAGTGAGGTGTAGTTCGTTGATATCTTTTGCTCTGTGCTACGAATCATGCTATGAAGTGCGAATGATGCTACGGATTATACTAGTATTGGTGCTACGAATCATGCTACTAAATATGCATGATTCTACGATTGATAATGCGAATGCTGTGACAAATTAGACTAGTAATGGTGCTACAAACTTTTTTTTATTGATGAATGGGCCCGTTCTTGACCATTTTAAGAAAATAGCATACTATTTTATGAAAATATTTTACCAATAATAGAATTATTTATGTAATTATTATTGACTATTTATGCGAATGTAACTATTCACTTTTCATGTAAAATTTTATTTTATTTTCTACGATTTAGATGTTTAACTTTAAGTAAATGTATCAAACAATAACTGTTGCTGTGCCCTGACAGGGTCTGCAACGGCTCCCAGCTCGAAGCCTTTTGTTAACATCTTGTTTTACCTCGTGGAAATAAATGAATATGAAAATGAATATGATGGAACGAGCGTGCCCAGAAAATGCCTAAGGCACTGGAACTCCCACGCATCGACGAAACACAGCAGGCTGCTAGAATTAAATCATGCGACGAATGATGCGATTCGGTGTTAAGTACTCACACTCCGATGGTAAGTACTTGCCACCCGATGGTAAATACTTACAAATCAAAATCAAATCATTTATCACTTTTCAAATGAGGGTAATTAGTGTTTACATACATGTGTTTTAGGGTTCCGTAGTCAATAAGGAACCCTTATAGTTTCGCCATGTCCACCCGTCTGTCTGTCAGTCCGCGGCTTAGTTCAGAGATTTTATCACTAGAAAGCTGTTATTCGGCATAAGTACACAATAATCTCACCGACAAAGTGTGTTTTTAAGGGTTACACGTAAATTGGGATCTTTTTTCTCGTCTAACCCATAGCGTGGTATTGTGTGCTGACAGTCCAAAGGTGAATACTTACGACGTGTACTACTAATAAGGGGAAGAAAATAATCGAATCAATTTACCTGTAGCTACAGAAGTGAGGGTATGTTATGTTATGTGACATTGCGAGCTTCCTTACTCAATAATTTTGCTAAAACTCAAAGGTGACGCAAAGCAAAAGGCATCTGATTCATGATCTCAGCAGTCAGCACACACTTAGCACATCCAGTCAGAAAGGCATCTGATTCATGATCTCAGCAGTCAGCACACACTTAGCACATCCAGTCAGAAAGCGAAGGTTGTCAATCACGCAAACCGCAGGTTACCTAGTTAGTCTCTTGTACTGAAAGGAAGAATCAATCTCGGAGATTCATGACTTGTGCAGCCATTATTATTTGAACCGGAAGTCATGAATGTCAGCTAGATTTACCATTAAACAGATGTTGTTCCGAACTCAATGACAATTAAATATGAGTTATTTATTTGTTAAAACTTTATATATATAATATATAATATAATAATTTATTTGTTCAGACAACCATTGATCCATAACATTACATTACATTAAAATTTATATTTATATTTTTAGTAAGAACTTAAAAACTATGTTAGTACCTAATAACTAAGAGCGACTTAGTCCTCTGGGTGAGGCTCCACACCAAGGGGCTGTCCAACCTATTGCCTATCACCCTCAGGATGCTGTTACTGCTCCCACGCAATCTGTTCAGCAATGAGGCTGTCTTTTTGCGCCAGGTGGCATCAAAGCCGTCTGTGCGCGACTCTGCGAACATTGTTGACGCACTGCAAAAGCGTGGCAGACGTAACAGCGCCCTGAAGGCATTGTTAAACTGGATGCGCAGGGAATTGTAAGCCGATTGGGTATATCTGAACCACAGGCTCGCTGAGTACAAAGATGTGCAATACGCTTTGAATAAAGTTACTTTGACTGCGTCTGTACATCGAGCGAACCTGCGGGCCAGCATGTTCGCCCGGATTGACAATGCCCTGCGCTCTCTTTCCATGTCTACATCATCTCCAAGATTTTCGGTAACCACATGGCCAAGATACTTGAATTGGTATACTCGATTAAGAGGAATACCATTGAGTAATAGTGGTGGCACAACAGTTGGACACTTTGTACCCGCCTTGAAGATCATGTACTCCGATTTCTTAACGTTATAGCTCAGACCGTGAGTGGCCGCATACTTTTCACACACGGCAAGCAACTTCCGCAATGCACAAATCGAGGGAGCCAGCAGCACCATATCATCGGCATAGCTAAGATTGTTCACACTAACACCATCCACATAGCACCCTACGGGCATTTGACTAAGTTCCTCGATTAGCGCATTTACGTACAAATTAAAAAACAAGGGCGAGCTCAACCCACCCTGCCTCACTCCGCATTCCAGTCTGTATTCACTCGACAATTCACCCGCCCACTTTACATTATTTTTCTGATTAAGGTACCAATACCTAAAAAGTGATGTCAACTCTGGCGGCAGACCCGTTTCTTTTAGCTTCTGCCACAACATATCATAAGACACTAGGTCGAATGCTTTCGAGAGGTCTAGAAAGCAAGCATAAACCGGGGTCTGTCTGTCAGTGTAATATTTCACAGTGTGCTTAAGGCTCAGAATAGCAGCCTCAGTTGACAAGCCAGGACGAAAACCGAACTGAGCGTCATGTAACTTAACATGCTTGTTCAAATATGAGTTAAGCACACTGTCAAATACCTTCGCTACAATCGTGGCTAGCGAAATGGGTCTATAGTTACATTTATCAGACACATCCCCCGTTTTACTCTTGGCAATCGGTACCACCAGAGTCTTCATCAGAGCAGGGGGTAGGTGTGAGTGATTTAAGCACAAATTACATAACATTGCCAGTACTCTAGGAATGTGAAAACCAGCATGCTTGAGGTGTTCCACGCTGAGAGAGTCATATCCCGGTGATTTTCCTCCCTTCATACCCCTAATAGCACGATCAATATCTTTCGCAAGTATTAAAGTTGAAATATTCATCCCCTGAGTCTCAGCATCAAACCGTCCACATGCTGGTCCTAAGGGTGACTTTACAACAAATTGTTCCATAAAAACATTGGCAATGTCTTCAGGGTTAGAAACACCGCCGACACTCACTGGGATGCCAGGTCTAGTATTCAATTTATTTGTACACTTCCAAAAATGTTTAAAGTCCTTATTCGTGTAGTGTGTTGCCATGAAGTCCATTTTTATCTGTTCTTGATGGTTTTGACACCACTTAAGCTTACCTTTAAAAATTTTACGCGCCTCAATCATGTCTCTAAACAATGGCCCGCTAGCTGGCTTACCATAGCTTACCCATGTATTAAATGTCCGCCTGGCACCCAAGTAAGACTCGCTCACGTGCTTGTTCCACCCTGCTAATAACTTTTTATGTTTGATATTCTTTACCATACAGGTAGTAGTCGCAGCCTTTTGTAACACATTTATTATATCATCATATAATTTATTGACAATATCCTTATGGGAATTATTGTGACAGATTTTTCCACAACAACTCTGAAACTCACATGGGAAGTCTATAGTTTTTAAATGTGTATTACATATTTTTGTGTACTCATTTATCTGCTCTGGAGTCCTATCGCCCCATTTAATTTTATTACATGGTGTGCTCTTCACTGCGATTTTTTGTGTAATAACATTTAAATTACATGTAACAACTAATGGATAGTGGTCTGACCAATACACATCATACTTTACATATATATCTACAACACACGGCCACGCGGCCCTTGTGACAATACAATGGTCTAGCCATCTACGACACCCGTGTGCCTCACTAATGAAAGTGAAAGTATCGGACGATAAGCTAAGTTTATCAGTGTCCGCACATATCCAGTCCTGTTCCGCGGAGAATTCCAAAAGTTCAGTGTAAAAACGCTCACCTGGATGTGCATTCATGTCTCCGAGAATGAAAACAGATTCAACACTACTTTCCTCAATAATAGCACTCATCGCACTTAAGCAGTCTGTGAACTCAGGTACGTTCTCAGCACAGTCCGTAGGCATGTAAACACTGATAACCAACACGGGCCGATCATTTGTAGAAATACGAATAGCCGATATACGTGGGTTTGCACACTGTACCACTGACACAAACTGGAATACAGATTTACGCCATAGGAGCGCCACCCCTCCAAAGGGTCTACCCTTGAGGATACCCATACTGGTGTCAACTGCAGAGGTCCCCACGCTGCCAAAGTCTTCGTGAATGTTCGCCAGGTAAGACAGTTCACAGGGCAGCAGCCACGTCTCTTGTAAGGCAATGATGTCTGCAAAACCGCATATCTGTTTTATACCGTCCACAGACCGTTTTATATTTTTGCAGTTAAATGTTACCATAGTAGCATTATACATTATCAGTCGAATTATTTCTTTTTTTCTCATCATAAACTTGTTTGTACGGCATAAAGCGACGACATGTCACACCGTCCGGCCAGGTCTCATCATTTAGGAAAACGTCTAATTTATGCTTCGTAACTGTAATTTTGTAAGCGCTGTAACTTCTTTCTGTTTTCATTTTTATTTTCTGAAGAGTAACATTTTCATTGGTTTTTGTGAAAATATACTCGATTATGTCCTTCTCAGAGGTATTTTTGTGCACATTAGACACGAACAATGAGATTTTAAGATCAGCTGGTCTGAATCTATCTTCAGGTTTAATTGAAGCTTTCCCTCTGATGGCCTCCGTCCTGTTTCTGTGTCTTCTTTTCTGTACCAACAACCACTCATTACTTAATGAAGAGGCTTTTGGTTTCGATTCACCTTCCGACATAACTATTTCCGCCAATGACTTATCATTACTTGTTACGTTCGCACCACTAGCCGTGTTCATTACGGTGTGATTAGCGGCCGATTTTGTCAGCTGTTCCGTCGCGCGCGTGCGCTCGTTATCATCTGCTTTGAGTGCGACGGCGGTAGGACTACACTCATGCACCAAACCAGGCATTATTATTTATGCATAAGTAAAAAAAATATTGTACAGACGCCAGCACATCACAGCTACCCGAAACTGTCAGATTTTCCCAATCAACTTTGAAGCTTATGCTTTGGCGATAAAGTTGAAAATCTATTAAAGAAATCTGACAGATTGTAGTAGCTTGATGTGCTGGCGTCTGTACAAAGGCGGACTTAATGCCCGACATTTTCTACTAGTCAACCTTAAAGTGATGCAGAGACCAAACATAGCAGGTGCAACATACGGGATAAATAGCTAGGAAACTACTATAAATAGCTAGGAAACTACTATAAAATACAAGAATAAATACTAATACATACATATACCATTCCCATTTCCATCCTCCCATTTCTCTCCAAAGTTCTTGAACATATTGTTCATCAACAACTTTCTGCCTTTCTATCTGTGAATGACCTTCTTAGTCCTCTTCAATCTGGTTTTCGACCTGGCCATAGCACGGTTACGGCTCTTTTGAAGGTTACCGATGACATCCGCTGGGCAATGGACCACTAATCTCTTACTTTAATTGTACTTCTAGACTTTAGCAGTGCCTTTAACTCTGTTGATTTCGACATCCTTCTAGGGATCCTCAAATCTATAAATTTCTCCTCTTCCACTATTGGTTGGTTTAACTCCTATCTTAAAGGCCGCTCGCAGCGGGTCTGTCTCGATGAGTCGTTTTCTGATTGGTGCTCTCTTACCGCAGGTGTACCTCAGGGTGGCGTTCTCTCTCCTCTTCTCTTTTCTATTTTTATTAACTCTGTCACCAGAGTCATCTCTTCTTACTTCCATCTCTATGCCGACGACCTGCAGCTTTACAATCATTTCTTAAGGGAAGATGCGGAAGCCGCTGTTTCTGCCATGAACAGTGATCTGGATTTGATTAGTGAGTGGTCGCAGTCTTTTGGACTGCAAATCAACCCTAGGAAATCCCAGGCCATTATTATCGGCGGCAGGTATATGCGGAAAAGGCTCGATGTTGCGTCGCTATCTCCACTCAGTCTGAATGGAGTTCAGATTGAATACGCACACACTGTTAAAAACCTGGGGGTGACCATGGACTCGTACTTGTCGTGGACTGCTCATGTTGCTCAGGTCAGTCGCAAAGTGCACTACACGTTCCATTCGTTAAAATGTCTCCAGGGCTTCTTGCCCTTGAAAACCAAAATCTCTCTTGCTCAAACCCTCATTCAGCCCATTATCGACTACGCCGATGCCTGTTATTTGGATGCCACCGAGGAGGTGCTAAATAAACTTGAGCGTTTGCAAAATATCTGTATTCGTTTTGTTTTTAACCTTAAAAAGTATGATCACGTTTCCAACTTTCGCAAGATACTCAAGTGGCTCCCCATTCGCCTTCGCAGGAACTCTCGGATATTGTGTCTGCTGTTCAATCTCCTTCACAATCCTAAAACACCACCTTACCTGCGGGAGCGTTTTTCCTACGCCCGCCCTTCAGATGCGCCTTGCAGGTCGCATCTTAAAAACCTCCTTAAGTCCCCTCCCCACTCCACCGACTTCTATTCCTACTCCTTCACAGTACACGCGGTGCGGCTGTGGAATTCACTACCGCCTGACATTAGGGACTGCCAAACAATTGCAGTTTTTAAAAGAAGAGTAAAAGAACACTATCTTTCCACTTCATCATAGTTGTGTATGTATTTATTATTTTGATTACGTGATATTTATTAACTTCATAGTGATATTTATTTTAGAAGTATGTATGTTAAAAAGAAGTATGTATGTATGTGTGTTGTTATGTATGTGTGAAGTGTGTTGTTGTTTGTTGTATGTATGTTAGTATGTATGTTTGTATGTATGTATGCTTATTTGCATGTATGTATGTGAGTATATTCTCATTGTATTTGTTTAGTTTTTTAAGTGAATAATTGATTACGATTTTATGTATTCTTTTTGTCTCCTTTACTCTTTCACACGCTGTCTACATCTCTCTATCTAATGTCCTATCGCAGGTATGCTGGAAGAGATTTCTTAAGAAATAAGCATCACCTTTGTACCTATTTTTCTGTTCTGTTTTTTCTTGTCTATTTATATATGTGTGTACATAAATGGTAAAATAAAATAAAATAAAATAAATAAAATAAATATACACAAAATGAACTGTCAGGAGAAAGAAATGATCGGTAGAGGAGAAAACGAATCCAGCAAATCAGCGCTGGGACTGGGATGTTACAGAAAATTTCTGACGGATATGTTCACGTACCTTCACTTTAAAAGATAACCGACTGGTTGCCGTCCTGATTTTCAGAGGGAGCGCATTCCAAAGAAAGACCAGAGGTATCTATGAAGATGGATACTGTTAAATAAGCAGGAGCTTTAAGATGGCAATTTCTCTTTGTGCTATTGCAGGTATAGTACTGTTGGGCTTTGTCTCTCGGAAGAGAGTGGTAGAGGATTCTTAAAATATTTTAACGCGTTCATCGCGGCACTAGTTAGCCCATCCTCTACAACCCTGTAATTGTTATTGTTGTACGGGTTGGATTGTCGGACTCTAGCCGACTAAAACATTTTAGATTTCTAACGTAGTGCATCTTCAGTGACACTAACATGCTGCCGCATGAGCGTGACCTGGGGGAACAAAGTCTACCATCTACTCATGAGCGTGACCTGGGGGAACAAAGTCTAAGATCTTCTCATGCGGTGAAATAGCACGGTTGTCGACTTCATTGTAGATAAATAAATTTCCGCCATCACTCAGACATTCTCTGTTTAATTTTGATGGATCCCTTCCATCTGTCTCCAGCTCCTCACTCTGTAGAGAGGCATGACTTGTGCAGTACAGTTAGAAAACAATTAAGTACGTGAGTACAATGCGCGCGGCTGATCTGTGGCGAGATGAGCGCGCGCAGCTCGCATACTAACTGCCCGTAATGTTAGCAAGAAGTGAGGCAGCGGACTTAAAGTGCCTTTCCCTTCAAATAAAAAACTGGATACACTTTTGTTTCTGAAGTAGGTAACTGTAAGAAGTTTGGGTGATCTTATTGTTCACTATAATTCAATAATCAAATGCTCTCAGTGGCATATCAATCCGATTGAAACCAAGCCCAGCATACCTAACTAGGCATGCTAGTGTTGGCTTCAATTCTGTGTAAGCTATTCATAGTAGGACTTTGCCCTAATGCAAACCTTCCCTTAGAAAATTTTCAAACGTAGGGTATACACGAGACTGCCAGGGTCGCGGATTGTTCGAAAGAGTTGCTGAAGGAACACGCGTGGGTTTTAGTCAGTAAAAGTCTGACACACCCTCCCGCTCCGCCCAGAGCGGGAGAAGTTAATAGATACTAAAAAAAAAAAAACAAATGTATACACGAGAGGTCGTTAAGTTCTTGGAGTTTTGCTGCCAGTTAGCGTTAAGTTAGCACATAATTCGTTAGTTATTAAAAACCAGCTGGCAAAACTACTCATTGTCGCCTTCTCATAAAACTTTCTAACGCACTATAAGGCTGTTCCTCAACAAATTCCAGGAAGGAAAATTAGCCGAAACTCAGTGCTGTTCGTCAGAACAGTTGATCACTCACAGATAAGTGTAGTTAATATTATGTACGGTAAGTACGACGCTATGTGTACGATAAGCACAATAACCGTCACTTAGCATGCGAGCGACGCGCGACACGACTGCGCGTGAGTCGGGTTCGTGACGGGGGCGGGGCTAAGCAGGAGTTTCGGTAGGTAGCTTAATTTGATTCGTTTTTTGATTAAGATAATTTTAATGTCCCGTCATCTTGTTATGTAGGTAGGCATGTAATGTACTCAAGATACGTATGCCTCGCATTCTTCCATCTCTGTTTGGGATGGACGGTTTCGAGTCTAATCAGATGCTAAAAGTCTTCCTTGGAGAAACTAACTTCTTCTGCAACCATTGGGTTTGCTTTGGTTTCAGATTCTGAAACCCTCCAGATCAGTAATTAGACTTTTATGCTCTCGGGTTTCTAGTAACAACTGCAGTTCTATCGTTGTGTTCTGCTTTTGTGTTCTCAAAGAGAAGAGATAATATCTCGATTTGTCTCCTTGAGATATGGGTAACGGTGATGTTAAGATAGAGTATCAACACGAAATATGAAAAGAAAAAAAAAACCGGACAAGAGCGAGTCGGACTCGAGCACCGAGGGTTATTTTTATCGGCGAGGCCTATATTCGTCTGAGAATTTTAACACCGCTAGAATATTAAAGTTTTAGGTCAGCGCCATCTCTTGACCGATACTGGAACTAATGTAATTTTTGTTGATGGTTTCTGAAAAACTGTGCTGTTTAAAAACATCGTTTTATTTTTCTTGTAATCTCTACATAAACTGCTATCACATAGGATAGTTTCGGACTTTTCTCTATGAAAACTTCGCAGATAATGGGGGGGGGGGGGGGGGTATTTTTTATTACAGCTTTCATCAAAAGTCGAAAACTATGCAGTCTAAAGAAAAGAAAAACCGTTTGAGAATCTGCAAACAACGTTCTTTCATATGATACCCCACGTGCCTTAGTAGCCCCACTTCGAATTTTTAAGACCCCCTTTCAGTCCCTGTTGCAAAAAAACAATTTAAAAAAAAATTTCTTTCTTATTTTAAGTTGATAGCATTAGTAGTTATCTTGAGATATCCAGATTGGACAGACGGAAGGACAAACAGACAGACTGAGTCGCACCATAAGGGTTCCTTTTTACCATTTTGGTACGGAAGCCTAATTACCTATAATTACACGGATACTGTTAATATTCTCTCGTGAAAACAAAGAAAAAAGAGTCTTCTTCCATTCAATCAGCAGCCTGCAATAAATCGTGCCCAAACTAAAAGCACTTAGGTACTGGGCATATCTTAATACAAAAAGAACATCTCCAGTTTAAATTAAGATGCTGTATTCATTAAGATGGGCCGAATGTTGCCCATAAAGTTGGCCATTAGTGTCCGGTGGGCTATCTTAACGAGCGCGTCACGGCGATGCGATTGGCGCACAGATATGCGCCCGCGCATGTTGGAACACTATTGATTAGGTACTTGATCTGCAAGTACTTATCGGCTCGTTACTGATTTATTGATGGGACAGACGTTATATTTATGTAGATTGATGTATTTGTTATCATCTGAAGATTTTTGCAATACGATAGCAGATGCTGATTGGATCTGGTGGTTGCAACCGAGGATACATACGTTGCAGGGTGAGCTACTCACCGTGCCGAGGACACACACGTTGCAGGGTGAGCTACTCACCGTGCCGAGGACACATACGTTGCAGGGTGAGCTACTCACCGTGCCGAGGACACATACGTTGCAGGGTGAGCTACTTACCGTGCCGAGGACACATACGTTGCAGGGAGAGCTACTTACCGTGCCGAGGACACATACGTTGCAGGGTGAGCTACTTACCGTGCCGAGGACACATACGTTGCAGGGAGAGCTACTTACCGTGCCCAGGACACATACGCTGCAGGGTGAACTACTTACCGTGCCGAGGATACATACGTTGCAGGGAGAGCTACTTACCGTGCCGAGGACACATACGTTGCAGGGTGAGCTACTTACCGTGCCGAGGACACATACGTTGCAGGGAGAGCTACTTACCGTGCCGAGGACACATACGCTGCAGGGTGAGCTACTTACCGTGCCGAGGACACATACGTTGCAGGGTGAGCTACTCACCGTGCCGAGGACACATACGTTGCAGGGTGAGCTACTTACCGTGCCGAGGACACATACGTTGCAGGGTGAGCTACTTACCGTGCCGAGGACACATACGTTGCAGGGTGAGCTACTTACCGTGCCGAGGACACATACGTTGCAGGGAGAGCTACTCACCGTGCCGAGGACACACACGTTGCAGGGTGAGCTACTCACCGTGCCGAGGTCACACACGTTGCAGGGTGAGCTACTCACCGCGCCGAGGACACATACGTTGCAGGGTGAGCTACTCACCGTGCCGAGGACACATACGTTGCAGGGTGAGCTACTCATCGTGCCGAGGACACATACGTTGCAGGGTGAGCTACTCACCGTGCCGAGGACACATACGTTGCAGGGTGAGCTACTCACCGTGCCGAGGACACATACGTTGTAGGCTGAGCTACTCACCGTGCCGAGTAGGTGGTATGTATAATACTGTCTGTCAGGCTATACTGTCCTACAGTAGAACGAAGGTTTTCTCTGCTTATCCACACACCTATGTTCAGGTATTATAGATCTACGCATGTTTTCTAAATAAGAGCGCGTTGTTGAAATTTCAACTTTCGGCGAAATTTTAATTTTCAATTTAAAAATCCAACAGCTCGCTTTCATTTAGGTGTCGCCTGGTATGAGTGGAAAAGGGCATTAGGCTAATTTTCTTATCGTTGTTTATCTTGTCCCGTTGTAGGTAAAATAAAAACTCTTAATGCTTAAAACTAAAATAAAACAAAAATCAGCTATTTCTTATCACAAGGTTATTACTTTCCCTCAAATTAAAATGATTCAACACTTAGCACAGTTTGGTCGCACGGCAGTCAGCCGCACCGTGTCACCGCGTGTAACTGCGGCCGCGCAGGTTCCGCTTATCTCAATGTTTAATATTATCTTGCCACTTAGCTCCAGTCCGCACTCACGGCACTACTTTACACTGACTCCAGTAATAAAACCTGATAATAATGCATTTGACTAAACTTAATAATTCAGATAAATTAATAATCACGTAAACACTTGAAAAATAATGATTAAAAGTATTCAGTAGTTTTTAATTCAAAGTTTATGTTAATAGTTTCATCATTTACAAATAACACCTAAAACTTTACTAAGTAACGACTGTTAGGAACCTTCATAGGTTTTCAATGCAAATGGTCTCTCTGTATAATAGGCGGAAAAAATAAATGTGTATGCGTTTCTCTTTTCTTTAAATACAAAGGATTTTATGAAATCATTCTACTTTGATAGGTATGTCGATACATCGTTCATAGCTTAAAAATAGACACGGTCTGGAGAAGATGTTTAATAACTTGGAAGAAGCCAGCAGCTCCAGCAGTTGTTTCGTTTTACCTTTGGCACATGAAGAACTGGAAAATCTCTTCAAATGTCCCGCCAGGTGCGACGCAACTAAGAGAGTTTACTAAGAGAGCTATTTCTATGAAAACAAAGTGGATTTTTTCTACGAGAATCCGTCGCGTCGCGCCTGTCTGTGGGAGTCCTTACATACGGTGTCCTGAGATCAAATTCCTACTTGGAAAATAAAAGCGCCTGTAGGTATCATTCAGATTATAGATGTTCAGTAGTACCAGTTTAATGAAAAATGCGCCTGGTATGACGTCATACCCGCCCCATGTAACATACTCGTGTGTTAAAGAGGCGCGAACAATAATACCACTTCAGGATACAGAATGAAGTGATATAGCAATGCCTCTTCATGTCAATACATTATTCAACACAATTCAAGAACATCGTGTCGCTCCTCACTACCATAATAGCCCTCCGTACAGAAACATTCTAACTACCCACAAAAACGATGGTTTACCGATAATAATGATGTAAATACCCTCCAATAAGGTGAACAACGCCATAATAATAGTTCAAATACACGAACACAAACGTAACCGCGTCCTTTTGCAGAAAGAAATATGGCGGCCAGTGTTCGCATGCGCGCTGGAGAGGGCGGACGTGCGCGCGCGAATTATAGCGGCGATTAGTAACGTGCATCGAATGGCCCTAATTGGATGGCTGCAGTCACGAAATACTTCTCAGATGTTCTGCGTTGGTTTATTTTAGCTCATTATATTAAATGCTTATTAGCACGGCTCCTAGAAAGCGGAGAAAGCAAATATTTGTATAATAGCTAATAAATATTTTAAAGATATCAATGTGCTTTTTTTCGGTAAAGATACGATATACCTTCGCTATTTTAATCTATCTTAATATATCAGATCTGCAGTTTACATGTAAGGAACATGGATAAGGAAATGGATAAACCGTCAGAAAAACAACGCAGTGTTAGAAGGAAATCGATTGACCGAGTCAACTGTGAAGCTTTTAATTGAATTGATATTTATTTTCAACTTCACATATTTATACTCCATAAAATTGTGGCAACTTCACTTCAATAGAACTCGATAGTTTCCTGCTAAAACAGTTACCAGTCGACAATGCCGTGCTGGCCGCCTGTTGACTGAAAATACATTCGCTAAAGTAAACGTAGTAAATTGCGACATTAGCAGAGTTATGGCGAAAACTGTAGCTGTAATTGAACTCATTGTACAGGCAAATGAGATATATTAGTAGAGTTCACACGCTTGTGGTATCAATAGGTTGTTAAGTCGTGTAGCTATGGACACTGTAACGGAACGTTACATGAATAATCATGTTTTGTTTAACTAACGCTAAAGGACGAGTACTCGTAGATTATAAATTAATGCTTTGTTCTTTGTTTGTGTACGACTTGGAACGCGCGGGTAGGTATGTGTGCGGTGCGGGGCGAGTGTTCGCATCGAACGAATGATGTGAGCGGGATTGCGCCCGCGCAGACGTGAGTCTACGTCAGTCGCTTCTAGGCTGATGTAAGACTGCACGTACCGCTTTGCGTCGTGTCGAGCGCCCTAGCAGACACGACCGTCATTAAAATTATAATCTTTTTCAAACTTATAACGAGCTAATAAGTGCCAATTTAAGTGTAGTGAAAATCCCGATTTAGGGTAAGTTTTGAATAGCACACAAATTACACATATCATAATCATGTCATTTTTGCCAATCATTATTCTGAGTGCTTCTATATAAATTTCTTGTTTCTTTTCTCATTTTCTGTTGCTTAATTTTATTCATCACATTAAGTGAGCACTATTTAGGAATGGCCTCAGAAATTGCAAATAATGCTGTATCATGCTACTTAATTTGCTTCTACCTTCAAGTGCAATATTGATTTTAAAAATTTAAATTCTAAACGTTTTAACCGTTTCATAATCATCGATTTTTAGTTTTCTTTTTGCTCGAGCTTGCTTTATATGTAAACTCCGTTCTGGTCTGTGCCACCACGTCAATGCTACTACAATTAAATAGGTATCTCTTTCTCGTTGTCGTTGGTGGTACCCCCAGCACGGAAGTTATTAGGCCGAGTACTAATCAGCTGGAACGGTGACCTCCAGGTTTCACTTTTACGCTACGCAACTGGGGTGCTGAGCAAGTCGGACAGCCGCGCCTTGACACCTGGCAGTGACGTCACCGTACAGCACATCGCTGAACTTCGGCCAACTACCATCTCCGGCCATCGGCGGGTTTCACCTGCAACTACAGGGGAGTACCTATCCCTGCAGGAGTGACAACGGACATCCGTAACCCACGACCTTACAAATATTTGCGTGCCTCCGGCCACACTGGCGCCCAATTACGTGGTTTGTCTGTTTTCGCTTCTGTAGTTAGTAGTTAGTTATTGTACGGTGAGTGGGTATTTTGTTTTTTTTTCTTTTGTAAAACGCTTTGTTTTTTAATTTTATTTTTTTGTGTGCAGTAACTGGCGTGAAGTTAAATATTCATATTGTTCTGATAATTTTGTTATGTTATATTAATGTTGTCATATTAGTTTTTTTATTTTTTTATTTTTGTATACAGGGTGTAATGTTTTTTGTATCGTTACGTTAAACGGACGAACGTTATAACGGTTGAGCAATATTTTTATTCTCTTGGTTTATTATTCTGATGTCCGTTGTAAATTCGAATCGTTTTGTTATATTTTTTTCAAATTTATTGTAAAACTACCTTCACACCAGTTGCAATTTTTTTTAACGCTTTTTTTTTTTTTGTTCGCAATTTTTTTTTTTTGCTTAGTTTTTTCCTCTGCTTAATTCTTCCTTTCATAGAATACATAACACAGCGTTCTGTTAGAGTAGTTTGTAACGGAACGGAGTATTTTCAACATTGATTAATAATATTTTGTGTGCTATTTACAACTTTGTCATATTGGTCATTATTTATTTTATTTTGAATTGATATCTTTTATAATGGCATACCCTATAAAGTATTTATCTTTGCAAAAATCGGAATTAGAATACGAGGTAGCCGTTCGAGGCGAAACCCCAGCTAGTACTGTGGCGGATCTTAGGCGGCAGATTTGTAAGCTCAGTCCAGTTCTTTTATCTGAGGATATTTTGTATTCCCATCTCGACCCACTTGATGATTTGAATAATTCCTTAGAAATTTTAAACAAAATAAAATCTAGCCTTGATGTGGATACCAAGGATAAGAATGTTTTGGGGCGAACTGAAAATCTTTTCCATCACCTTTATCATCGTCTCAATAGAATCAATATGGATGAGAAATATAGGGATGTGCATACGGAATGTACGAAACTGTTTAGGGAATATTATGAAATTTTCGTATCTCTAAAAGCAAAGAGTATAGACCCACTCATAGCTGCCACTAATATCCGCAACTCACGTCTGAGAGATTCAATATTTCAGTTACTTGTGAGGGAAATACTAGGAATTCCGAGTTAGCCAAACTGAGATATGATGGCAAGTCTTGCGTGCGCGCTTTTATTCAGCGAGCTAACGAATATAGTGTAGCTCGTAATATTACGAACGCAAAGTTTTTATCATTTGCAACCGAAATTTTTGTAGACGATGCACTCCATTGGTTTAGAAGCGTGAGACAACAGGTGTCGTCTTGGGATGAACTTGTCGTTCTTCTGCAACAGGATTTCGACAAAGCGGATTACGATTACCGACTTTTATCTGAGATTCGGTCTAGGACTCAGGGGGCAACGGAGAATATTACAATTTACTTATCCATCATGTCGGGTATGTTTTCACGCTTGTCGAGGCCTTTGTTGGAGGAGGACAAACTAGAAATAATTTTACACAACATCAGACCGTGTTATGCGAGTACTCTGGCCTCTGCATCTCAGATCACATCGATTGAGCAGTTGAGATGTCTTTGTAGAAATTTCGAAAACGTTCAGTCACGCATGGTACAGTTTCGAGAACCTACCGCTGCTACTTCTGATACGTTAGCACCTGAGTTTGCATACAAACAAATAACAGATACAGCCAACAAACAAAATCAATACAGTAACACTAGGAATGTAAATAATAAAACCGATTTTGATAATAGCAAACAGAATTCCAATAATAATAATGTTAATGAAAAATATTTACATGCCATGAATACATCTGATTCAGTTCCTGATGCGAAACTGCCATATTGTCCTAGATGTCGTAATAATTCGCATAGCCTCAGGGATTGTCAAAATAAAGAAATTTTGTGTTTTAAGTGTGGTCACAAAGGGGTCAAGAAACCAGATTGTCCGAATTGTACTAAAGGGCAGAGACCAAAAAACTAGGTTCGCAGAATTGTCTCAACTCATCTTCGATAGAAGGTCGCTTTAATAAAGAAGATTGGGATAATTGGTTGAAAACAATTAAATTATTTTTCAACAGTTATAAAATGTCATCAATTCTGCAAATTAAGCCTTTAGGCGATTCGCGACCATATTTAAATATTAAGATTAATGATATTACAGCATCTGGCCTCCTAGATTCCGGGTCTGCTGTTACAATATTGGGTAATTATGCACATAACACGTTACTCAGTCGTGGCCTTAAGCTCTGTACTGATGATACACCTTCGATAGTAGCTGCTGGTGGTCAGACACTTAAGAGTATTGGCTATATTAATGTTCCAGTGCAGTTAGAGGATCTATTTCGCATAATTAAGTGTTATGTAGTTCCAGGAGTTCAATCATCGCTTATTCTAGGTATTGACTTCTGGCGCGCCTTTCATTTGTGTCCAAAATATTTAGGGTCTGTTAATTTGTCAGCTAATCCATTAATAGATTTAAATAGTAATAATTCTCAAACTTTTATTCATTCCTATGATAGTTTAGATGAGTCTCAACGCGCTATTGCTGATAACGTTGTTGAGCAATTTAGGGACATTTCATTTGAGCGTAAAGGCTTAGGCCGTACGCACGTTTTAACCCATCGCATCGATACTGGCGATTCTCCTCCTATTCGACAAAGATATTATAGACTGTCTCCTGAGAAACAGAGAATCCTTGTCGAACAGGTGGATGAGATGCTAAATCTAGATGTGGTGGAGCACTGCGAAAGTGCCTGGCAGTCTCCGGTACTCCTCGTTACTAAGAAGAATGGCCAGCCTCGTTTTTGTCTTGATAGCAGGAAGTTAAATTCGGTCACAAAACGAGATGCCTACAACTTGCCATACATTGCCGAAATCTTGGATAATCTGCGCGACGCCCGTTTTCTAACTAGTCTTGATTTATCCAAAGCCTTCTGGCAAATTCCAATTGCAGAGGAGGACAGAGATAAGACGGCTTTCTATGTCCCAGGTCGAGGAACTCTTAGATTTAAGACTACAGCCTTTGGCTTGACAAATGCTCCCGCTACGCAACAGCGACTTGTAGATAAGTTACTAGGTAACGTAGATCACCGTATATTCGCTTATCTAGATGATATTATTATTGTTAGCAAGAGTTTTGATGAGCACGTGTCCCTCCTACTTCGCGTTTTGGACAAATTGCGTAAAGCAGGCCTAACCGTCAACTTGGAAAAATGTGAGTTTTTCCGAAGTCAACTTAAGTACTTAGGTTATGTGGTTGATGCGAATGGGTTGCGAACAGATCCGGAAAAGGTTGAAGCCATTCTTAACTACGCAACTCCTACTAATCGCAAGGAGTTAAAGCGGTTTCTAGGCACAGCTACCTGGTATCGTAGGTTCGTTCCCAATTTTAGCACAATTGCAGGGCCACTCAACAAGTTGACTTCGAATAAAAAGAACACTCCACCTTTCAAGTGGACTGATGAGGCAGAAGACGCTTTTAAAAAACTAAAGGAATGTTTAGTTTCCGCGCCTGTTCTTTCTTGCCCCGATTACGAGCTACCTTTCGAGGTGCATACGGATGCGAGTAACTATGGGATAGGCGGTATGCTCACTCAATCTATAAACGGAAAGGAGCACCCCATAGCTTACATGAGCAAATCATTAACGGCGGCAGAAAAGAACTACAGCATAACGGAGCGGGAGACGCTGGCAGTTCTCGTGGCATTGGAGCATTGGCGATGCTATTTGGAAAATGGGAAAACTTTCACAGTTTACACAGACCATAGTGCGTTGAAATGGTTTCTTTCATTAAATAACCCTACGGGAAGACTCGCACGTTGGGGTGTACGCTTGTCTTCGTTCAATTTTGATATTAAGCACCGTCGAGGTGTCGACAACGTTATCCCTGATGCGTTGTCTAGAGCTGTTCCTATTTCTGCTATGGTCACTTCTAATTCATTCGAGTCTTCTAGTGATGATTGGTATAGGAATATTTATAATAACTGTGTCGCAAAACCTGAAAATTTTCCCAATTATCAAATTAAAGATGGCACTCTTTTCCGCCTTAGTAAGAATAAGTGCTTGCTTACCAATGAGTTTTCATGGAAGGAAGTCGTTCCATCTGAGATTAGGGATAAGGTTATTGCGGAGAACCATAATGAACCAACTGCAGGTCATTTGGGCATCTTTAAGACTTATAGGCGCATCGCACTTAGTTATTACTGGCCGGGCATGCATAGAGATGTAGCAAAATACGTTGGGTCTTGTAGTACTTGTCTTCAGTACAAAACTCAGAACCATGCCACTCTTGGTGAAATGGGACGCCCAAAGCGATGTTCTCGCCCTTACCAAATGATATCTATTGACTTAATGGGACCTCTTCCTGTCACACGGAAACAAAATAGTTACATACTGGTAGTAACCTGTTGCTTTTCCAAATTTTGTCATATTTTCCCAATTAAAAAAGCAACTTCTCAGATTATTGTTAAAATTTTGGAAGAACACATTTTCTTGGTTCACGGTGTTCCTCAAAGTATATTCCTGGATAATGGTACTCAATTTATTAGCGGCCATACTCAGGATTTCTTCAAGAAATATAAAATACCGAACGTTTTCTTTTCACCAAAGTATACCCCTCAGGTTAATACTGTGGAGCGGTACAATAAAACTATCATTACGTGCATTTCAACTTTCGTGAATGGTGATCATCGATCATGGGACTTATTTATTCCAAAAATACAATTCGCAATAAATAATTCAGTCAATGAAGCTACCGGATTTACCCCTTCTGTTATAGTTTTTGGACGGGAAATAGTATTATGTGGTTCACATTATACAGATACAGACTTGGGTGATGAGGTTTTGTTTCTTCCTCGCGATGTGTATGCAGAGAACCTTGGTTGCCTAAGTTCTATCTTTGATCAAGTCCAAAAATCATTATATCATGCCCATGTAATCCAAAATCCAGGTTTCACTTTTACGCTACGCAACTGGGGTGCTGAGCAAGTCGGACAGCCGCGCCTTGACACCTGGCAGTGACGTCACCGTACAGCACATCGCTGAACTTCGGCCAACTACCATCTCCGGCCATCGGCGGGTTTCACCTGCAACTACAGGGGAGTACCTATCCCTGCAGGAGTGACAACGGACATCCGTAACCCACGACCTTACAAATCTTTGTGTGCCTCCGGCTGTACCAGCTTGGTTCAAAGTAATATATACTTTTAAGGTACACACCCGTTTTTTTATTCAATCCCCAATAATCAGGTGGGAATCGAACGGGTTGAGGCCACAACACCTAGCGTTTTATATGCATTCAAGTGAAATGTAAAGAACATAGCATGTGTTTAGTAATTTTTCTTTACCTTATTAGGAAAAACTGATGTCATGTCTCGTATGTGTCAGGTTGGCACAAAAGTAATGAGATACTTGGTTTACGTTTCATATTTTTTATTATTATTACAAAACAAAAAGCTTAATCAATGATGTGATCACCATTAGCATCTAAGACTTCTTGCCAACGATCCGGCAAAGTTTGGATGCCTTTCGCCCAGAACTCTGATGGCTGTGTCACGAAAAATTTGTTCAATTCTGCCTCTACATCAGAGAAATCTTGAAATTGTTTACCCCGCAAATGTTGTTTCAGAACTCTAAACAAATTATAGTCTGATGGGGCGAGGTCTGGGGAATAAGGTGGGTGGGGTATAGTCTCCCAGCCCAAGTTCTCCAAGTGTTGGCAAACGACAGATGCGACGTGAAGTCGAGCGTTATCGTGTAGTAAAACTACATTGACTCGTCTTCGTCGTTTAATTTGATAGCAGCAGATAGTTTTGTGAGCTGGGTTGAATGTTTGTCAGCGTTTATAGTTTCATTGTGTAATAGTTCATAAAACGGCATGCCTTGCGCGTCCCAAAACTTTTAAGCGGTTCTTTTGACTCAGATTCGATTGAGTTGGTAGCATTTCTCTGCGTCAATAAAATATTATTATTATTTCTTCTCGAGGCAGCCAAAAAGCACGACGTGTATCGCTGTCGTAATGAATCCATGATTCATCTCCAGTAACCAGATCAGACAAAAACTTTTTATGTCGGGGTCGCAGCAAAAGTGATTTACAGATAGCGACACGGACTGCACAACTGGCGTGTGTACGGAAGTGCGGTACCCACCGAGCCAAAACTTCTCGATACCCAAGCTCATGCAGATAGTATTCCACGTCGTGGTGACTGCAGCTAAGTGCTTCCGCTAATTCACGAGTGGTAGCGTCCGGACTTGACTGTAGTTCGCGGTGAAAATCGTCATCATTCACTGCGGGTGGTCGTCCTGAGCGTGGCTGACTTTCAAGGCTCCTGTCTCCTGATTTAAAACGGTCAAACCATCGCGTGGCTTGTACGGACACGGTCACATGGCTTGTACTTCCAGCGCCCAATGCAGTGTTGATATTGTCAGCCGCAGCCCGCGCACTGTGGCCTAACAAGTACTCGTATAAGTATAGTGTTCGAACTTGTCGCTCGTCCATTTTTCTTCAAACTGACTAGACCGATTGCGAGGGTGGCTTTATATACCCCCACATCATAAGTACCTAGAATGTTTTACAACATTCTAGAATATTATCGAAAACAATTAACCAACCCAATATGTGGGTCGAACTGATGTCATTTACGTATGTAGGTCGTTCTGATGTCATGCTTTCGTTCTGATGTCATCCTTTGTTAGTGGGGCTTACAAATACTATAGTAAAGTACAAGTAGTCCAGGCGCTAGAATATTGGTAAATGTTACTTATTTATAAACTTTTCATGAACCTATATAATAGTGGTCTCTCAGTCGTGTTCGTGATCATATGCTAACAAGATTTTGAAAGTGCTTACATCATTTTACATTAGCCAGACATTAAAAATGCTCACCATATTAGAATTTTCTTCAAGATTGGGCAAACAGTCCCGTCTCCTCCCAGTTCCTTTTTTAAAAACCTATATTATTAGGTTTTTAAACCTTGCCTTCTTAAAGCAATGTAATTTAATTATGTTCTTTTTATGTTCAACAATAAGTTTCGTGACTTCCTCCTTAGCTCGGAGTGCCGCGGTGTTGACGGATGGGGTTCCTCACTGCCCGCAGCCCCAGGGGTCCCTGGCGGCTCTGGAGCGCCATGTGGCTGGGACCGGAGCCCTGCGCCCCGGGCGGATTTGGGATTTATAACCAGCTTTATTGATCGTACCATCTAATTGAGTGCAACGTCACAGGGCTGGTATACTCCTTAAGGATCACTATTTTATTAAGAGCGAATTATTGAAAACAGAAATCTGTTTTGCAAACTTTATTAAGTTTGGGCATTCATGTAGAGTCATCATAGGCTTTTCTTGGTGCCACCAGGTCTGAAACAAACAAATGAAAAACGCGTGACATCAAGGTAAACACTAACAGTCCGGGTGGCTAAGTAAAAAGTAAGCGCTTCAGCGCTGCACGAATTTTTTTTTTCGCTACAAAAGTCACACTCTTTGTGTAGTCTAGGCACATATCGTACACTTCTGAAAGCTTTTCCGGCCTTCGCGGGACCTTTGTTTCACAGTTCTGACAACCCTACGTTCATTGCGCCCGCGCAACTAGATCGTAGGGAAGATCAATCGATCGGCGGCGCTTGATGGTTTTACAAGGTTTGACATGTTAAATGATGCCGAGGATTAGACCATCCTTTAGTGCCGCAGTCGATATACAGTCGGGTATACGATGCCAATGAATTACGCTAGTGGGTTTATTGGAAACAGATCTGTTGTTGTATATTCCTGAGTGCAATAACAACGCTGTTTGCGCAATATATTTTATTAGGAATTTGTATCTTCTATTGGTATAATTGGTGATCTGATCTTTATTAAGAGGTTTGAACAGCATATTCACAAATAGTCACAAATTTGGCCTGGGTTTTAAATCAAATAAAGTGCGTACCTATGAATGTCTATTATAAATTCGTCTCAATAACATGACATTCTCCGTGCGAGCAGCAATTTCGATGACAGCAAACAAACGCACCCCACAAACAAACTTTGACAAAACTCGTTAGAGATCATTCAACATTTCCAAATAGTCCCCCATCCAGTCTTGCGCAGGACCGCACTTAAGAAAGCTTCTCGACAAACGAGCTGTAATCGAATATTAATTGTTGACACTCCCTCTTCCCGCGAAGCCCGCCGTTGTCCCGCTTATGGCGTTTACAAGCTGTTTTTATGGGCCTACACAAATATTGGGACAGAGGGACAAACAGCCAGCGATGCCTCTTAGACGAATATTTGGGTCGTGCGTGATGGTATGATTCTTTTTGGAGTACCTATCGGTATAGCTAGCATGTGCATATATTTCCGTGAGGGTTTATACTGCATCCTAATTCTAGCTAGGAAGTTAAAACTACTAACTACTAATTGCCATACTTTAGTTTCTTTCCCGATGATGCCTCATGCCGGCAGTTCAACGGGTCAAATAGGCTCGCCAGACTCTTCGTGTGAAAACATGGGGGTTAAACTCTGACCTATCGTTTCATATCAGACAAGAGTATGCGTCATGCCATATTTGCGACGTTACATAAAATATACACCTCGAGGAATGTGTAGAGCACGTTATGTAAGGCTACATTGTGATTGGTAATATTGGAGTACAGAGCACTTTGGAAATATTTTGGCGATGCTTTCGTAGCTGCATTTTTGTGTGTGCTGAGTGCCAGGGACAGCGGAATTAAAACCAATGTGGAGAGACGACACGCCTGCTACATGTTACTGAAATCTAGTCACGTTTTTACTAAGTAGTTGATGACCGAAGCAACATTGTAGTTGCTAAAGGGGGTAGCACCAGGGAAGCCCGCCAAACTCAAAGTTTCTTACAATTTATTGATATTTTATGGAAATAGTCATTTAACAGGATTATGTGAACTTAGAGTGTTGCATTGATGATTTTAATGATTGTAGAAGTTCTGTATACCTACATACTTGTTACACTCGCGAACCATATTTTGTTCAACATACAACCTGCCACTGACCTGCAGATTGCAAAAAACGAAGAACATTTGAATTTCGCGGGCTACCATAGTGTTGTCCTGTTAAGGAAAGCTGCCATTTATTTATTTATTTATCCTCCTACTGGAACGCCATACAGCAATTACACCAAAGGAGCAAAACATTACATAATGTGCTGCTTCCCATCCATCCTGTGCGCGGTGGACATCGAACGGGCGGCGATGGAACACGCACGCTCACACAGCGTTAGCTCAATAGTGACATTACTCCATACAAATCGCGCACATTCTTTGCGATTTTTTTGAGATACAATTAATTTTTCAAATAAAAGCATTACAATTGTAAAAACGGAAAATTTTGGTGTGTCGTCCTGATTGCCATAGTGTTGTCCTGTTAAGGAAAGCTACCATAGTGTTGTCCTGTTAAGGAAAGCTACCATAGTGTTGTCCTGTTAAGGAAAGCTACCATAGTGTTGTCCTGTTACGGAAAGCTACCATAGTGTTGTCCTGTTAAGAAAAGCTACCATAGTGTTGTCCTGTTAAGGAAAGCTACCATAGTGTTGTCCTGTTAAGGAAAGCTACCATAGTGTTGTCCTGTTAAGGAAAGCTACCATAGTGTTGTCCTGTTAAGGAAAGCTACCATAGTGTTGTCCTGTTAAGGAAAGCTACCATAGTGTTGTCCTGTTAAGGAAAGCTACCATAGTGTTGTCCTGTTAAGGAAAGCTGCCATAGTGTTGTCCTGTTAAGGAAAGCTACCATAGTGTTGTCCTGTTAAGGAAAGCTACCATAGTGTTGTCCTGTTAAGGAAAGCTACCATAGTGTTGTCCTGTTAAGGAAAGCTACCATAGTGTTGTCCTGTTAAGAAAAGCTACCATAGTGTTGTCCTGTTAAGGAAAGCTACCATAGTGTTGTCCTGTTAAGGAAAGCTGCCATAGTGTTGTCCTGTTAAGGAAAACTACCATAGTGTTGTCCTGTTAAGGAAAGCTACCATAGTGTTGTCCTGTTAAGGAACGCTACCATGGTGTTGTCCTGTTAAGGAAAGCTGCCATACTGTTTCCCTATTAAATAGTCAAGTTAACTTACCTACTTACTCGTAATGTGATGTTTTTGCTAAACATAATTTAACAATGAATATACTCAACTGAGTATGAAGAGTATTTTTAACTTTGTATTTTTGTACTTGTTTTTAGTACACATAACAAGAAGAGGATTTTCATTTCCCGCTACCCGCTCCGCGTATCTCTCACTACCCTCCCTGCCTACAGTTCGCAGGTCGCGCAGTGATTGACCATTGTTGTCAATAACCTGTGTAGCTGCGTATCGGTGATCATATGGCCAGAGTCGCGACTGGCCATCAGACGCCAACAACACGGAGTACAAAGCAGAATGGAGTTATAAGAAAATGGAAAGGAAGGAAGGCCCGACGTGTTCTTTGGGAGTGGCATAATCGCTTTCTGTAAAGTTATTGTGATCTGTTTGGCAAGCGACTCATTGGGCCATGTTGGTGCTCATATTCAGCTGTGAACGTTTATTGAGTGACTAGTATGATATGATTAAAACAATTAATAAATAATAATTTGTTAAGTAGACGGCGGAGTTCCAGAGCACGTGGTTACCTCGTGAACAAGGGCAGTGGTGTGAGGACAGTGTGCACACGATCACTCCATCTACTGTAGACTCCGCGACACCCGTCAACTGTCGATAACATCGGCCGGTTAACTTAAATGTTTCTTTGTTACCATTGTCCGTTGTTTGGTGCGCGCCTCATTAACCGAGCCCTATCTGTGAGGCATCTACGATTCTTTTGAGCCAACAGTCGATACATTTCGAGAATAATGCTCAGCATAATACTTGCAATTGAGATGCGTATCTAGCGACAATAGTTCAATAGTTGTATTCATGGGTTCAAGTCCGGGAGGTGACTGTTATGGGTTACTCATTTGTGTAGGTTGAAAATCTTTGGTTAAATCGAAATGAAAGTTATGATTGAGTCACGAACTCACGATTTCTTAGATCTTTGTTCACTATTTAAACATCCTGTAAGTAGTAAGTCTGCGGTAAACATCAATTAAGTAAATTAAGTTTAAATTCAAGCTTTTGTTTAGTGCATAATAATCAAAGACACTTATATTAATAAACAACGGACCCAACGGTAATTTCCGACTCCATTCAAATCCAAACACGAGAATACCATAGACATAGCCACGCCCCATTACCTAACCATTAACTAAACGACCATAAACAACGTCTAAATTCTAAGTTAATCGGGACCCCCGCATCGATACAACTCGATACCGGCCGATAATCGATACTTCCGAGATCCGATCCGATCGGTTTTCGTATCAACTCGAGTAAACACACATAACTTAGCACCATGGGCTCAATGGTTAGATGGTAAAGCTATCAGGAGTAATGCGAGAGCATCGCGGTGGGTCCCGGGTTCGATTTATGTGTTATGATGTACCAATGGTGTGGTACCTATGAATAGAGTATGGACCATAATGTCTTGTGTCGTAACAACTGACAATGTGTTAGCAAGGCATCAAATATTTGTCAGCTTTGTTCTTAGTGTGCTCGAAAACATAGTCGACAGCCTCTTAAGTTCAATAACGGAAAAATGCACAGCAATCATAATTATCTCCAGTTTATTTAACAATTTCACCACGAACTGTCAAGCCAAAACCGCTAGCCGCTCGCTCCCCTGCTGGTCTACCAAATCAATAAAACGTATCACCCAGCTGTTCGCATAGGTTTCCGATATCACTCAGGTGGGATCAGCTCTTCTGTACACGGTGTGATCGGGTTTTCAAGACCAAATTTAGTTTTGCAAGCCATCAGAGAGCTCACGAATGGAATGAAAATTAGTCTGGGTCGTTGTCGCCACATACGGTGCAGACGACTATAATAATATAAAGTTCTAAAAAGAGGTATTAAGTATCCTCAGGTTTGTATTCTATCATTCCCCTAGACTTCGATAAGTCGTGGATAAAATCATGATATACTTATCAACTAAAACTTCGTGGGTACTTCCTCTATCGAGTGCAAAGCTCGTACGGCATTCTTGAAGAAATGAATGCGTATTGGTAGAATCTACCTACCGCAACGTGTTCGATAATTCTATTGCACGACTCATAATGCGAAGCATTAGAGAGTGCTCAACGATCGAACAAAATGTTTTTGCCTCCTTTCTGCAACTGTTTGTATTGTTATACTCCTGCTAGTATACAGAACCTACTTAAACCAACCAAGGTAATACGGGCTGGTGTCCGAAACTCCACGTCAATGCGCATATTTTGCGTAAAAACCTACCTAATATTTATATACCATTGTATAGATAATTTAATGGAGATTAATTCTGTACTGTTTTCGAAAATTGATTTAATGCAGTAGAAGCGAAAAAAACATCAATATATTTCTAAAAAAAAGTCCCGTCAATCAAACAGTGTGAAACCTGAAAACATTGTAGCTTGCGAAAAATCAATTAATTCAGTCACATTTTTTTAATAGATTTGTTTCACCAATAGGAGGAACTCTACAGAAAATGACTCTTTTATTCAAAGTAGTTTAATTATAATTAATGAAAAACGAACTAACGCACGCGTCCAAGCGGTGGCTGAATGTAGTACAGTGCTAGGTGGACGGGAGCGAAAACGGTGAATGTAGTACAGTGCTAGGTGGACGGGAGCGAAAACAGTGAATGTAGTATAGTGCTAGGTGGACGGGAGCGAAAACGGTGAATGTAGTACAGTGCTAGGTGGACGGGAGCGAAAACGGTGAATGTAGTACAGTGCTAGGTGGACGGGAGCGAAAGCGGTGAATGTAGTACAGTGCTAGGTGGACGGGAGCGAAAACGGTGAATGTAGTACAGTGCTAGGTGGACGGGAGCGAAAACGGTGAATGTAGTACATTGCTAGGTGGACGGGAGCGAAAACGGTAATTATAAAAAAAACAAAGCCATTTAAAGTTACAAAACAAGCTGTGTAATGTAACCTGGTCTGTCTACTTGAGGAAACAGTTATTAGTGTACTATCAGTTCATAAAAACTTTTTGTTTATAAGCAGAATTTAAGTGGCCCGAAACCCCGCCGTGCGTCGAAAAAAATGATCTGGACACATTTGGAACAATTCACGCAGGATGTGCGTGGGAGAGAGGGACGCGAGAATGGATAATGTCTACATACATATATTTATGGTTTTTCATACGATCAAATAAGAATTAGTCGTGCACTTTTGGATTTTCAAAATGTTTGTAATCTTCTTACATCACACATCCCTACCACAAAGTGTAGAATATTTTTCTGTAGTGATTGTGCCATACGTTCCCGTCGGTGCCGAGATCTATGTGATCTGTGAGCGGTTGTTATGACAGCGCGATGAACACGACTCTGCAATCACCGCCGTCGCTGATCGATGCGCCTGCGCATTTCGTCATGTTCACGGAAGTTTATCCAATAACCCAGCGGCAGTGGCGTGCATTGCATAAAGGCATATAAGCAGTGCCTGCCTCGATAAATCACCATAAGCCTGTCAATACATTTTAGTGTATTTGCGTGTGCCCCACAAATAAGAAACTCATTAAACTGTCATACCTAACAAAAAAATAAAATGTACACATACAGACACGCACGGCATTAGGCAGTCGCCAGACGGCCTACTCGGGTCCCGTACTATTCGCACAATGTTATTGCTCTTTACGATATCAGAAATAGGTACGTCTCACACGACATGACGTTCTACCTTCGCAATTTATCACCCTTAAGTAGGCATGCCTACACTAATAACCAACCGAGTATGAATGTTAAATAATACTTCGTAACGTGGCCGTGCGAACAAAGGGATGGATAGTGAGGTAAAAATGAAAATCCAAGATGGCGGCTGCAAAAAATATAACATTTTTCATCATGGGAGTCGTTTTCGTGGTTTTCGAGGGTGCTGGGGCCGATAGTAAAGTCAAAATGAAAATCCAAGATGGCGGCTGCAAAAAATATAACATTTTTCATCATGGGAGTCGTTTTCGTGGTTTTCGAGGGTGCTGGGGCCGATAGTAAAGTCAAAATGAAAATCCAAGATGGCGGCTGAGGAAATTTTAAGATTTTGTCATTTTTAGGGTTCCGTACCCAAAGGGTAAAACGGGACCATTACCAAAACTCCGCGGTCCTTCCGTCCGTCCGTCTGTCACCAGGCTGTATCTCATGAACCGTGATAGTTAGACAGTTGAAATTTTCACAGATGACTATATGCAATACTAAAAAAACAAATAAAATAAATATTTAAGCGGGGTCCCATACAACAAACGTCATTTTATTGCCGTTTTTATAGATAATGGTCCGGAACCCTTCGTGCGCGAATCCGACTCGCACTTGGCCGGTTTTTAAAGTTTTACAGCCGCCATCTTGGATTTTCATTTTGACCTCACTATCGGCCTTTTTATACCCAATATATCAACAGCGTTTTAATTAAAGTGCGTATGTAGGTACCTAACGAAAAAGTGTAAAGTTATAAAAGTTATTTTATTTCATAACAAAATACATAGCTTTGAAAATATTACAGTGATGATAAATAAAATGATGATAACAAACAAAACGACTGACAGAATGCCTTAAATAAACTGACTTTGTCGTCTGCCGTGCAGCGAGCGAACCTCGGGCATGCATATTGCTCCTCATGGCCAACGGCCTGCGCTCGCGCTCTATGTCGCCATCATCCCGTAGGTCACTAGTGAAAACATGACCTAGGTACTTGAAACTATTCACTAAATCAACTACTACGCCGTTGAGATATACCGGAGGCACACGACGGGGCTGTTGTTTACGGTACCGTAAACACTAAGATCTCACTCTTTTTTGAGTTGTATTTAAGGCTGTGTACCTCTGCATACATCTCGCATATCGTGAGTAGCTTTCTTAGTCCGCTCATCGATGGACTGAGCAACACCATGTCATCCGCGTAGCTTATGTTATTGACACATGTACTGTCTATATGACAGCCGACATGTGTGCTACAAATTACAAATTAAATAACAGGGCGAGCTTCACCCCCCTGCCTTACGCCACATTCCATTTGATATTCATCCGACAGAGTACCACCCCCCTCATCCGATTTGTCTGGTGAGCATACCAGTATCTGAGGATACTCATACAGCCTTGTATACTCCGCCGGTACACCGTGCCCCTCAACTTGTCCCATAGCACATCATAAGAGACGAGATCAAGACTATCATCAGGTTTGTTATCTACAATCTTACAGTTTATTTTATGCAAGCCACATTCTTCGATTATAATAGGGTAACGGTCGAACCAGTACAAGTCATACATTACTGTCACACTAACGACTGACTGCTGCGCAGACTTCGTGACGATGCAGTGGTCTAACCATCTATTATAATAGGGTAACGGTCGGACCAGTACAAGTGATACATTACGGTCACACTAACGACTAACTGCTGCGCAAACTTCGTGACGATGCAGTGGTCTAACCATCTATTATAATAGGGTAACGGTCGGACCAGTACAAGTCATACATTACGGTCACACTAACGACTAACTGCTGCGCAGACTTCGTGACGATGCAGTGGTCTAACCATCTATTATAATAGGCTAACGGTCGGACCAGTACAAGTCATACATTACTGTCACACTAACGACTAACTGCTGCGCAGACTTCGTGACGATGCAGTGGTCTAACCATCTATTATAATAGGGTAACGGTCGGACCAGTACAAGTCATACATTACTGTCACACTAACGACTAACTGCTGCGCAGACTTCGTGACGATGCAGTGGTCTAACCATCTATTACAGCAATGCGATTCACTTGTAAAAGTGTAGGTATTACTGTCACACATATTCACATCTACACAGACTCAGCTTTGTTCTAAACAAAAATTCATCATTTCATTATAGAATAACTCATTCGGGTGTGCATTACAGTCTCCTATGATGTAAAAAGTCTCAACTCCTTTATTCTACTCTGCTTCTATTATTGAGTGAATAGTACTAAGATAGGCTTTAAAATCCGGAAGATTATCATTCGAGATCGTTGGCATGTAGACACAGAACCACTACAAATTTAGTACTTACGGCTAGCTGACCGCGCACACTCGAACATTATTCCACTCTATCGACAACACTGTCTCTAATGCACTTTTACGCCACAGTAACGCGACGCCACCGTATGACCTCGCGCTCAAAGGGCCCGCCGAAGTGTCCACAACAGACGTCGCGGTGCACCCGAAGCTGTCATCAACCGCGCTAAGCAGCGGCAGATCGTGTGGTAGCAACCACGTCTGGTGAAGGGCTACCACGTCCGCCGACCGTAACTCTTTTATTCCTTCCGTAGACCTCTTGAGTGATTTGCAATTATTGAAGCTTACTATCTTTCTAAGACTGTCCATTTTTGTTATGTATGTTTTGGTTTTAGTTTATAGTGATCGCGTCTGCCTAGACTAGACCCGGCTTAGTGCCTGCCTACCTATTCTGAAAACCAATGCACGTTACGAACCCAAATTTATCCAGCATTATATTTTGACAATACACATCGGTATATTGGGTAGGCAAATATCTATTGGAGAGCATAATGTTATTGGGTTTCCTAAAATATACTAAAAATATACCAATCGCAATATCAAAGTAATCGAAAGATCATGTTTTACATTGTATACAAAGTAACAGGTTCATATTTGTTTCACCACAAATCAGCGGGTTATTTGTGGTCGATACAGCGCCGCTCGATTGAACCGAACACACTCGATTGATTCCACTAAGTTGTGGTTACATCTACAACGCACCAATGACAGAGTTGCAATAATGGTACCTACAACAAATTGTTTGATCGTTGATGGACGAACCTATCTATACTTAATGAGTTGACAGAATAGAACCCTAAAATGACTGCGATGTTCATCTTTTTCTCTTTCAGTAGCAAAGTCACAATTGGAATTTCTGTTAAGAATTCCGCATTCAAACCCACTTCAACTTCTTGCAATATGCTGATAAACAGTTGTTGATTTTGGAAAATTTTCTGTAATGTAAGGTTATCATGTAACTCAAATCGGTCGCAAGAACTGTTTCCATCTAAACATGTCCCTTACAGAGACCAAATGAATAGACTGTTACACTGCAGTGGACGGCGATCCTTAGCTGGTCAATAAAACTAAAATCTCAATCTAAATGCGACGGGGAACGGAGACAGGGGATAGGGGGCGGCTCCCATCCACATAACTTGTGTATTAATAGCGTCCACCAACATTATGTCCACTAGACAAGTGAGGTAAAAAGGTACACTTTATGCAACGATAGCTCGCGCAGATAATACGCGGAAGAAGTGAAATCGTACATAACATCTCACTCGAAGTAACGTCAAACATAACATCTCACTTTAAGTAATATCGCACATAACATCTCACTTGACGTAACATCGCACATAACATCTCACTTGAAGTAACATCTCACATAACATCGCACTTGAAGTAATATCGCACATAACATCTCACTTGAAGTAACATCGAACATAACATCTCCCTTGAAGTAACATCGAACATAACATCTCACTTGAAGTAACGTCAAACATAACATCTCACTTTAAGTAATATCGCACATAACATCTCACTTGAAGTAACATCGAACATAACATCTCACTTGAAGTAACGTCGAACATAACATCTCACTTGAAGTAACATCGAACATAACATCTCCCTTGAAGTAACATCGAACATAACATCTCACTTGAAGTAACGTCGAACATAACATCTCACTTGAAGTAACATCGAACATAACATCTCCCTTGAAGTAACATCGAACATAACATCTCACTTGAAGTAACATCGAACATAACATCTCACTTGAAGTAACATCGAACATAACGTCTCACTCGAAGTAACGTCGAACATAACATCTCCCTTGAAGTAACATCGAACATAACATCTCACTTGAAGTAACGTCGAACATAACATCTCACTTGAAGTAACATCGAACATAACATCTCACTTGAAGTAACGTCGAACATAACATCTCCCTTGAAGTAACATCGAACATAACATCTCACTTGAAGTAACGTCGAACATAACATCTCACTTGAAGTAACATCGAACATAACATCTCCCTTGAAGTAACATCAAACATAACATCTCACTTGAAGTAACATCGAACATAACATCTCACTTGAAGTAACATCGAACATAACATCTCACTCGAAGTAACGTCGAACATAACATCTCCCTTGAAGTAACATCGAACATAACATCTCACTTGAAGTAACATCGAACATAACATCTCACTTGAAGTAACGTCGAACATAACATCTCACTTGAAGTAACATCGAACATAACATCTCACTTGAAGTAACATCGAACATAACATCTCACTTGAAGTAACGTCGAACATAACATCTCGCTCGAAGTCCCAAAGGGAACAAAGGGTGCGACAGGACGCCCACACTGCGCCCGTGCCGTGCAAGGCCCGCGAGGTAGGAGGTGAGCCTATTGCCATTGTAAATTACCTGAAAATGCTGTTCTTGTTGGCTTCTGGTATATCTGCGGGTGCTGTACCTTGGCTCAAATCAATATTTTCTTCTACATTTGTTACAGATCAAAAAGCTGGCAAAATCGCTTCTGTATCTTGCGAAGTATAAGGTATTTACCCACATAACTGTAGCTATATTTCTAATACTTGTGTATAAGTTAAAAGACATATTTTTTTTGAAATTTGCCTTCTCTATTTTCTATTTCTGTGGTGTACAAGCGCGGGCGCAGGCCACCGCGTAAGATGCGCGCGCGCAATCTTAATTGATCCACCGTGGAACCCGAGCATAATGAGCGCCTATTGAGTAGGACTGCGTAATCAGCTGGGAACAGTCGTCGTCGATAATGTAAGAGATATAAATTACTTTGTTTTCGGCCATATTTACATAATGGATTGAGTTGGAGGCGCGACCGCGACGCACGCGTTCTTTATCTGGTTAACGTTTTATAGTTACTTTAGTTTCGTTACGAAATCGGTGAATTCAGTTGTGGAGGTCAGATCGTACGAATGTATATAACGTATAGTAACGCACCTGTCTAAGCTGCAGGCTAAGGCTGTTGCTGCCTTTCGTGTCGATGGAACTTTACTCTTCTATTGTTTGAACCCAGTAGGTGGCCACATTGATTGCGGCATTCTTTAGGTCATCAAAGGTGCACGTGAACGGGCACTTAGGACACTCCAACCTTAGGTATACACATAAGATTGTAATTAATGAAAAAAAAAGTGTAGTTATCATAATATTAAATGTAGATGTACTGAAAGCTTCAGTTGAAAGCGCTGTCGTTTAGAGTTCCTGATGCTTTACATTTCAGTAATAATAATGTTATAATTAACTACTCTTGAATATTGCCTACGGAGAAAGGAACGGATACTTGTCTCTGACTTCAGAAGTGGGATCAAAGGTCGAACAAATTTCGTAATAAATTTTGTAAATTAAGCAAGTAGTAACTTGTTTAATTTACACAGTTTAGTTTAGTAACGTATAAGTAGTAACTTGTTAACTTGATATTAATGTAACGTTTAATATTTGTGACCTGCAGGTTAATCTCCGCAGATAAATGGCATGTAAAAAACAAAAAATACAGACAATTAAGGCTCATACGTTATTAAGAAAATCTCCTCATAATGAAAACAAATATTTATCTTATGGTAATCGCATGAATCTCATCCATATCTTAATTCTTGATAATGTAATCAAGATAAAATCGATAAGCACTATTTATTAACCATCTAAAGTCGCTAACGATGTTATGTGTGCGTGACTTACAGTAAGCAGGTAGACTGAACGATATGAATACTTATTTCAAGCAGGTGTAGGTTATATGAACAATGTAGATGTTATTTCGAATACAACATTCAGGTTAGTTACCCAGTAATTTGCCAATCGGTTGTTGTCGCGAATGAGGTGAAATTTTTACACTGTTAGACTTTTCTGCCTTTTTCGTTAGTATTTTCTTGTCCGTATTATTGCCTTGTCCTTCAGCTATGTTTCTGATTGCCTGTCCATGTGTTACACCTCTGTGACAAGTCACCTTAACTCCGCGGCCACCCGGCGCAAGCGCAGGTCGCGTGCTCTCCTCTATTACTGCTGATAGTGCAGATAGAGCACAAACGTGTGTGATCGGAGAGTCAGGTCACGTTACTAATAAATGGTGTGTTTTTGTAAAGCCTCTAATAAAGCTTTAGGACTAGTTTAGGAATAGTTTATACTGATTTGAATTTGTGAAAGTTGTGTTTTAATTGGAAATACTTAGGTACAGGTAACTGGATTATCTTGAGTTCCTTGCCCGTTCTCCTCCACAGAGATCTACGTTTTAGAATGGGCAACTAGCTTCAACGTTCTGACCAACTGACCGACTCTTTAAGAATTAAAAAGTGCCTGTAAATACTTTGAGTTTGAGTTTCTAAAACTCAGGCTACAGCATTGTGTCACCACTATTGCATTTTCTCCTTCCTTTCCCTGTCCTATAGGGCGACTACAAGTCAAATGAAACTTTTCTCTAACAAAGTCTAATTTAAAGCTACAACCAAATCAAATCAAATCAAATCGTTTATTGCAATCCATAATGTACAATTACAGGTGGAACAACACTTTTGCGCAGATCGGCACCAGTAACAGAGTGTTTACTTTCCAATCGTATAAGCTGCCACCGTTTCTGCTGGTTGTTGAGGGGCCCGTGGCTAAATAATAACAGCCGCACAGGTCGATCGGTCAGGTTAAGCTACGCTTGCCGCGGTTGGTCTATGGATGGGTGACCATCTTTACATACCGAGACCCCTCCGTGCCTCGGAAAGCACGTTAAGCCGTTGGTCCCGGCTGTCATTCGTAGATCTTTTACAGTCGTTACGGGTGACAGAAGCCCGAAAATCTGACAACCAGTCTTACCTAGGGGTATCGTATTACCCAGTAATTGGGTTGTGGAGGTCAGATAGGCAGTCGCTCCATGTAAAATACTGGTATTCAGCTGCATCCGATTAGACTGGAAGCCGACCCCAACATAGTTGGGAAAAGGCTAGGCAGATGATGTTTCTGCTGGTTGCACACCACGGCCGGTGCACTATGAGACCAAACGGTATTTACCATCTCAAAAAGAGTTCGGAAAAAAAGTAGTGTTATTGAAACCGTTATGGTTGTTTTATATTTTGAGATACATGTGCTATCCGATATTATAGTAAAAAAAAAAACAGTTATAGGTAGGTATATAATAATAATAATATTCCACAACTTTCACACAACGCCATCTAGTCCCAAATTAAGCAGAGCTTGTGCTATGAGTACTAGACAAATGATAAACATACATATATATTTCTAAATACAAACATATTATATTATAGATAAATTACACCCAGACAAAGAACAAATGATCGTGCTCATCACACAAACATTTTGTCCTGGGTGGGAATCGAACCCACGACCTTGAGCATAGCAGTAAGGGCCACTGACCACTAGACCAACAGGCCTGCCAAATAAAATATAAAATTACACTCAAACTTTGAACTTCGATAATTTCATATTAACTAGATTTAAATTCAATTTTTAAGTGTCTCAGGGAAATTTTCTGTCTTTTATTTTTCAAGTAGAGGTTTCCTTGTTGCCGATAGCTGCCGACGTTTTTAGATTCCTTAACTAGTCAGTAATACAAGAATATATAAAAAAAAACCTGCGTCATTATTGCGCCATTTCGAGCTAGAAGCAAAAATGTCGACCGAGGGAAAAATATTTTTCAACGATTTTTTTTGCGGTGATTATTTTAACCACACGTATGATAAGAATGATATTGCATACTTCTTATATGCTGTGGTACTTGTAATCAGTATTGGTTAAAGCATATAGCGGTTTTGCACGTTACTGAGACTATAAATACTTGAGTTATCAGCATGTTCGTCAAAGTGTCCGGATGTCTTCCCTCAGTAACTGTGCAATTGCTGAAAAAAGTTCAAAATTAGTGAATTCGTGTGTGTTCGAAGCGATATGTGCTCAAAAATTAGCGGGAACAGCACTTCAGATATTGAAAAATATTTGTTGCACAATTTCCATTTATCAACAATAGATGCGAAAGCACTAGGAAGTGGTGAAGGGCGGGCGTTTTGGGGGACTGTCTTTTGTGATTTTGAAAAGTGCTGATTCTCAGCCTAGTTTGAATAAATAACTTTTGATTTTGTTTTTGATTTTGATGTGAATACGGGTAATCAAAGTATACAAAGAAAGAGCATGGCGGGGTAAGCATGGAGTAGCGGCCCCAGCGGAAATTTGAACTGCGTGTATGTTGGTCTCACTGAGCGTAACATACCTGTAAAATATTACTTCAAAATATGCAATGGTTTTCGAGAAAATTGAAAATATATTTTAGAAGATTTTTTTTTTCTCGTTAGTAGTTCCAAATATACCAATTCCCATAATATATGTTGTACATAACTTAGAGAAACAACATGTCATGATATTTTTTTCTAAAAATCTCGAGATAATTGTTAAAAAAATATTTTTGAAAAATTAATTTCATGTTTTCTAAACATGATACACCAACGAAATTTTCACTGAAAAACACCCTTATCATATACCCTTATAATCTACAACATATATTTGGATCCAAATTTTTATGTGGTTGGAAGAGGTTTTTTTTCTCGTATTACTTAATTTATTATTTATCCTACGGCCGTTACTTGGAAAAAATTCCCGTCCGGCCGAAAAATTAAGTCTATTCAAGAAAGAAAATATGATAGCAGTTATTGAAAAGGATAGTGATGACGAATAATTCATATTTTTTGTTAATTTCATAGATTGAAAAAAAAAATAGAAAGCAATATTTTGTTCTGAATGTTATTCTGTTCGAATTATTTCAGAAAAAAAAAGAAAATACCCTTTCACCCATGTAAAAACTTGGATGCAAATATATGTTGTAGATTATGATAAGGGTGTCTTTCAGGGAAAATTTCGTTGGTGTATCATGTTTAGAAAACATGAAATTAATTTTTAAAAAATTAATAAAAAACATAGCAATTATATCGAGATTTTTCGAAGAAAATATCATGATAATATGTTGTCTCTCTAATTTATGTACAACATATATTATGGGCATTGGTATATTTGGAACTATTAACGAGAATTTTTTTTTTTTCTGTCTACATCTCTCTATCTAATGTCCTATCGCAGGTATGCTGGAAGAGATTTCTTAAGAAATAAGCATTACCTTTGTACCTATTTTTCTGTTCTGTTTTTTCTTGTCTGTTTATATATGTGTGTTCATAAATGGTAAAATAAATAAACAAATAAATAAAATTTTTTCAATTTTCTCGAAAACCAATGCGTATTTTGAAGTAATATTTTACAGGTAAGTTACGCTCAGGAAGACCAATATACACAAAAATTGGCAGTTGAAATTTCCGCTGGGGCCGCTACTCCATGCTTATCCCGCCATGCTCTTTAATATCCAGTTGTAACCAAAAATGGGCGAAAGCTCAAAGACGACCAGATCGTTTCGAGAGCCAAAACGCAAATTGCTTCAATGGCGAGTTTAAAGTACCATTAACTCGGGCAATACCTCAACATCTGAAAATCGACTTGAATACAACTGGAGATCATGGTAGACCAATTTAAACTATATGACGCGTGTTCTGAAAATGCAAAAAAACGTAAATACATGAAATTAGTCCAGGAGTGTGGCACGGGGCATGTGCACAACGCTTATGTACAAGGTTTACGACCTATGGGGTAAAAATGATGAAACTTCGATTGTGAGTATTGTGAGAAATACATAAAAGGAGGAGAAAAAAGTCATTCTACGAAACATCTTACGAAGTCCAGATGGCATACCTTCCTATACCAAAGAAGAAGCATTAAGTATTAAGTTAATATATGTTGAAACCGATCTACCCAAAACTTAGTATTGCTAACTGAGAATGCGATTTGTTGAGAAGAACTTATTTTCTGTATTTCCAGCATACCAAACTTTGAATCTCTCGATAGGTTTGTTATTCTCCTGCGTCAAGCATAACCATAACGAATATAAGTGCCAAAGTGAACCTTCAAGATCTCTTAGATCATACTGCCTGTCGTATTATAAAGATAGACTCAGTGTCAAAAAAATTCAGCCGTCTTAAGCTGTATAACAATTGGGGTTGCGATGGGTGCTCGGGACAAAGTGAATAGAAACAAGTTTTACCTGAAGAAAAGTTTATACTTTCACTTGTACTATTAAGACTGGTGGATGAAGAATGCCAAGCAGTTATATGGCAAAATCTGACATGCTCTTCAGCTAGATATTGCAAACTCATTTCTCTGGAATTTACAAAAGAAACTCCAGAAAAAACCACAGCTGTTGTAAGTGAACTCGAAGCAAAAATTAATGAATAAACTCCAACGCTTGCAGCAATAGAAAGTAATATTATAGAAGTAAAACATGACCTTTTTATGACTATGATTGACGGGAAAGTTGCTCAAGTGTTAACGCAGATACCATCGAGTGCCTCATGCACTGTTTGCGGAGCAACTCCTAAACAGATGAACTATCTAACAAAAGTAACTGGAAGAGTTGAGAATGAAGATGCGGCTTAAATACGGACTCTCCGCCTTACATTCGTGAATAAGATGTAATTCTTATAATCTAGGCTTTGAAAAGCGGGCTGCATCAACTTCAGAGAACATAAAGATTAAAGAAGGAAAAAGAAGTACATCCAAACTTGTGTCCGGGAAATGCTTGTTTTACACATTGATAAACCTCGTCAAGGTTCCGGAAATAGCAATGATGGAAATACGGCAAAGAGGTACTTTCATAACTAATCAATGTTCTGCAGAAATCACGGGTGTAAATGAAGAAATTCTGAAACCATATGATCGAGATTTTCTATAAACGCAGTAAAGTTTTGTGAATATACATTGGGGACTGCACAGTTATATGTGAGTAAATATAACTGGTACTATATGTCATCTTCAGTGCATAAAATTCTTATACATGGTGCCTAAATAATCGAGCATTTTGCAGTTTTGCCAATAGGCCAATCATCTGAAGATGCTCAAGAAGCTCGTAATAAAGACTATAAGAAGTATAGGTTCAATCACGCTAGGAAGTGTTCCAGATCAGCCACAGCGGAAGACGTTCTGCACATACTGTTGTATACTTCTGATCCTTATATATCTAGCTTAAATAAATAAAGAATTGTGTTAGCAAAATAATTACTTAACGAAGCTAAAGAGCCTTTAGTATTGACAAGTGATGTTTTGTTTTTTCATTACTCGTACGGTTTTTTTATGTTTAAATACATGTGACTGCATAGTTATTAACTTATATATATTTTTAATGTAACCTAACGTAAGCAAATAAATAATTTTAAATAATTTAAATTTAATTTTTGTACGCAAAATTTCAACATTTTACTTTGTAATTTTTTTACTAAATAAAAATAGTTTTGAAAGTAGTGTTTTAATAAGTATTCAGGAATATAGGGCTAGGTCAGGCGGTACATCGAGCAATGGTGGATAGCCTTATCCCCCGGCGCTTGATGTACCAGCTGATAAGATGTACCGATGGAGAAGTCTTGTATTGACATCCTTTTACGTAACGTTGAATAGCAGTGTGAAGGAAACATACGGGTTGGCGGACGAGGGGGTTCGGCGCGGGTATAGTCAGTGGAGACACGCAGGAGGAAAGTAAAATAAAAAAACTGTCAAATTACGGAAATACCAACCCTAATTCAAAACAATAAAGACGATAACTACTTGGCACCTTAGCTAAGGAAAATGGATCACGCATCGAGTCACTGATTCAGATAAGGAATTTAGTGCATAGTATATGCAAGTTTCTCGGATAAATTAGCATGTATCGCTCGCCGTCAAAAACACTTCACTCATCTCAACCGGAACTATCTACCTGTAATAAAGAAGACACCGAGTTTATCACATCAAGGAGAAGAAAAGTACATCCCGAGTCTGAAGAAATATCTGATATTCAGAAGGTGCCATCGAGCATGAAAATAGATCAAGAAATCATAAAGGACATAAGGAACTAAAACACAGATATTATCAACTCAAACTCACTATTACAGAAAGCATTTGAGGATTCAGCAGTAATGTGGCACCGCCGTGATCTCAGGACGCACCTGCTTCGAGCGCACGTAGCTCGCACCTTTGTCGGCCGCGCGTGGTCTGTACCTCGCTGCCCTGCACCCGCGCACCGGCTACGCCCGCACGCCCCACGCCGCGCGCCGCCGCCGGCGCACGGTCTTTAAACCGCGATCGCTCGGTCATCCGCACCAGTCGTTAGCCTGCTCCGACGGCGGATGCCCGCGCCAATTTACCTAGATCTAGCATTACGTTTCGCGACCTATTTATTTAATCTCAGTTCCTTTCTTTCGCCTAATTCTTGTTACTATTTCTTCCTAGTGTTTTAACTTAAATTGTAACGTAACTTCTATTAAAACTCTTTTCTTCAACTTTAAAAAACGCCTGTCATTTCTTCTCGCACACCCTCCGAGCAACTACAAATTGGTGACCCCGACGTGATCAAGATGATGGACCCGAAAGGCGATGGGTGTGGCCCTGAAACCCTGCGGGTAGGAGTGCGCGCACCCCCTTTCTGGCCCGAAGAACCTGGATTGTGGTTTGCTCAGATGGAGGGACAGTTCGCGCTCGCCAATGTAACCGCCGACGCAACGAAGTTTTACCATGTCATCGGCGTGTTGGATCATCGCTTCGTGGCAGAGGTCAAGGACATCATCACCAACCCGCCAGCGGCGAATAAATACGATAAGCTTAAGGCGGAGTTGATCAAGCGATTATCGGCCTCGCAGGAGCGGAGAGTGAAACAGCTGCTAATGCATGAAGAGCTGGGGGACCGGAAGCCGTCGCAGTTTTTTAGGCATCTGCAACATTTGGCTGGACCGGCGGTACCCGAAGAATTTCTGAAAACGCTGTGGTCTAGCCGGTTACCGAATAATGTTCAGACAATCGTGGCTTCACAAGCGGATTTACCCATAGACAAGATGTTGGACTTGGCGGACAAGGTCCACGAAATCGCGCCGACTAGTGTCCAACACGTGGCGAGTGCGGCGGCCCCGGTGACATCTACCCTCATGGAAGGTATGGAAACGCGAATCGGCGAGTTAACCAGACAGGTTGCTTTGCTCGGACAGCAGGTGAGTGCAATGCATATGCAGCGTCGTGATCGCTCCCGCCAGCGATCTAGGAGTAGAAATACTAGGCATAGATCCACATCGCGGTCACGTCAGCCGCCCGAAAACCACCCTCATTGCTGGTATCATTATGTTCATGGTTCGCAGGCAAAGAAATGCCGGCAGCCCTGTCAGTGGTCGTCGGAAAACTCCATGGGCAGTCGGAAGTAGCGGCCTACCACTGCGGAACCCATCCAGGCCGTATTTTTGTAACGGACCGACATTCGAAGATGTTGTTTCTGATAGACACTGGGTCTGATTTGTGTGTTTTTCCACGCTCAGCGGTTAGAATGCCCTGCACGAGTGCGAAATACTGCCTAACAGCTGCGAATGGGACTGTCATCAATACGTATGGCCCAATACAATTACATTTGGATTTAGGACTGCGCCGAGTATTCTCGTGGCAATTTACCGTTGCGGACATATCGAAACCGATTATAGGAATTGATTTCTTAAAGTTTTATAATCTGCTTATAGATTGCCGCAACCATAGGCTGATAGATGGCACCACATCTCTCTCCGTACCTGCATCGCATCAGAGGATACCAGATGACGTGGCGTCTGTCAAAACTGTCGCCGGCGAGTCGGAATTTCACCAGTTGCTCCGTGAGTTCCCGGAGGTGACCCGACCTGCAGGTACTGTACGTGAACCTAAACACAATACGGTGCACTATATTAATACTGCCCCTGGACCACCGACATCAAGTAAGCCTAGGCGACTGGATCCAGACCGTTTAAAAATTGCCAAAAAGGAGTTTGATGACATGCTGGCCAACGGCACGGCCAGGCGATCAGACAGTCCATGGTCTTCAGCCCTGCATTTAGTTAAGAAGAGGGATGAGGGATGGAGGCCGTGCGGCGACTATCGCGCACTCAACGCACGTACGATTCCTGACAGATACCCGGTGAGGCACATTCAGGATTTCTCGCATCAGCTTTCTGGCAGCACTATATTTTCTAAAATCGACATGGTCAAGGCATATAACCAGGTACCTATCTATGGACCCCACATACCAAAGACGGCGATAACCACACCATTCGGTTTGTTTGAATTTCCCTATATGACCTTCGGTCTGAGGAATGCGGCGCAGACATTCCAAAGGTTTATGGACGAGGTACTTGCTGGGTTAGATGAGTTCTGTTTCTGTTATCTGGATGATGTTTTGTGTTTTTCCCCCACTCCAGAGCTGCACAAAATGCACCTGCGACGGCTGCTAGATCGCCTAAGAGAGTATGGTGTATTGGTGAACTCGGCGAAGTGCGTCTGGGGACAGCCAGAGGTAACATTTCTTGGCTTCAATGTTTCTGCTTCCGGTATCTACCCACTGGACACTAAGGTACAGGCGGTCCAGGACTTACCGGTGCCGCAAACTGTGAAGGAGCTACGTAGATTTCTGGGTATGCTTAATTTTTATAGACGCTTTATACCAAACGCAGCTAAGGCACAGGCACCGCTTAACGCTATACTGGCTGGAGGCAAAACCGCGAAGAATCAACCTGTTGAAATGACGCAGACACAGCTAGAAGCTTTTTCTGAATGCAAGAAAGCGCTTTCCAATGCTACGCTTTTAGTACACCCGCTTGCTAACGCCGAGCTTTCCATGACAACGGATGCTTCAGATGTATCAATAGGAGCCGTACTACAGCAACGAAATGGTAAGCAATGGGAACCACTAGGCTTCTTTTCCAAGAAACTAAGCCCAGCGCAAAAGAAGTACAGCACCTACGACCGTGAACTGCTGGCAGTGTACGAAGCTATCAGGTATTTCCGTCACATGGTGGAGGCCCGGAACTTTGTTGTTTTCACAGACCATCGCCCGCTAACATACGCCTTTACAACGCCACGAGAGAACTGTACGCCAAGGCAGTACAGGTATTACGACTACATAGCTCAGTACACAACGGACATTCGCTATATACCTGGTTCCGAAAACGTGGTCGCGGATACATTGTCCCGAGTAGAGGAGGTACGAGTTCCCAAAGGAATTGATTATCAGGCACTTGCACGATGTCAGAACACTGATCCAGAGCTGCAAAGTCTCCTAAAAAGCGGATCCTCGCTTAGACTCGAAAAGGTTAGAATACCGGATACAGACATCGAGGTCTACTGTGACGTTACGATTACACCGCCACGACCGTATATTACGCAGGAATTCCGTCGTCAAGCGTTCGATTCGCTACACAACTTGAGCCACCCTGGAAACACAGCTACAGTGCGACTGGTGGCACAGAGATTCGTTTGGCCAGGGATGCGCAAACAATGTAGAGAGTGGTCTCGTAGATGCCTAAAGTGTCAAGGCAGTAAAGTGACACGACATACCTTTGCTCCTCTTTCCCAATTTCCTGTCACAACTTCAAGGTTCTCTCATATCCACCTTGATATCGTCGGCCCCTTACCTATCTCTTATGATTACAGGTATTGCCTCACTGTCATCGACAGATTCACCAGATGGCCTGAGGCGTACCCCATCAAGGACATCACGGCTGAGACCTGCGCCACAGCGCTGGTGTCCGGCTGGATCGCCAGGTTCGGTTGCCCGCTCAAAATAACAACTGATCGCGGCACTCAGTTCCAGTCACACCTCTTCCGAGCCGTCGCTGCCATGGTTGGTGCGCACCACTACAGCACAACCGCCTACCACCCTGCCGCAAATGGCATGGTTGAACGTCTGCACCGACACATGAAAGCAGCCATCATGTGTCACTCTACTCAGCAATGGACCGAAGTTCTTCCACTAGTACTTCTGGGTATACGAAGTGCATGGAAGTCGGACATCGAAGCATCACCAGCGGAGTTGGTCTACGGTGAACAACTACGACTACCAGGGCAGTTCATCGCACCAACTGATGACTACAAGTCATCTGACGTCACTGACCTTGCAACGCGCTTACGAAGGCGCATGGCGAACCTCACACCAAGGCCTGCATCCTGTCACAGAAAAGGGCCATTTTACTTACCACATAGTCTCAGCGAATCATCTCATGTGTTCATGCGGCAGGACTTCGTTCGAAGACCGCTGGAACCACCGTATGCCGGCCCGTACAAGGTCCTTCAGCGCCAACCCAAATATTACAAGCTTGACATACGTGGTAAAGAAGTTACCGTCAGCGTCGATCGGTTGAAGCCGGCCTACGTCATACAGGAAGCAGACGATCAGCCACCATCAGTTCCTGAGCCACCATCTCCACTTCCGGTTCCAGCAAAAGAAGAGGAGAGGAAGACGAGGTCCGGGCGTCGAGTGCACTTCCCAGATTATTACCGCCCGCAGTAGCGGTCTAAGCGGGGGAGTACTGTGGCACCGCCGTGATCTCAGGACGCACCTGCTTCGAGCGCACGTAGCTCGCACCTTTGTCGGCCGCGCGTGGTCTGTACCTCGCTGCCCTGCACCCGCGCACCGGCTACGCCCGCACGCCCCACGCCGCGCGCCGCCGCCGGCGCACGGTCTTTAAACCGCGATCGCTCGGTCATCCGCACCAGTCGTTAGCCTGCTCCGACGGCGGATGCCCGCGCCAATTTACCTAGATCTAGCATTACGTTTCGCGACCTATTTATTTAATCTCAGTTCCTTTCTTTCGCCTAATTCTTGTTACTATTTCTTCCTAGTGTTTTAACTTAAATTGTAACGTAACTTCTATTAAAACTCTTTTCTTCAACTTTAAAAAACGCCTGTCATTTCTTCTCGCACACCCTCCGAGCAACTACAGTAATGTATAAAGAATTAAAACATGTGATTACGTTATCCTAGAAAATAAAGAAGCGCAGACAAAGATTGAGCAACTGGAGGATAAAACTGAATCGCTAGAACGACAACAGCGTAGTACTACGATAGAAATAAAAAACGTGCCCTTCACCGCAAATGAAAATATCAATGATATTGTGTCGCAGATACACAAGACCCTCGATGTCTCTTTACCTCCGCAAAATATCCGACAGGCCTGCAGGCAGAAGACAGGACCAAACAATCTGATTATTGTGGAACACCAGACGGTTCAGACCCGCGTCAATGTTATGAAAGCTCCAAACACATTTAATAGAAATAACAAAGATGACCTAAACAACTAACTAACTTAACTCCAAAATTCTCCAAGTTCCAGGTGAGAAACAACCGGTTTTTATCTCAGAGTCACTAACACCTTCCGCTCGAAAATTACACTACTTAGCAAGAGAAGTTCAAAGGATCCATGACTTTAAATACTGCTGGGTAGCTAATTGCAGAGTATTTCTAAAGAAAGGAGATGGACTACCATCAATTCGTATAAAATCTTCAAGTCAAATTGAAGGCATTACAACCGATATATATTGAAGCCGCAAGTTCATCCAGACACAGATTAATGACTAGCGTATAAGCTCACTAAAAATGTATCTTCTCTGCATATTACTGATGTTATATTAATATATGTCTAGTCTTAATTGGTCTTGTACTATTTACAATAGATAGCATCTTACTTTTCTGGAAAGGCTTGAATTCTCTAATCATATTTTCATCCATTTGCTTAATCACAATAATTATACTACTTCACATTCACACTTCACATAATACATACACTATTCGTTCACACACACACTTTGAATAGTCTATTATTATTGTTCATTTTCTTGCACTGATTTCGTCAGTTGGTTCTGTAGCTTCCGCCAAAAAAAATATCTCACTTTACGCCCATCAGAATTATGGTGGATTTAGTAAATATTTCTTCAGATATTGATGTTAACATCAATGCGGGTGAGGCACAAACCGTAGACTACCCAGAGCAGTGCAAAATTATTTTAGATAAAAACAACACCTATAAGGTTTTAACGCAAAACTTTGAATCATAACTTTGGCGACTTTTTAGTCCTCCTTGCTAGGCTTGACATATCTTTTGACTTCATAATTCTAACAGAATGCTGGCTATCTAAGAACGTAAAATTGCCCAATATTCCTTAATATCAGGTGTTTGCAACGTAACCATTTGAATCAAAACGATAGTATTGTTGTTTTCTGTAAGGATCGTTTAAAGGTTACTGTGGCGGAAACAACTATAGTTAGTGATGAAGTAAATTGCTTAGTTACTACTATAAAAAATGAACTAGCTATCATATCCCTTTACAGACCTCCCGCCTTCAAAAATATCGATAACTTTATAACCGCTTTAGATGATACAATACTTAAATTTAAACACTATAAAAATATTATAGTCATAGGTGATATAAATATCAATATTACAAATAACACTGACCCTAAGGTATCCAGTTATATGAACTTGCTAGCCTCACACAGGCTCTGGACATCACATTTGTTACCAACGCGTGAAAATAACTGCCTTACGCACTGTTTTATCAAGACCAACTGTTCTACAAATACTGTAGTCTGCAATTCGACAGTCACGGACCATTGCAGTGTGATGATGTCACTGTCAAAAAAGTCGGCAGCAACTGAATAGAATAGAGGAACTCTTAAAAAAGTTGACTATTCCGCGATTGTTAACAATTTAAAAATCATAAATTGGACTTAAATGTTAGCATATGATGACCCGAATGAAATAACAAATAAATTCCTATTCATTAAAATATACTTGCATTAAAATATACTTATACCTACAAGCTTTCTAATAGAAAACGGAATATTAAACCATGGATAACACCCGGGCTACGTCGTTGCATGAGAAATAGAGATCGTTTACATCAAAGACTACGTAAGGATCCAGACAATGTAACACTTCAAATAACTAACAAAAGATATCGTAATACGTGTAACAAACTATTAAAGAACTTAAAAAATAAACATTTCAGATAACAAATAAATCTCCACAAAAATAATTTAAATGAACAGTGGTCCATTATCAAAGAAATATGTCACTTCAAAAGTAATACTAATAATTATTATGATGACCTTCTTCTAACTAAAAGGAATCCACAAGAGTCAATTAATTACTTAAATTACTATTTCGCAAACGTGGGTATCCAACTGGTTCAAAGTATACAAATAAGAACACAAAATAATGAAATTGAACTAGCTAGAATATCTAACTCAAACTGTTCCTCACTGAAGTCATTCGTCCTACTATCTAGGGATGAAATAGAAGTGAAAAGTACCATCATGACTTAAAATCTTTTAATTCCAGTGCTTGGGATGAAATTCCCTCAACTTTACTGAAACTGGCTGTCGAAACTCTCGCCATACCTACTGCTAGGATCTGTAATTTGTGTTTCGCCAAAGACGTCTTTCCCAACGCTCTGAAACAGTCAGTCATTATTTCCATTCACAAGTCTGGGGACAGAGACTGTTTCGAATTATAGACCAATTTCATTACTGCCATCCCTCTCTAGTCATTGAACGGATTATGAACTCTAGACTGAAAAAAATTGTTGAATCCAATCAGTTTCTCTTAGAAAACCAGTTTGGTTTCAGAGAGAAAAAATCAACTGGTCAGGCCGTACAAAAGCTTATATCATTTACCGTCGATGGTTTGGATAGAGGAGATAAGACCCTAGGAATTTTTCCTTGACCTGGCAAAGGCGTTCCTATACTCCTCAATAAGCTGGAACACCTTGGTATCCGAGGTATTGCATTGAACCTTATAAAAGACTACTTGTTGAACAAAACTCAATGTGTTAGAATTGGTGGCTACACCAGTCAGCAGGAAAATGTCCGATTCAGCGTGCCACAAGGCAGTATACGGGGCCCTACATTATTTCTCGCTTATATTAATGTCTTGAGTGGTCTCAATCTGAGGGGCCCGTGGCTAAATAATAACAGCCGCACAAGTCGATCGATCAGGTTAAGCTACGCTTGCCGCGGTTTTTCTGTGGATGGGTGACTATCTTTACATACCGAGACCCCTCCGTGTCTCGGAAAGCACGTTAAGCCGTTGGTCCCGGCTGTCATTCGTAGATCTTTGACAGTCGTTACGGGTACTCAGAAGCCCAAAAGTCTGACAACCAGTCTTACCTAGGGGTATCGTATTACCCAGCAACTGGGTTGTGGAGGTCAGATAGGCAGTCGCTCCATGTAAAATACTGGTATTCAGCTGCATCCGGTTAGACTGGAAGCCGACCCCAACATAGTTGGGAAAAGGTTAGGCAGAGGATGATGAGCGGTCTCAATATGAAACAAGGACAAATAATTTCATTTGCTGACGACACGGTACTTTTGTTTCATGGGCGCACGTGGACTGAAGTATTCAGATTGGGTAATGAAGGATTTTCTTTAGTTACTTTCGTTTGGCTTGATCACCACCTTCTCACTTTGAATGCACAGAAAACAAGATATTTAACCTTTACCATTAGGAATAACACGCAACCTCCAAATGACTTGGGTATAAAGTTGCATACTTGCAAAAGTGCTGTAGCCTGTTCCTGCTATTGTCTTACAAAAGGATCCTCGATGAAATATCTGGGCTTGATAGTAGATCAAAACCTTAACTGGGGGGAACATATCGGTACTGTTATAACTCGGGCTAGGAAAATGATCTATGTGTTTAAAAATCTTCGTAATATATGTGACCTCAAACTACTTAGATCTATTTATTTTTCTTTATGCCAGTCAGTATTATCATATTGTATCACAGTTTGGGGAGGTGCATCAAAAACCACTATGTTAAGCCTCGAAAGAGCTCAGCGAACAATAGTAAAAGTAATGAGCTTCAAGAAAATTAGATATACGACCCACATATTATACAAGAATTTATCTTTGCAAACGGTAAGACAAATATTTATAATTAATGCTATATTACTTCAACACTCTAAGATACGGATACCTAATCTCACTACAAGACGAAGAAAAGATCTGCTGTACTCCATACCTAACCGTAAGACGTCTTTTCAGATAAATTTTTTGATCATCTCGGACCACATTTATATAACAATTTTTCGAAGACCGTTAATTAATAGTTATACGATTCAACTGTCTCTGCTTGCAAAAAACTTTAAACAAATATCTCATCCAAATGAACTATAATGATACAGAAAATCTATTGAAATCCATATCATAAAACATTCACGAAATACACACATAATACATACATATTTTTATAATACACATTCTCATACTTTGCAAACACACTTACACACGCATTCACTAACCTACATTTCACACTCATAGATCTTTTTTTTTCCCTTATGGTTTGTTATTTGCTCTTCGGTCGTTCTTGTTGTTTTAGTCATTATCGACACAACTTATATATTTTTTTTCTTATTTCTTGATTTTTGATGTTACGAGTATATAAGTTCATAACCGAAACTCATAAGATCCAAACTTTTTTATCAGAAATTTTTGCTTATACTTTTAATATTTTATACTTACCCTCATTATATTTGTCATCAAATTAGCAATTGATCAAATCATACCCACTAAATATCTGCATTATTGTAGCCATACTTTTAAATCAGTGTTTTATTTTATTTAGCAGTCAAGTGATAACTTTCTGTAATTGTGTAGATACACATCTACACAATTACAGAAAGTTATCACTTGACTGCGTTCACAAACACTCACACACGTGAGTGTTTGTGAACGAGGGAGACTGACCTGCCGTGATGCAGTGCGGAGGTCACTGTGAATCTAGCTCAAAGAACCGCATAACATACACAGGTATTTATAACCATCGTAATTTTTTTTATATGTATTTTTAGACATAAATTACAGGATTGTTGGGATTTGTATGTAAGGTTTGTTGTTTTATACTATCAATAAACTTTTTCACTTTTTACTTTAAGCTACCCGAAACTATCAAATTTTCCCAATCAAATTTGAACCTTATGCTTTAGCGATAAAGTTGAAAATCTATTAAAGAAATTTGACAGATTGTAGTAGAAGTACAGTCCGCGACAAAACTTTAGCACACTAGATGTTCTTAAGGATTGATGCCACGGTTTATAATAAATAGATGCAGTTTATAATCAGCTATTATTCTTTATTCGTTTACTTAACTTATAGACTATGAAGAGTAGCTGTAATATTTAATGTATATTTTTTTACTTTTATTAATAATTATAATCGCGACAAAACTATAGCGCACTTACATAAAAATATTAAAACGAAATATGTATTTCTTTTTAAAACAATTATTTTAAAAACGCGTGGATCCTCCTTTGTTCATGACAATATTTATCATCCTTTCCGGAAGTGAATCAAATTTTTTTTATCTTTTCTTGATTCATATTTTCCCATTCCTGCCATAAGTGTTTTTTTAAGTCTTTGACATTGTCAAACTGACGGCCGTTGGCGTACACAGCTCGTGTTAAGTCTGCCCAACAATTTTCCATTATGTTTAGGTCAGGAGACCTTGCTGGCCAACTCAGTGTTGTAATGTTACGATCTGAGAAATATTGTTGAACTCTCTTCGCGATGTGCACTTTGGCATTATCTTGTTTGAAAATATATTGTTCTCCAGCAATATTGTTCCCGTGTTTCGACAGCTGCTCGTCTATGATCCTTAAGTAGTTTTCACTGTTTAAATTTCCAGAAAAAAAAACTAAGTCAGTTTTTCCGTGGTAGCCAATCCCGCCCCACAACATTACACTACCTCCTCCCATATGACGTCGACTTAAAAACTGGGGTTCCTTTCTCAAATCGTGGTACTGGTAACCATCAGGTCCGTCCAAATTAAACTTTTTTTCATCGGAAAAAAATACTTTTCGCCACTTTTTCTTCCAGGAAATATTCTTTGTGCAAATTCCAATCTTGCTTCTTTATGCTTGTCTGTTAAAGCAGGTTTACGCTGTAATTTTTTTCTTACTAAATGTTTAGAACCCTTCAGTAAACGCTGAACATTACGAACATTAGTGTTTACACCCGCCTGTGCAGCTATTTCTCTGGCTGTCAAAGTTTAATTCGAGGCAATCCTTAAAATTGCTCTTCTGTCTCTGTCACTTATCGCCTTTGGACGACCTCCACGATTTTTTTTGAGATAGTTTTCAGGATCTTTCAAGTAGTTTTGAATCATTTTACGGCTTCGATTAATCAATTGAGCAATTTGACTGATATTATATTGTTTCTTCTTACAATTATTAATCATGTCTATTTCAGTACTATTGAGTCTTTTTCCGTGGGGCATTGTAAAAAATTATATTAAATAACAGCACGTATTTAAATAGCAAATACTAAGGACTTAAAACTCACTATCGAAATCGACTATTCGCGTCCATAGATGGAATGACACTGCAACTGCGCTATTGTTTTGTCGCACCTACAAGTCGGGACTAAACATGTTCCGACATGTAGGCAGCGCGACGATAATCAAAATAGTAACGTATAGAAATAATCTAAGTACGGAAATTCAGAAGCATTTATAAGACGATAGTTACTTGTACGGTTTGGCAAATAAAGTTAAATTTATTAGGTGTGCTAACGTTTTGTCGCGGACTGTAGCTTGATGTGCTGGCGTCTGTACCTTTCAAGAAAAAAATAGCCTAAAAATTCAGCGATAACGATTTCGCCAAAATACATATCTTTTGCAATAACTTTTACAAGCAGCTTGTCCATCCATAGAATAATATAAGATCGCTTTTGATTAGTAAAACGCTTCTCTTTTTCAGACCAAACAAAAACTAGTTATGCAGATCGGTGTATAAGTATTTTTGGAATTAATCACGAGTTGTGGTGAATTGTGTGGGTTTATTTATTAAATAAAAAACTACATTAATCTTGAGCTAGTTCATTATGTAAATATGTGTGGGACTTAATTTCATGAATATAGATTAATTAATTGCAAATAATTGGCTTGGGACATTTTCATCAATAAATCCATAACAAGACCATTACGCAGATAAGAATTATAATATTTCGGTTCGTGCTAGGTACTTAAGAATATTGCAAATAGAAAAATAAATAACAGACACTTTTTTTAAAATTTAAGTCTTGAATAGTTTGTCCCAGGGACTGAACATTCAATGTGTTAGGTATACTGCCATCAGTCCGGTTTAAAAACTACTATTTGCTATGTGAAACGCACCGAGCACTCTCATTCTATGCCGCCGTATGTTGCCGTCACATGGACCCTTTGGTTTCCGCGTGCCTATGCCAGCTCCAACTGTATGTAGTTCCTTGTTCCTCGTGCAGTGATTGTGTGATATAACCTTTACCCACGTACACCTTTAGTACTTTTAATGTCGCTTGAAGGTACAAAGTGTAAGATTTGATAGTGATGTAAATTGTTACAGTATTTAAACATAATAGGAACCATACAACCAGCTCAGTTGCAGATTTGGGTATCTCAGAAACTGCCCGTTAAAAGATATAGGTACCAGTTTTCATCGGTTGATGAAATTAAAATGTAATTAATTATTAACCCTTTATAGGGCAGAAGATCCTGGCTTGTATGTTATAAAACACTGGGATATTTAAAGCATTTGACACACTATCTTGCTCTTTTTAGGGTTCCGTACCTCGAAAGGAAAACACGGAATCCTTATAGGATCACTTTGTTGTCCGTCCGTCTGTCTGCCAAGACCCTTTTTCTCAGGAACACGTGAAGGTATTAAGCTGGAATTAATATCAAATACTCAGGTCTACTGTCCCTTGGAGCTGTGAAAAAAACCAAACTTCTAAGCCAACGTAATCAAAAGATACAGCCGTTTATGCCGCAAATTTCCGCAAATTTTCGACACTCGCAAGGGAATCAAAACCTACAGGGTACTTCCTGTGAACTCAAAATCTTGAATTTTGGTACGATTGCTTCGTACTAAATTTCAAGATTCTGAGTTCGGTACGAAGCAACGTCTTATAGAACAGATAAAGGAAAATTGCGAAAACCGTAAATTTGTAGTTACGTATCTACAAATTTGTACGGAACCCTCGGTACACGAGTCCGACCCGCACTTGACCGGTTTTTTTCTAAAAGCTTTACTGTTGCATTTGTCTAACGTTTAGTTTAGCCGCGAACATTGTATGGTGAGAAGAAATGTATGGTGTCCAATATAATTATGGACAGAGCCCCATAAAGGGTTAACCAGTATGTTTAGTGTGAACTAATGAATATATTTGTAGGCAAACGAGAAAACTTAAAGTTTCTATTAAAAAGCGATGCACATACCTACTCTTAATTAACAAACTTAACTAAACAAAGACTTGATTGTGTGACCTCTCAATTCTTCCGAGAGTATCTAAATTACGTAACTAAAAGAATCTAACAGTAAGTACATCATAAATTAAACATGGCTTCTATTTAAAAGCGAAGCAAGCGGCGTCACATGCTACCACAGGTAATATTCCGCAGAGGTCACACGCCACCGGGCTGATCTGCATAATCCGAATATTTGGATCGAGCAGAGAGCACAGACCCTTTCAATGTATAATTAGCTTAATAAATATGTCGGGGATAAGAAATAAATGTGCGTGTATATAAATAAGAGGATAACGTAGAGAGAGATGTATTGGGGAGAATCGATTAGGACCTGTTCGGGTACAGTCGCGGCCGGAATGTAATAATATTTGCAAACATAAGTGAAGTAGTGCTCGGCGTTAGTGTCGCGTGAGATGTCGTGATATATCAAACCGGCAGCGTTTTATATCGGGTATGATCGGGATACATTTTATAGGCATACAATACATTGTATCAAGCATTCGATAGATACTTCTAAGAACATGCTAATTTTACTTGCTCGCTTACATTACATACAAATCCTATTTTTAAAATAGGCTCCAATGTGTAGATGTTAATGGTGTGAAATTTCCCGGGCTACCAGTTCAGTTAGGTGTACCGCAAAGCTCAATGCTGGGTCCATTCTTGTTCTTAGTATAAAATGTGTGGCTAAATCTTGGTCCTGCTCCATAAGGACGCATAAATAAATTGATTAGCATTTGAAAATACTGCTGGAGCTGCTGAAGATTTTAAAGCTACCATTTACTAGGTACCTACGTCTTTCATTGTCTTGAATGTGCCTGGCGGCTGATATTATGTCATGCTCAGTCAAATGTCTCGCTGATGGTGGCGCACGTATTGGATCATTTAGCTCCCCTCAAAATGGTTGAACTGAATGGTGCTATCCATGCGTCATGTTAGTGAACGGGCGCCGTCAGTTGGGACTGGTCATCTCTTTGCTGCCATGGCTTATTTTAATTTAATTTAATATTTTAATTGCTTTTTTATATTTTCATAACGGACGCTTTTAACGTTATGCATTGTTCTCACATGCATCATTTTTAACATGAATAATGTAACCAATACTTTGCAACCATATTATTTTGATTTAAAAGAGTGTCCGTGGAGCTTCTTGTCCATTCTTTTCCATAGGTACCTACTACGCTTTGGAATGGGCTACTAGCTTCATCTTTCTCACTGACCGACCCCTTGACAATTCAAAATTATCTGTAATTGGCTTATATTTGAAATAAATGCTTTGAAGTTGAGTTTGAGTAATGTCAATTATTATTATACAAAGTAAGTAGTTGTGGAACCACATACTCACTTTATGTTCTGTTATCTACACTAATATTATAAAGAGGAAAGAGTTGTATTTTTGTATGTACGTATATTTGTAACGGATACACTCAAAAACTACTGGACTGAATTCAAAATATTTTTCTCCATTAGAATGCTACACTATCCCTGAGTAATCCTAAGGGGTCCTTACTAAAACTATGTAACCCAAGGTGTAATCAAAATTGCCATAAAATGTATTGCATCGCATGCGCTGCGGAAATTATTAATGATAGAACAAAAAAATGTTCTACAATATTAAAAAAAAACATATCTATAAAAAACTTCGCTATACCATATGTCCAACTATTGTAGTTATGTCACTATAACTACTTTTTTACATTTTAAAATTTGATAGAAATGCCTTTGTATTAATCCTTATCCAAATAAATAATTTCGTATTCAAGACTGTTTCAATACCAGTAGATTACTTTTTGAATTATTCAAATCGGTCATTCCATTCAAAAGATATTACGAATTTAAAAATGTCAATCTAAACGAAAGTGGTCGGTGTGGCCCCACGCAGCGCAGCGGGAAATATATAATATGTTTGTTCTTCACGCAAAAAACTAATGAACCGATTGCGATGAAACTGATATGTACATAGCTGTTACTTAAAGCTCTTACTTTTTATCCCGATATTCCCACGGAACCGAAACTTACGCGGGTGAAACCGCGAGGTGCAGCTAGTAAAATATAAACCACTTAAATGAAACACAAAAATTCCCATGAAAATAGTGCAATTTTAGTTTCATTCATTAAGATTATTTCCTTACTTCAGTTTTTGCTCTCGCTTGTACCATTTTATTTGCCATTTTGCATAAATCATTAAGTCTTTTTTTATAAAAAGCCATCCATTAAGTCGTTGAAATAAAAATATTTAATATCCGTGTCAATTCAATTTGATACTATGTTAAAATAATATTTTTTGTCATGATTTAAAGCAGGATCATCAGGTCATCATTTATTGGGCTTTTGAAGTGTTTTCCGTGTGTTTGAGAGGTTTTTGGATTTTAGTTTTAAGAGAATTTACTAGACTTTCTAGTCATCCTCCAATAATATAATACATTCGGCTAAAAAAGTATCGGGAATTAATGATTTGTTTATGGCTCCAAATTCAATTTTTTGTGTTTTGTTTTTGTTAGATTGGCACATTGATGTAAATACATCAATGGATTGGTACAACTCTTTTCCATTTTGGCGCGGAGTTTGAGTTTCATCTGTTATTTATATTAAGTACAGTGCTGTTATTAGTTAATATCATATCTAGTGTGTATTTCGAATTTCATAATGGACAAAAACATCGAACAAAGAGTTTGTCTTAAATTTTGCATGGCTAATGGAATTTCGTGTTTGGAGTTACTGAAAATGTTACACAAGGCTTACGGTGAATCGACTTTATCAAAAACACGTGCTTATGAGTGGTACAAAGCGTTCAAAAGCGGTCAAAATGTGATGAAAGATCTGCCTCGCTCTGGTAGGCTATCAACATCTGCAACTGAAGTTATCATCGCAAAAGTGAAGGAAATAGTGACTGAAAATCCTCATTCAAGTTTGAGAGAGATAGCCGCCGAACGTTCTGTGTCCCACGAGTCGATCCGTACCATTTTAAATAATCACTTGGGTATGAAACATGTTGCCGCTCGGCTAGTCCCAAAATACCTGAATTTTCTCCAAAAACTCAATCGCATAAGAGTCGCTGAAGACATGCTAGAGCGAATCAATTCCGACCCAACATTCATGAAACGCATTGTTACTGGTGACGAGACGTGGGTTTACGAGTTTGATATGCAAACGAGTCAATAAGCTTCGAGTGACGCCTTCCTACTGAACCGAAACCGAAAGAAAGTCATTTTGACTGTTTTCCTTGACTATCGCGGTGTTGTGCACTCGGAATTATTGCCGGAAGGTCAAACGGTAAATAAAGAATATTATTTGAGCATCGTGCGTGGTTTAAGAGAGCAAATTAGACAAAAAAGGCCAGATTTGTGGAAAGACAATTCTTGGAATGTGAATAGAGTAGTATGTATAATAAGAAAAGCCCCACCGCCGTATTTCTACGTTGACGTCGTGATGGGGTTGGCGCGTTTCTGAACTCTAGGCCTGTGCCGGTACAGTTTACTTTACCGTAACAGGTTTTGGGTGGGGAGTCAGAACAAGACGGGCCCATAAACCCGCAGGACAGCATGCGGCGAGCTGTTGGGCAGTAGCGGTCCCACGAACCTTATCTACCGGGAGAAGTGTTGTTCCTCACCTCTGATTGGCTTTTATCGGCCTGCTGGAGTGAACACTGACGAGAAAAGAGCTCCCCCTCTTTCTTGCTTCTATTGGCCGGCCTGAGTGGAGATTCGCAAAAGCGAAAGTGCTCGAAGGAATCTTAGGGATTTCTGGGATGGTTCTGATAGCAGTGAAATACCTCACCACTACACAAGCACCTCAGGAAGTATTGTCCCATTGTTGCTACATTGCTGCTGTTGTTCATTATTGGGTATGCAAGTCACCCCTTTCATTTATTTTACACATGTATATGTATATATAAAAAAATGATCAGGCAGGGACCAAGCCGGTTAAGCAGACGACAACCTCATAGGTTGAACTGCGAGATGCCATTTCGAAAATAAAAAAGCAGGTCCAATATCTAGTCCAATATCTTTACTCTACACCAACCGGGGTTGTTCTTGGGTGCACTTGCATAGTGCATACAGGAATAATCGGATGCGCACAGAAACGGCTGAACGGATTTGGATGAAATTTGGCGCACATAATATGTTTGTTTTATCCCGGTAGTACGTTCCCGTGGTATAATTTCCGACATCCACGCAGGCAAAGTCAAGACAAAAACTAGTACTGTTATAGCGGAGTCAGGTAACAGTATAACGGAGTTAGGTAGCAGTATAACGGCATTAGGTAGCAGTATAACGGAGTTAGGTAGCAGTATAACGGAGTTAGGTAGTAGTATGACGGAGTGAGGTAGCAGTGTAACGGAGTTAGGTAGCAGTATGGCGGAGTTAGGTAGCAGTATGACGGAGTTAGGTAGCAGTATGACGGAGTTAGGTAGCAGTATGACGGAGTTAGGTAGCAGTATGACAGAGTTAGGTAGTAGTATGACGGAGTTAGGTAGCAGTATGACGGAGTTAGATAGCAGTATGATGGAGTTAGGTAGCAGTATGACGAAGTTAGGTAGCAGTATAACGGAGTTAGGTAGCAGTATGACGGAGTTAGGTAGCAGCATGACGGAGTTAGGTAGTGGTATAACGGAGTTAGGTAGCAGTATGACGGAGTTAGATAGCAGTATGATGGAGTTAGGTAGCAGTATGACGAAGTTAGGTAGCAGTATAACGGAGTTAGGTAGCAGTATGACGGAGTTAGGTAGCAGCATGACGGAGTTAGGTAGTGGTATAACGGAGTTAGGTAGCAGTATGACGGAGTTAGGTAGCAGTATAACGGAGTTAGGTAGCAGTATGACGGAGTTAGGTAGCAGTATGACGGCGTTAGGTAGCAGTATAACGGACTTAGGTAGCAGTATGACGGAGTTAGGTAGCAATGATAAATGATAAATGATTTATTTTCTGTAAGTAGGTTTGTACAAACACTTTTACATGTCAATCATATTTTTTAAACTAGATGAGGTCGGCGTTTCCTATCTGACTACTCTGAGAAGAAAGGCCGAAACAAACTCAGAGGTCACAGTCTCTTTTAAAGTCCAGACATAATCTTGGTCAGATCATGTGAAGACCATGTAGATTGGTGTCTGAAATGGTCTTTTGAGTAAAGAACCACACAGATTGAGCGGGCCTGTCCAGTCAGTGCACGCATTTGTCAAAAATCGTGCAGCTCAACTCAGAACTTGAGGAGCCTTACGATTCGACGAACAATACCAATGAAAGGACATTTGGGTAGGCCGCATAAATGACTCAAACTGCCAGATCATGATTAAAACTAACTAAGAAGGAAAACCGAAAAAAAGAAATGACCCACATAGTCTTCACACTCACAGTAATAATAATAAAAATAAGATACTTTACAAAGTAAATATCCATGTCATTGTTTATATAAAATTCATCAATGTCAATGTGTATATAAAAATCCGGATATAATCTTTGAGGACCATGTAGATTGGTGTCTGAAGTGGTCTTTTGAGGAAAGAACCACACTGAGTGGACCTGTGCAGTCAGTGCACGCATTCGTCAGTAACCGTGCAGCTCAACTCAGAACTTAAGGAGCTCAACGATTCGACGAGCAATACCAAGGACAGGACATTTGTGTAGACCGCATACACCACTCAAACTGCCAGACCATGATTAAAACGGAAACAATGACCCACATAGTCCTCACATTCACAATAATTAAAATAATTAAGACTTTAAACAGTAAATGTTCATGTCATTCTTTATATAAATAGATATAAAAACCAAAGTGTAAATCAGCAAAATAAAAAATAAACAACATTCACTGTCTAGACCTATTGGAGCAGCTCAATCCCAAGCTTTTTTGTCCTCAGTATAGTCTTTTACAGTATAATAGGCTTTCTGGCATAGTTTTAGCTTTATAAAAGATTTGAATTTATTAATGCTTAGTTCTTGAATGTGGCTAGGAAGTTTATTATAAAAACGTATACATTGGCATCTAAACGAGCCACCTATTTTCTTGAGCCTTGTTGTAGGAACAACATATTTGTGTTTGTTCCTAGTATTTATATTATGGATATCACTGTATTTTTTAAACAGATTAATATTTTTATGTGCATACAAAAGATTATCATAAATGTACTGAGAAGGCACAGTCATTATATTAATCTCTTTAAATTTGTCTCTGAGGGAGTGTCTGGGACTTAATTTATAAATGGAACGAATTGCCCTTTTTTGTAAAATAAAAATTGTCTGAATATCGGCGGCATTTCCCCACAACAGAATACCGTATGACATCACACTATGAAAATAACTAAAGTAAACTAAACGGGCTGTCTCTAAATCAGTTAAGTCACGAATTTTCCTAACGGCGTATGCTGCAGAGCTAAGCTTTTTTGACAATTTATCTATATGGGGGCTCCATTGGAGCTTGGCATCCAAAGTTATGCCTAAGAATACTGTGGTATTTTCGGGTTTTAACTCTTCACCCTTTATGAGAACACTAGTTTCTACCTGTCTAACATTTGGTATAGTAAACTTAATACATTTCGTTTTTTTCCCGTTAAGAAGTAGGTTATTAACATTAAACCAGTTCACTACTTTTGCGAGGGCACTATTTATATTGTCAGTAACCAGCTGCTGACGTTTGAGTTTAAATAAAAGTGAAGTGTCATCTGCAAACAACACTATATCATGTTCATCCCTTATGAGGTAAGGCAAGTCATTTATATAAATAAGAAATAAAAATGGGCCAAGAATTGAGCCCTGGGGGACCCCCATTTTTACTACAGATCCGTGTGACCTTTTTCCGTTAACATCAACTCTCTGAATCCTATCACTTAAGTAAGAAGTAAGAAGATCCAGAGAGGCGTTCCGAATTCCGTAGTAGTGAAGTTTCCTGATTAAGGTTTCATGAAGAACACAATCGAATGCCTTGGACAAATCGCAAAAGATGCCCAAAGCATCACATTTGTCCTCCCATGCATTATAAATATGTCCTAAAAGTTCAACTCCGGCATCAGTAGTTGAACGACCCCTTGTAAACCCGAACTGTTTGTTATGCAGTAATTTATTTTTGTTAAAAAATCTTTGCATTTGGTTTAAAATAAGTTTTTCAAAAATTTTACTAAAGGTAGGTAGTACTGAAATAGGTCTATAATTAGTAGGGTCTGATGTACTACCCGATTTAAACAACGGTATGATTTTACTATGTTTCATAAGATCAGGAAACTCACCACAATCAATACAATTATTAAATATAACAGCTAAAGTAGGTGCTACAATGTTTATAATTGACTTAGCAACATCCACAGAATTACCCCATAGATCTGCAGTCTTTTTAACATTTAACATGTGAAAAGTTTTAATTATGTAATTAAAACTTTTCACATGTTAAATACTCCAACTCACTTCCAATATGTCACCTGTACAGATGTACAGGTGACATATTGGAAGTGAAATTCAGAATCACCAACTGGAACGTTTTCTTTAAGTAAAGACTCTGCAGCAGTGGGTGACGAGCTTAGAGATTTAGTAGTTGACACGGGAATCTCTGAAAAGAAATTTTCAAAGGCCGCGGCGACTTGAGAATCTGATCTAATTACATTGTCATCAATAGCAAGGCTGTAGTCACTACTTCGGTTGCATGACCTTCCTGTTTCGCTATTAATGACATTCCAAGTCATTTTAATAATGTTACTACTATTTTTAATTTTTGAACTCAAATAACGTGACTTGGCTATACTACAGACTGTTTTAAATATTTTAGAATAATTTTTAACATATAAATTAAATTCAGCAGTGTTTATACAAATCCGTTCATCATATAATTCATAAAGTCGTTCTCTACTTTTATGTATACCAATGGTGGCCCAGTCACTGAAGGAAGCGTTACTATTGACTGATAATGTCTTTGGAATGAATGTTTTATCAAATTGTGTGCAATACATATTAAAAAAATCATTATATTGTTTGTTAGGGTCATCATTAGTTAACAAAAGTGGTAATTTACTTAAGAGTTTAGTTTTAAATGTTTCTAAGCGTTTAGTTGTTTTTGGGTTAACAGTGATATCTTTTTTAATAACTTTTTTGTTTTGATTTGGAATAGTGATCAGCTGTCCGCAATGATCCGAGTCTATTAAATTAATCATTTCTTTGTGGTTTGGTATAATATCTGTATAAATATTATCTAGGCATGTGGCACTAGTAGGAGTTATTCTAGTGGGCTCCGAAAATAGATTAGCAAGATTGTATGACTGAAACAAACTTATGATTTTAGTACTTAACCCAGTATTTTCTAACAAATTAACATTGAAATCACCACAAGTGATGATGGACTTGTTTGTATTACAGATTTTGTGCAACACTTCATCCATAACCTTTTCAAAACAATCATACAATCCTGAAGGAGGTCTGTACACGCTTAATATAATGAACTGCTCCAATTCTATACAGGCTATTTCAATTGTCCGCTCAACAGAGAGGCTCACAATGTCCTTTCGGTCCTTAAATTTAAGCTGGTTACTTACTAAAATTAATGAGCCACCATGTATAGCATTTACTCTGCTGAATGAACTACCAACCTGGTGATTACTAAAATTGAACATGAACTGGTGGCTTTTAAGCCAATGTTCTGTCATACAAAGAATATCTATGTTGTAACAATTTAGGAATAATTCTACTTCTAAGTCTTTGTTTAAAAATCCTTGAATGTTTTGATGCACCAGATTGATACTGTTTAATTTTTTTACACTTTCATTTGACTTATTAACAGTCTTAGTTACATTTTTGCTAGAGGTTTCCTCTATTGTCCTAATTTCTAATTTAAATGATGATTAATGTCATTAATTTTGAGCAAATTATTGACAGAATGGTTTAAAATGTCTTTGCATTGCTCAAAAGGAGCAATTTGTTTAGCCAAATTTTTGACTGAAATAGAAAAAAAATATGATAGCGACATAGCTATCTGTCTTTTGAGATAGGTAGAAAGATAGTACATAACAATATTGTATCTATCTTTTGTCAAATATAAATTACTATTAATATAATAGTTAGTGTCAATTAATTGGATTAGCTTATCATTATAAGTTAAATTATGCAATGTCATGTTTAAATCATATCTTAACCTATTTTCTTCCTGTGGCAAACTGTTACTGTAAGGGAATGTAAAAAACACAATTTTTCTTAAACTAAGGTTGCACAATGTTCTATGATATTGGAGCAATTCTCCTTTATTTAAATTTCCTCTAAAAGCAGTATAGAAGTATATAAATATGAAGTACATAGGAGCAAGTTGCAGACATACTAAAGTACAAGTATTTCGTGCAAGTGTGTAACTGACTTCGTTGCAACATTGATTCTTTCCTTCATTCCCAACATTCCCGCCGCGTGTCTCGCCCACGTACTGAACGTTTAACTAATTTCCCGATGATAAACGACGCACATGTAAATACGGAGCCATCTACTGCACGTGTCAACTGCTTCCATAAATTCGACCATCGATGCCCCCTGCGCGTGCGCTCACATGCGTACAGTCAACCGCACGTACATACAACAATTTAACATTGACACCTCTTATTTTTACAAGCAGTGAATGCGCTGTCAGTGTCAAATCGTCACCATGACAGGCAGTTGACTGTACTTTGTTTTATTTAAATTAGTCGATATCGTTATCTATGTAGATACACTCATCTATGGGCTCATCTATATCGATACGACGTTTATTATTACTGTAGAGTAACTATATTCATGTGAGTTTACATGCGGCACAAAAGATTGGTCTATTAATTCATTTTGAACTTGTACCTATTTGTATGTCAAGATAAATATCTAAGAATTATATTGCCAATAGAAAAAGGAACATAATTTAGTCAGTAACGATAACTTTTTAAATAAATAGATCTAGATAATTATTAGAGACTGATGAACTTTGGATAGTAAACTAGTTTTTGATGACGTTTGTGAATCTATTTTTACGAGTATATAGGGGTAATAAAATTCGTAGATTAGTAGATATACCTACGATAGGATATTTTACGCTATGGCAGTTTGTGCAATATTGTTATTAAGACATTGTATTCTTCTATAGATGGTTTTGATTTAAAAAAGGACATTAGATGATTATAGATTTAACAAATGTATAAGAGAAGAGAACTTCCTCTGAGGTGTCGTTTTATATTGATAATAAAGAATAATAATAATAATTTATCTATAATATGTATGTATTTAGAAATATATATGTATGTTTATCAGTTGTCTAGTACTCATAGCACAAGCTCTGCTTAGTTTAGGACTAGATGGCTTTGTGTGAAAGTTGTGAAATAATATATATTATTATTATAATATGAAAGTCAAAAGATGATTTAATGATATTTGTATGAGATGCAATTAATGATAGCCCAAAGTGCAATAAATATAAAATCGCTGAAATATTTCAAGTTCGTGAGCCCCAACTCCGCGACCACGCATAGCCACCACCTGCCACATTCTACCAATAACATTACTGTGAGAATATTAAATATGACAACACAAGGTCGAAGGTCAGAGACCGTTGAGTTAATTATTCACCAGAAACTGTTCGAGTCAGCGACACAACACAAGAATCACTTTTATATCTCCATTTTATCGTTAAATCCATCGGCCATCTGAGACGTACCGAGCTGTATATACGATGCCCTTGACCTCTGAGCGTGATACGCTACCAATTAATTGTTGCACTAATAGTTTAGACAGAACATGACTGTGTTGTGACGCCCACGGTGCGCAGGCGCCGATTTATAGCTGCGGGTCAGGGGTTCAGGTTTTTGTGGGTGAAGTAAAATGTTTAGTTAATGTTAGCAGAATGCCGCAGCGTTGTCTGTTAACTGATAAATAAGTGAAGAGATAGCGCGAGGTGTGAGGTTGCTCGTATATTGTGATTGACCATGTTCTTCACACTAACGTTTAAGCAGTTTTCTTGATATTTGTCAAAGGGCCGTTAGCTCTGCTGAACCTGATAAATGTTTGCAAGAGATTTTAAAGGTATCGTCAAAGGCATTTAGCCCTTTTAACTGAATAATTATTTCGCTGCCTACAGCCGGAGGTGTGAAGTTGGCACGCGCTTTTTTGACTTCCCAGCAAATGCTAAGATTATAAGGCCTATTTCCAGCCAGCTCACATTAATAGGCTGAAAAAGATAAACAACCAGATTCTTATAAAATGATGCTGGTTTGTGGTTAGGTTCCCACGCAGCTTTCGTTGTTAAATAGAACATATTAAATTAAATATGATTATAATGGCAGATAAAGATTGACAGAAAATAAATTGTTTAGCCAAAAACTCGATGTTAGCCGGAGAGGTACTCGTCATCATCATCTGCCTAGCCTTTTCCCAACTATGTTGGGGTCGGCTTGCAGTCTAACCGGATGCAGCTGAATACCAGTATTTTACATGGAGCGACTGCCTATCTGACCTCCACAACCCAGTTACTGGGTAATACGATACCCCTAGGTAAGACTGGTTGTCAGACTTTCGGGCTTCTGACTACCCGTAACGACTGTCAAAGATCTACGAATGACAGCCGGGACCAACGGCTTAACGTGCTTTCCGAGGCACGGAGGGGTCTCGGTATGTAGTAAAGATGGTCACCCATCCTTAGACCAACCGCGGCAAGCGTAGCTTAACCTGAACGATCGACCTATTCTATTCTATTTTTAATAAATGGCAAGCAAAGCCGATGTCGACTATTCTGCCAATGTCTAAAGTGAAAATAGAAAAACAAGTGTGCACGAGAAAAAAAAAAAAAAAAAACTTTGATTGATACAATTGAACGCAATACAGATCTTGTTGGGTTAGTACGGGACTGAAACAAACAAAAAAAAATAAAATTAAATAAATATTATACTTGTTAAAACATAAAATATACGCATACCACACCCACACAGACAGAATAATTTATAATTTTATGTTGTTGTGACGGATGAAAGTCATCATCGCCACAAATAGATCTGGAGAGGAATATGTTAATAAAGAGGGGAAATTAATCGGAAGAGGGATCTTAAATTTTGGGAGGATCTTGTATAAATCTAAAGGTGGAACGTTGTTTGAGCATTCAAAAAAGATGTGATCCAAAGTGCCCTCCGTCAACCCGCACTCACAGAGGAATCTCTAACACGAATTTTTTGCAAAAAAACCGGAGTACAACAAAAACCTAAGCGAATTCTACAAAGGACGGATATAATTGTTTTGGAGACTTTTTTGTAGCCGTAGAACCAAGGTTTTGGTTTTATTGTTGGTTGAACTGCATAGTAAAACCTGCCCTTTTTCCTTCCAGTGTCATTCCACTGTTCCTGCCATGAGGATTGTAATTTAGCCTTAGGAAGACTCAGTAAGTCATACCCCTGGTGAATATTGTAGGTGAGATCAGCTGATGCTGATGAGCAAGCATCTTTGGCCAAAGCATCAACACACTCATTGCCCTTAATGCCACAATGACTAGGTATCCAAACTAACTGAACCTCTCTTTGACTACTAGCACAAGACAATAAAGATTTTTTAATTTTTAAAACCAAGGAACTGTGCAATTTACTTTTGAAAGGGTTTTGTAATAAGGCTTGCAGACAGCTAAGAGAGTCAGTGAAAATAACGGCTTTTTCAATATTGTGATGTGACTCTATGAAAAGACAAGCTTCCAATAAAGCCACACACTCGCCCGTGAACACAGAAGCCTCCTCAGGGCATTTGTACTGTAAAATAATTCTGGAACTTTGGTAATAAACCGCAGCGCCAGTGTTACTGAGATCATTAAATTTTGAAGCATCTGTAAAAAACCTTTGGAATCCAGTCCATCGTTCTCCCACCGCCGCATTGAAGGCCGAATTTGCTGAAGAGGACTTTTTGGATATACCAATGTCAAAAAAAAAATTTTCGAATGAAGCATATGACTTCATAGGGAAAGTTAAAAAGAGGTAATCGGGGATTCTGTTCTATTGGACATTCTAAATTATGAAATTGACGAAATGTTTTTATAACTAAGGGAATCTCTTTGTTTTTCCAGTAATTTGAGCTTCGGTAACCTCTGGGACTGGTCGAGTCGCTAACCTCTAGGACTGGTCGACTCGGTAACCTCTGGGACTGGTCGAGTCGCTAACCTCTGGGACTGGTCGAGTCGGTAACCTCTGGGACTGGTCGAGTCGCTAACCTCTGGGACTGGTCGAGTCGGTAACCTCTGGGACTGGTCGAGGCGGTAACCTCTGGGACTGGTCGAGTCGCTAACCTCTGGGACTGGTCGAGTCGGTAACCTCTGGGACTGGTCGAGGAGGTAACCTCTGGGACTGGTCGAGTCGCTAACCTCTGGGACTGGTCGAGTCGGTAACCTCTGGGACTGGTCAAGGCGGTAACCTCTGGGACTGGTCGAGTCGGTAACCTCTGGGACTGGTCGAGGCGGTAACCTCTGGGACTGGTCGAGTCGGTAACCTCTGGGACTGGTCGAGGCGGTAACCTCTGGGACTGGTCGAGTCGCTAACCTCTGGGACTGGTCGAGTCGGTAACCTCTGGGACTGGTCGAGGCGGTAACCTCTGGGACTGGTCGAGTCGGTAACCTCTGGGACTGGTCGAGGCGGTAACCTCTGGGACTGGTCGAGTCGCTAACCTCTGGGACTGGTCGAGTCGGTAACCTCTGGGACTGGTCGAGGCGGTAACCTCTGGGACTGGTCGAGTCGCTAACCTCTGGGACTGGTCGAGTCGGTAACCTCTGGGACTTAAAGTTAACATCACTCTAGAACCGAGCAAAAAGAAAAAAAGTGGCTACATAATCATTTAAAGAAACTGGCTACATAATCATTTAGTTTAAACTAACACGAAACAGTGGACTCTCACAGATCACCAGACATATACGCATAATTTTACTCCATTCATTCACAAACACTTCATATTCAGTGTTGGCAGTTAGAAGGGCATTTAGCATCTTTAGAGTACCACAGGCTGGGGATTCGGCTCTGGCTATAGTTTTGGATGGCAGTTGTGCATACAGTTGTGCCAGCGGCTCTGACGGTGTCCGATGTATTTGTCGGGCATAAATAGACGGCAGTAACGGCCATGGAGCTCTCTTGATGGCATTTACTTTACAAATATATCGGACACCGTCAGAGCCGCCGGCACAATCTGTTTGCGCCTGTCAGACCTTACGGGGACTTATCGACTGCCTCTCTGGGCAAGAGGCAGTCGATACGTCCCCGTAACGCCTTGCAGGCTACCGTAAGCTGACCAAGGCCTCTTCTCACATAAAACGTCCCTAAAAGATAGTTGGCAAAGAAATGGTATAACTGGCTCATAAAGTCCGCCACACTATTTATAATTCATTGGTGAAACAGCACAATGAATATCTTATAGAACTGTAGGGTTCAGCAGCTAAAACCAACCTAGAAAAGCTACAAAGAGCGCGCAACAGAATTATAAAAGTATTGACACGGCAACGTTTTTAATGAAGATTTTTTGAAAAATGTGACCTATATTAAAAAGTGGTTCAATTAATTGTGCTCGTTATTCTGACCAAACTATTTTCAGGTTTTGCGCATTTAACGTTACACATTGTATAACACATACGTATTTTAGTTCGTAAAATTCTTTCCAAATACACACAAATCAAATTCACAAAAGACAAACAGGTACTAAAACGTATTCTGAGGCGCACACAAGACTTACATATACCTAGTACTAGAACTAATTATAGAAAAAAAAAAAAAAACAATAGTACATGAGGAGGCCACACTTTATAACTCACTACCAAAAGATATAAAGAATACACAATCGTTATTACTATTAAGAAAAACCACTTAAATGCCACATCTTAATAAAATAAATTAACTAATATAATTCATTTGCCTATAGTGTGAACGAGTCTTTAGATTTCAAAACATAAAAACATATCCCGCGTCGACCGCGCCAGCGCGCCGCGCGGCCGTAGACAATACAAAACGTTTAACATTTACCTTCTTATATTCGTAACACTATGAGCTCTTACTACTTCTGGACAGCAAAAATGTAATCAAATAATTTTTAGTATTTATTTCTGTACAAGTTATTTGTAATCTTTAGAAATAAATTAATTCAAACCGTATCACCTTTGGAAGAGGCTTCTTAGGAAAATTTAGCCTAATAACATTTGGGTTGCAAAAGTCACCAGCGTTTCGCAAAACAAATCCCCAGCGCCTTTAAGATCCAGCGCTTTAGAGAAACTCAGATAGCGGTCGAAAGTCACTCTCAAATCCTTTATGTTGGTGACACGAGTAATTACTTCACCACCCAAACTATAGTCGCAATGAATTGGCTGCAACCCTCTACCGTATGTCATGACGTAGCAGTTGCTTGTATTCGAAATAGTTAGTTCACAATGCTCCACTCATAGATGGTGTCAATACCCCTATGTTTAGTTCGTTCGAATTTGTGCTAGCTACCTACTAGTTGAAGGTCGTCGGCATATCGCAGGCATTCGGCAAACACAACATTAGTTATGAGGCCATTGACGAGGAGGTTTATGTTCTTGGACACCACTTAATATCTTGTAACCGCCAATAAGCAGTGGATAAGTGTGCTGTATACATTCCTTCTCTGTGAGAGAAGCCTTCTTCCAACTTAAACAGCACAGGATGCTTTATTAATTTCATAAGATTCTCCCTATTGACTACTTGTTGGCCAAGACAACTCCCCAGCACATTAGACTAAAATTCCACAACAATTGCTCCCAGCGTATAACTCACATAATATGATACTTAGTAATTAAAGCCGTAACTGTATCCTTGTTCGGAGGGCATTTCATTAACCCTGCGATGCTATCGTCTAATTGGCCGCGGACGCGCCCGCGCCGGCCGCTCGGCGCAGACGGCCGGCTGCGCTTCTTAGTCGAGGCGCTGTAAACTAGCGCGGCTATATGTGCGGGACGGACATTAAATTCATTAAGATTGCGATCGTATTGGGGTGCGTACGCGCAGGTTGTGTCGGATGCAGCTAATTAGGTTGGTAGGTTTAGGAACCGTTATTGGTGGTTGAGTTATGGTCCTGCAACCCTTTAGTGTTGCTTGTGTTACAGTTATGTTAAAGAGGGTTTTCATTTTCAAGGACTTTTTGATTCCTTAAGATGTTTTTTTCCACTGGCAATCTGTCACCTGCGGTTACTTTTTTTTATTGGTGATAGAGAAATAAGTATAACCAGCTAAAACTAAGATTACCTGTCTATATGTAAGTTCATAAACATTATTTCTGTCGCAGCTTCTCTGTAATCTACTTCAACAAACCGTAGGAAGTCGTACCGAAAGTCGATAAGAGAGAGACTTCCAATTATCTCGACGAGATATGTAACAATACACACGGTAGACACGGACCCCGTGCTATGAGACAGTAAATCGTTAGTTGGTATCGACAATTAGTTATCTGTCGCAGTCGCAGCTGTGTGTCGCACTAAATTATCGAGTGTCGCTTATCGGACGCCGTTTTTAAATAGTCGCAAGTTTCGGTAAAGATCGCTGTGCACGATGCGACTGAGAGGCTCGAACGTCTTCGATGTACAAATCTCTAAACGACCCACATAGCCAGCGAGCAACGCACTATAAGTATTGTGGGACTAGTTATTACAAATGCTGAGCTATTTTTAGGGTTCCATACCTCAAAATGAAAAACGGAACCCTTATAGGATCAATTCGTTGTCCGTCGGTCCGTCAAGACCCTTTTTCTCAGGAACGCGTGGAAGTATTGAATTGAAATTAATATCAAGTATGCAAGTGTACGGTTCCTTGGAGCTCTAGGCTCTAAGACAATGCAATAAAAAATACGGCAATTTATGCAGTATTTTGATACTCGCAAATAAATAAAAACCTATAGGGTAATTAATGTTTATGTTTTCCAACTACATACAATGTTAAGTTTTTTGTTGGGATCCCCTTCATTGTGCGTCGTCCGACCTGCACTTGGCCGGTTTTTTTTAATAGTTTTTAACTCCTATACTTCTCTCAACACGTTAAAATCGATGTCTTCTCAATCTTCGTAAACTTATATTCTTGGCCTCTATTTTAGATGTTTTTTCTATACAATTGTTAAAAATAGTCCATAACATTTTCCCTTTCTTTATCTAAACGCATTTTATGTGATCGCACGATGAATAGTCCCCGGTCAGATGCGCAGGCGCCACTTGAGTATCTCGTAGACACAAATGGTGTCGTTACATCATAAATATTAAGCATACGTGGTGACAATGTCGGTATACTGATATCAGTAAGGTGTGGGCATCGCGGCGCACGAGTAGCTGTGCAGCAGTGCTGTGGGAAGATGCTTTCCAAGTACTTGCATTGAGAAATGGTCATATCACCAATTAAAGTACAAAGTTGAGGCTTGAAGTCGGCTTCACAATCTCTTCCAAAAGTGGTTTAGTATCACGGATTACGACGCTTTGAATAATGCATTGCTTCTAGATAAGTTTTGCGAATCCCACAATATCCAATACCATATTAACAAAAATGATTTATTTTCAAATTGAAACTTATCATTTGAATGCGATGACTGCTGAGATGTAAGACTGACATAACATATTGAGTACCTATTTATCTATGTATGTGTTCGTTTAACCTTTCATTACGTGATTCATGCTTTCCAATTTATAGATCTTCCGATAGATTGTGTACATCCCAATTTGTCGCGCATGTCGCCACATTACTTATGTTTGTTCTCCAGTTATTTATGCCCAGCAGTGGGCATAACTGCGGCGTATCCAGCTAATTGATTGCGGTGCTGTGCCTGTTAATTGATGGCGTGTACCTGTAGTACCTGTGCATGGGATGTTTATGTTTAGTGGTCCTATCTTCGGTACTCATCGACTGTTTCGATTATTGTAATCTATGGATGTAGATTTCAATGTTTTTGGTTGTTTTCAATTGTTTTGGAGTTGGTGATGACGACTGTATGTAACGAATTGAATTAATTAAGAATTTGAATTGAATTAAAGGTGCTTATTTTGTCTTTAAGTTACGTAAAGTCAATAAATCACGGACAGCAATTTTAATAAATTCAAACAATCAATTATTTATTTATTTATTTTGTTCAATGACACATGCATTTATTTTAACAGGTAATACCCAAGCTAACAGAAGCAGTCATAAATCGCTAACTGACCAGCCCCAAATAACGGGTCTGGGTAAGCGCACAAGTTACACAGTGGACAACATACTAAGTGTCACCCTCTGGGCCTCTGGAACTCAGCCAAATAGCAGGAAAATATGTCCAAACGCCGAGAGACACTATTAAGTGTTCTTACTGCACGAATCACTGGTGCAAACTTTAGTAAGTTTGTACGGGCTGCCGGAACTTTAAAAAGTTCCTCCAACGGTCCCAACCGTAACCTCCTGTCTGGAACGAGCAACCCCAACAATTCCAATATTTGTGGATTATTCAATATCCCACGAAAAACCATAAAAACATATTTTACAAGAGCGAGGTTGCGCGTTACTTCCAACTTATAATACCCAACCCTTCCTATAACAAAGAGAGTTGGATACATAAGTGGGTAGAATGGGTAGACAACAAACTGCTTCCAGTACAGGTATCGGGTAAATTTATTCTGCATCTTTTCCAGCATCTGAGAATAATAGGATTCCAGATGATAGCACTAGTTCCCAAGTTGCTTCGCACCAACGAATTGTAAAGTGCTCTCACTGCTGCCCTATTAGTGAAGTGACGGGTTTCACGCATGACAAAACCAAGATTTTTAAACGTTTTTTTGCACACCTGCACTACATGAGCACGAAACGAAAGATCCCCAGAGAAAGTAACCCAAAGATCTCATACTACCCCCACCCGCGTTACGGCGCGACCGCCCATGCAACAATCATGGCGTCGGGGTACCACGACCCGCGTGATGGACCTTACGCTACACTTCGTCACACTGAAGAGTAGTTTATTCTCTTCACTCCACGCGACCACCCGATCGATGTCTCCCTGGAACATTCTGCTGTGAGACTCGTCTGTGATCTGCAAAAATAGCTTGAGATCGTCAGCAAGTAACAAACAGCTAGCGTCTTTAATGACCTCTGGAAGATCATTAATAAAGGGAAAAAAAAGGAAAAAATAAAGGAATAAATAAATAAATTAATCATAATTATAAATTCTAAAGGTCCTAAATTTGTCCCCGGACTTACCCCCGTAAGGGTGAAGTACGGGTCTGAGGTGTAACCTGCATATTCTATCATTGCGGTTTCCCAAATAGTTAGCAAAGAACTCTAGGAGGGCTGGGGTAAAACCAGCCCTCGCAAATTTAATTAAAAGTATGTGTATCCACACTGTCAAATGCCTTCCTGAAGTCGAAGTAAGCGACGTCCAGTTGGGCACCAGACTCCGACTCTGATTTAAAAAACACATTCAATTAGAATTCGTACTACGGCCTACACGGAAACCATGCTGCACGTCGTTGAGCTGTGAGGCTACTTGCGAGTGGATAGTTGGACAATAACTCGGACTCGAAGAATTTAGAAAATGCTGACAGTACTGCTACTGGTCTATATCCACTAACATCCGAGCTAGAAGCCCCCTTCGGTATCGGAGTAACCCTAGTCAATTTCCAGCCGTCCGGATACGAGCATTCTCGTAAAAAGATATTTATTACTTTTTATTGATATCTAGTAAAGATAATATGAAATGAATTTGAGGGTTTGATTGGATTAGTGTCACCTAATGATGGAATGCAGAAGGTCCAAACGATGCAATATAATGATATAAACTATGTATACCAAAAGTATTTTGCTTTATCTTGAGAAATCCTATAGCCATCTCCATGAGCGACTACTTTCTGCGACAGCTGTTTTTCAGGAGAGGACATACCTGAAGTTTCTCTTTGTAATGTTGCGAGTGCAAGTCTACAAAGATACACCACCTATCTTGCTACTTTGATGTAACTCTTCTGAAACAGAAGTTCAAATGATTAAACAAATCTTCAATACACTTTTAAGGTTAAAGACGAAGAGAAACAATATTTTGTACGGAGAGTCGATCTTTTGTCCTTCTTGTTGTTATGTAAGTAAGTGAAGAAAAAAAAAATCAAAATCAAAAATCAAAAAAAAAATCTAATAAAGGAGACGAGACAGTGGGAGGGGGGATGTGTTCAAACAAGGTGCCCAATAAAGTGCACAGTGAATGGTTGTCGGACGTGTTTAGACGAGTATTAGGAGCAAACACCGCCAAGTACGCCCACGCCGCCTGCGCACACGCAGCTTACAGGGCTGACAGTTGACACGTACTAGTGGTTTAGGTTTGATAGAAGATTCTCCTTTCTCTAACTCGTCTAAATAAAGTACGTAGCAGTAATGCTTGGCTTTACTCCGTGAAAATATAAACTAATTATTGCTGTTCGCTTGTTTTGCTTATATAATTAAGTCCCTCAAATGCTAAGGTAAAAAATACTTTTGAAATTTTAAAAGTTTTTAATATGTACCTGCTTTGGCATTTCATATTCTGAAAATAATAAAGTATGTTGTCTTCTACAACGTGTAACGTTAAATGCGCAAAACCTGAAAATAGTTTGATCAGAACAACGAGCAGAATTAATTGAACAACTTTTTAATATAGGTCAAATTTTTCAAAAAAAAATCATTAAAAACGTTGCCATGTCTATTTATTAATAGGTCAAGCAAGCCAATGTCAGCGTGGCGCAGCGGCCCGGTGACGACTCCACCCTCGGTAAAGCGTCGTCGCAGACGCAAGAAACGATCAGAATGGCCAGTAAAACTAAAACAGCACATAAAACCTTTACAATTGTTTTAATGACTTTCTTTCTTTCTGAAATAGGTCAATTGAATTAAAAATCAGTTGGGGTGTCTGAGGTTTTGCGCATTTAACGTTTCACGTTGTATAAAGAATCGTGACAGCCCTAATTACTGCTGTCCATCGTTTGCCCAGTGACCGTTCGGAAACGTCTCGAGCGTGTTTGTCGAGCAGCTCTGCTCGTCATCCACATCCACGGTCCGCGGGTGATCGTCTCCGTCTGTGCGACGTGTGTGCTCACCACACTACGTCTAGGGCGTGTGTGCTCTCCACACTACGGCCACGAGGCGTGTGTGCTCGGCCGCCTACAATAACACGTGGAGGCTCCACTTGTTATTTTAACTGAGTGAAAGCAGGGCTCGGCTTATGTTTGTAATGGGCTTTTAATGTTGGATGTCCTGCGTATTGGTACTAGTCATGGTATGCGTGTGAGTGACTGTGAAGGAAAACATCGAGAGGGAATATAGACTAAACTTTGTGGAGTCGTAGCGTACTGATGCGTTGCTTCAAAATTCTTTCTTATAAGTAAGTGAATAGACTTTTTACCTGCTGGGACACAATTCATTATGATGATTTGGTTTACGTTTTTTATTGCTGTTTTCAGTCAGAATAAACGTTCTACACGAAGTCGGAAATCTCTTATTAGTCAATTATAAAAAATGGTATCGTTCATCCGGGATAGAGCGATTCGGGATAGCGTTCATTCGGGATAGAAAGAAAGAAAAGAAAGAAAGAAAAAACATTTATTCTGCACAAACAAAACGAACGTTACAAATAAAAAACTAAATAATAATAAAAAAAGACATAAAATATACAACGTAGCCAAAAGCCTCGTACTCAAGCGCTTGATGTCAGGGCCAGGGACCAAAGATAACACATACAATAATCAAGATGCGCCCGCGACACCGGCAGATGACAACTAAACAATAAAATAATAAAAATCAAAACAAACTGAAAAAAAAGCTACTTTTGTAACAAACAATAATAATAATAAGTATAATAAGCCGTGCGTCTTACATATGAGCCATGCGTGCGTCGCATCTGTGCAAGAACAGGTCGTTGCTCAGCAAAATGCGGTGACTTCGGCCGAAGCTATCGTCAACAGCGCTGATTTTCAGCAACTACCTCTAGAATGACGTAATGACGTCCCACTGTGTGACATAATAAATCGGGTAAGTCTAGTTTTTCGCAGAAATAAGTGTGATCTAGCTGAATATAGTGTGTACTTATAAATAAAATAAAGACAAATATAATTCTGTATTTATGCGTAACTCTTATAATAAATTAAAAATAAAATAAAAAATAATACATAAACTAAAAAAAAAAAAACAGAAATAGATGCTGTGTACAGTGTGGTGTGTTTTCTTATTTACTTGCTAATTAGTAATTATAACGTAATCGTTACTCCATAATGAAATAAAGAAATCAGCATTTATACACCATATTGCTTAGATCGAATGCACCTTGGGGAATTGGGCCATCTGCAAAACGGCGTGCATCTAGGCATGGCGTTGGCACACGACAACCATGCTTTTTCCGACATACCCACCCAAGGAATTCAGAACCATACCGCCTTCAAAGCCTCCATGATCTTAATAGTAAGTATTATTGCTGCATTCAACAGAAACACATATAAATATGTAAAAAAAAAAAAAATATATGGATAAAGTGATTCGGCATTTCGAGTCTCGGTCTAACGTATAAGAGTCATTTATTTGCATTCAGACATTTAATAAACGAAGCCTTTCAACATATAGGTATTCCAATAATTACGTGCAGACTAGTGAGAGAAGCATGCCGAAATAACAATAAATCTTCGAATTCCATGTTGAGACTCATCGTCGATGGTTATCGGTAACTCTATCAGTAGTAAATAAGCCGCGTACCTCTAACCCGCGGCACACCGCATGACATACGGGCGCTCGTGTGTCGCGTGCCCTTTAGCCTCCCGACGCAGGCGGGATTCCTACTGCAAATGTTAATTAGAAATCACGTACAATTGTAATTAATAAACCAGTTATTGGTCTTATCTAAGAAGTAACTGCGTACGGTTAATTTAAATTTGGGTTGGCACAAAAGTAATGAGACAATACAAAACTCGATACATTTCCTTTTTCAAGTTAATTGTTTTCGATAATATTCTAGAATATTGTAGAACATTACTTGTGATGTGGGGGTATATAAAGCCGCCTCGTGATTGGTTTAGTCAGCTTGAAGAAAAATAGACGAACGACATGTTCGAACACTGTACTTATACGAGTACTTGTTAGGCTACAGTGCGCGGGCTGCGGCTGATAATATCAACACTGCATTGGGCGCTGGAAGTACAAGCCATATGACGGTGTCCGTACAAGCCATGCGATGGTTTGACCGTTTTAAATCAGGAGACAGGAGCCTTCAAAGTCAGCCACGCTCAGGACGACCACCCGCAGTGAATAATGACGATTTATGCCGCGAACAGCAGTCGAATCCGGATACTACCACTCGTGAATAAGCGGAAGCACTTAACTGCAGTCACCACGCCGTGGAGCTTGGGTATCGAAAAGTCTTGGCTCGGTGGGTACCGCACATCCTTACACACATACTTACCAGTCGCACATTCTTACCAGTCGTGCAGTCCGTGTCGCTATCTGTCAATCACTTTTGCTGCGACCCCCACGTAAAGAGTTTTTGTCTGATCTGGTCACTGGAGATGAATCATGGATTCATTACGAGAACGATACACGTCGTGCTTTTTGGCTGCCTCGAGAAGAAACGCCACCAACTCAACCGAAGCTGAGTCAAAAGAACCGCTTAAAAGTTATGCTTTTTAAAAGTTATGCATTATTTTTAGTATATTGCAAACCTGAATTTAGTTTGTTCAGAATAAGTAACTGAATCGATTCTAATAATTTTTACACCATGTTATATTTTGTCCCAAAAATATTAAAAAATGGTAACAAGTTGAACACTGAGTGACACTAAGTACATATCCGCAATCATATGCGCACAACACAGGTCACAGCCGGTCGGCCAGCGGCGCGTTTTAAGTGGTAACCAACTTTTTGTACAGACAGTCAGGTATCATAACAAGTCTGAGCTTGTATCGAATGCGAAACACAAGGGTTCGCATTTCGGAGATCAAAGCATAGTGTAACCATGATGACAGGACTTTTGGTGAAATGAAAACTGAAGAATTATGTAAAAATTAAACCACTAGAGGTCGCAGCACATCGAGTGGGGCTTCAAAGGTTTAAAAACATTTAAGATACACAATTAGGTAGGGTGAGTCCCGCGCCTTGCTAAAAATGGATAAGTTTTCTAGAAAATCCTAGTTTAGCAAATTACATTTTGTAGGTAGGCGAAAGAGCCTGATCTCGTCATTGTTATGTATGTGTGTATGTGTGTACCTACATACTTAACAGTCATATACTTCAGAGACGTAGATAGCGAGATAATAGTTATTATTTAATTGTTCTCTCGCTCAATAACGCTCTTTTTGCTAGAAATACTCATAGCTCTCAATTCATAACGTGTACCTACTCTAAATATAAACTACGCTATAAACATATATTTAAGCCCAACACACTCCTTGCCAATTTAAATAATACCATAATAGTCCTGGCTCATGCTTGAAGCGGCGGCATGGTGTCGAACGGTGCGCTGGCGCAGGACCGCGGCTATTACACGCCGCGCAAACAATGTGCGGTCTCACTGCTGCACTGGCCGCCGCGGCGGGCGGGGCATTATGTCTTGACCACAGAACAGATACACTGGGCTGGATGTGCGGGAGTGCGGTTACTAAGAATTTCAGTGAGAAAAAGGTGCAATTTTAGGAGTACCTGTAATAGTGGTGTACTAAAATAAGTAATACTTAGGTATATGTAATTGGGGGGATGATGATGGGTAGCTTCGAAAGTGTTGTCTCACGCTGACATTATGGAAGGAAGGAAGAAAACGTTTAATTGAGAATACAATTGGGACGCCAAACCTAAGAGTTGTTTGATTTTTATAAGTTGTGTAACATCTATAATGTCTCTCTATGTTATCAGTAGGCCCACTAGATTTTTGACTCAGCCTCGGGGGGGGCACCTGGCCCCGTACCCGTGCGCCAAGTTTAGGGGGCGGCAAAAAGCGTAGCAAAAAAGGTCACCACCCAGCGTACCGCAAGTAGGCGATGTATGAGACGACGCGCATCACTTAAGTATTATCTGCGGGTGCGCACTGAGGTAATCACTACGTGATTAGCGTAGGCAATGTAGGCATATGTAGTCAAACAGTATGAGCGGGTTCTGCCCGCGTGGTGGATTATGGCCCACTCCCTCTCAAACCAGTGGGAACATTATAGGCTGATTGTGCAGCGGAGGCGCCCGACGCCGACGCCTGTAGCTGCAAACGTGACGATTTCCTTTAATTTTTTACCACAGTGCTGGTGCTCCTGTTGGATTGGCCCATTATTCTATCGTCCACGTCAAATCTAACTTATCTGAGACAGAGTGCCAAAATTTCCCCGCTCGCTTCGCTCGCTCGTGCATTCTAGATTGTCTTAATTGGTGGTAAGCTTTTTTGCATAACTCAAGTCTCGCGATCTTAGCAATTGAAAATCGGAAGTACAGACGCCAGCACATCAAGCTACCCGAAACTGTCCGATTTTCCCAATCAACTTTGAACCTTATGCATTAGCGATAAAGTGGAAAATCTATTAAAGAAATCTGACAGATTGTAGTAGCTTGATGTGCTGGCGTCTGTACAGCAGAAGGCCAATTCTAGTAATTTAAATTTAAAACGTTCAAAATATAGTCGCAGTCTCATCTCGACGACATAATAATATATAATCTCACGATTTATTGCAAGGCCTATCCTGTCCTATCCTAATTTGAAAAAATGTCCGATATATTGGGCATACATATAAAAAAATATATAAAAAAAATTAGGCCTTATGGAAAAGTTTATGTACCTAAAGAATTGGCGGGGCTGGGGCCGGCAAACGGCTTTGTGTGCCCCGCCTCGGAAACATTCTAGATCCGGGGCTGCTATTTGTACCTTTTCATCTTGGTGAAAACGTCTGCGGTCGCCACAGTAAATAACGGACATGATAAATGAACATTTTTACTTTTTGTTCGTTACGATACACATTCGTGGTATACATCAAGTGCTTTTGCTTATTGCGATCGAATAGATCAAATGTGTAATGCTATTTTGCTATGTATTCTAAGCTGGGTTAGGTTAATTAAATTGAATCTTTAAAGTCAGAGCAATTTCAGAAATATGATATAAATAACTTTTTTGAATACATTAGTCAAGTTGCATTAACTGCATTAGTATCTGCACTAACGGAACCTCCCATATCTGTGAGTATCTCTCATCTACGTGCACCGTGCGCCGCGCCGCCGCTGGCGTAGTCGACACCTCGTAAATACGCGTCGTGAAGCATGCGATCCGACACGAGTTCGCACGAACTCCACCGAACTCCGCCGAAGTTAGCCGATGTTAGGCGATGTTGTTCAAGTACTCGCAAACACATTAAATCACGCTACAGGTGGAACCGATGCATGGATATGCGTTCTATGTCACGTAACAGTTTTGAATGGCTGAAATGAACAGCGGGTTTGATAGTATTGAATACTGAGAGGAAGCTTTACAAAGATGAAGCTGTAAAGTGGCTAGTTGGCACTGTCGGGTCTATATTGTTAGCTTGCAATCTTTTGATTGATCAGAGGTGTATTGCTTTGAAATACTCATAACTTTGTACATTGTGTTTTTGTTTAGGATAGATGATAAACGTTGTACCCATTTGTTAATAAAAAAATATTATTTATTGCGATGGTGTTTGTACCTGTTTCGAATACTTTTACTTAAAAGGAGCAGTGAAAATAGGTTTCCCTAGAACATTAACTTACGATGCTAAAATTTTTATTTCAGTTTACTTCGTCAAAATTATTCAGTGTGTAGAGTATCTACCTTAATCTGTGCAGCGGGAGTCGTTATGCCAATGAATGATGGGGCTGCGACTTGTGAAAACGTTGCGGCGTTCGTGAGAAACGGTGATAAATACTGATTTACAGGATTTAACTAGTGATAGAAAGATTGAATACACTCCATACAAAGATACTGTGGCGGGATTCAACTGTCGAAATATATTTTCTTTGAGCTATTATTTTAAGGCCTTTAAGGCCTAAACCTTTATGTGAGGAGGGGCCCGTGGCTAAATAATAACATACGCACAGGTCGATCGATCAGGTTAAGCTACGCTTGCCACGGTTGGCCTCTGGATGGGTGACCATCTTTACATACCGAGACACCTCCGTGCCTCGGAAAGCACGTTAAGCCGTTGGTCCCGGCTGTCATTCGTAGATCTTTGACAGTCGTTACGGGTAGTCAGAAGCCCGAAAGTCTGACAACCAGTCTTACCAAGGGGTATCATATTACCCAGTAACTGGGTTGTGGAGGTCAGATAAGCAGTCGCTCCATGTAAAATACTGGTATTCAGCTGCATCCGGTTAGACTGGAAGCCGACCCCAACATAGTTGGGAAAAGGCTAGGTATATGATGAAGGCCTAAACCTTTATTTTGTGAAAACGGGTTTTTTTCATAACTTGTCAAGTTGTCAGTGCTATCTTAAAATACTGTAATAGCCAAATCCTTAGGACCGCCTTTCCTTGATCTGTGGATATCAATCATCATCGAACCAGGTGAGGAACTGTTTATAATTCAACAATATCGCAACTTCCGAACGGATCAACAGTTTCGTAAAACATGTAACATGTGCTGCACATGTAACATGTGCTGCACATGTAACATGTGCTGCACATGAAATGGCTGCAATAACATGTCTGGTTTAAGAGCGACACGTTTTCACTTAACGAAGCACAGTAGGTACCAAATTAACTCATGTGAAAGAAATCAGATGAGACCGGATACTGACTCGAATAATAATTAGCCACGGCTTCCGAGGCAGCAGGCGTCGGGCACAGCCGGCATACAGCATCGTTCATGTGGCTCTTTACAAGATTCTTATCAAAATATACGTACAAATGATTATTATTACGACTGAGCGATAAAATTCTCCGCAGGGCGCTTTTATTTTAATTTTGCACATTTGCATAATATTTTAACGAGTGATCCTGCTGGCTAGATGGCTTAAGAATGGGAATTGAATGATTTACATACTGATTTGTGTTCGATTGGCGTGTCATCTTCCCGTGGGTGAGCAGATCAAGTGTGAAGGTAACGGCTTCCAGCTGGGCAACGACCGCGGAACGTGCTTCGATAGTGTCATCAGTTTAGCATTTTTGCTATTTATTAAGTTGACCCCAGTGTGTGACATCTGACTTATGCTAGTCATAAACCAGGAATGTGTTGTTGAGGCAGTCAGACAGTCGCTCTTCTGTTGTTTTTGAATACGTAAAGAACGCGTCTGTTCAACAGACATATCTTAGCTCTTGTCCACCGCAACATGTTCTTGTCTGCCGGCTTCACCGACGCGGGATATCGGCATCGATATCAAGACATTACCATGAGCTAGTGATGTGATCGCGTCGATGCTATCGTCCGTCGTAAAACATGCTGTAAACTGCGCGATGCGCCGCCGCCGGCGCAGCTTTGTTGTATCCTCCCAGTGACGGCCGCGCACATCTCGGGATCTCCGTCTCCGTCTCCGTCTGGGAGATGTGTGGACGAGAGATAGTGTAGAAAAGTAAGTGATACGGATGATACTCACATTTTATCCTAGATTTAGATTTGACGAAATAATGAAGTTGGTTTTCTGGTTCCCGATGAAACACAAATCAACACGTTACTTCCTTTAAGACTTCCGGTTTCACTATAATATACCTGTAAATTTAAATTTTCTTAATATGGTGAACGCAGTAGTAATTATTGTATTACTCAGCTTAGAGGATCATATTGTATGTAAGCCATCTAATTCAGCCGTGAACGTTGTAGTCTCATTTCCGATTCTTGCTTAGCAAGCACTCTGTGGCGGCGCTGCTAGCAGCGTTATCTGCACATAAACTGGTGTCATTAGCATGGCGTGAATGACTCCATGTGCTGCACTCCAAGTCCTCCGTGCGTCGGACGCATAAACTTGGTTTGATGTATCCGCGAGAGGATATTTGTGAATATTTGTTAACAAATTATGTTAATTCCTGTCTGGGCTAAATGAACGGTATGTCGGTATGTGCGGGTGAAGTGTCAAGCTTGAGGTCAGCCGTATGAATGAGCTGGAAAAACCGCCGCTAATCCCGTACTAATAATAATATGCTGGGAGTCGGGCTTTAGGACACTGTCACGGTAGCGTATTTATGTAATAATAATAATAAATGTTACTTAAAATCCGGCTGAAAATGGCTACCTTAGTAACTCACTCGTTCTCATTTCATCTTCGCTGTAAATGCACAACTCTGCTTACCCACAAACAGGTAACAGGACTATGGCTAGGACTGCGAACATTAATTATATTCCCAAGAATTTTGCTGGGAGAAAAAATGGAATAACTAATTCAACTCTTTACAGTTTTAGGTTTACACGCAGAACGTTATGAGCGCGCTGCAGACCCGTAGTAAAACTACTATGTGCTAAGTTAATAAGTAGTTAAGTTATCAGTTGGGATAAGTTACCGCTCATAGTCGTGGAGCCAGCGCTGAGTGATGGCTCCTGCACTATCTTTAGACCCCGTTACGTTAATGCGGTAATACTCGGCTTGTGCAATGTCTGTGGTATGCAGGTACACTAGGTTCTGATGTTTATCTTGCAAAAAAATATTGTCCATGAGAAAAAAATGCCTGGGTTTTTATTTACCCCGCAAACAACATACAGCCGTTCTAGAATTTAAATAATTTTCTTTGATTAAAAGATTGTTCGCTACCACTTGTATTAATCAGCCTCCAAATTCAAATATGCACAAGAGTGTAACGGATGCTGTTAACAATATGTAAATATTGACCAGTTAATTACAATTGATACTAATCTCTGATTTACGGCGCAGCTTCCCCCATCGAACAACAGAGCGCGTCATTAATATTTGTGACAAGTATTCAAAATGCGCCTGCGCAGTGCACAGATTTATCTCAGGAGATTACCGCTTTCACAAGTGTCGTGAGCAAGACTGTTTTTGATCTCATTCACTTTATATAGGCACACCACTAAATAGACACATAGAGAGAAGATCAGGATCTTTTGAAAAGGACGTGTGAGTCATTTTTAGAGTTCCGTGCCTCAAAAGAAAAAACGGAACCCTTATAAGATCACTTCGTTGTCCTTCTATTTGTCCGTCTGTCAAGACCCTTTTTCTCAGGAACTCGTGGAATTATCAAGTTGAAATGTATATAAAATACTCAAAGTTGCGATCCCTTGAAGCAGTGAAAAAATCAAACTCCTAAATCAATGCAAAGAAAAAAAAAATTAACTGCGACCTATGTCGATTTATGAGGACAATACTCACGGCAAAGTTGAGTTGGTCCCTCAATCCAGTTTATCTTTTTGTTATGTGCTTTCATAGTTTATTAATTACATCAGTATATCAGGTACAGACGCCAGCACATCAAGTTACCCGAAACTGTCAAATTTTAGCGATAAAGTTCAAAATGTATTAAAGAAATTTGACAGATTGTAGTAGCTTGATGTGCTGGCGTCTGTACATTACCTAACTGCTTACACTGTTATACGTACTTATTGTTATAAATAAGTACATAGATTTGACAAACGAAAAAACGGGAAATATATTCGAAACACGATTCCCGTGATAAACTATTTACTTACATACCTACGAATTTGTACGGAACCCTCGGTGGGCAAATCCGACTCTCACTTGACTGGTTTTTTTCAGTAACACATACCTACCTGGAAGGTAGACAAAAAACAAAATATGATTTGCGATTGTAGTGTTTTTGCCTGCGGGCCTGTTTTATTTCGATTATAATTTATAGTGACATTTACACGATTTCAATTACAAATTGGGCAAAACTAGATAGTCGAACAGTGTCAGCGACCACATTCCAATATTTGAAAATGACTATGGTTCCTTACATGTGACTGGTCTGTTGTTAGGAGTACTCCTTCTGTACTTGGATTGTATTTTCATGTTCCGCGCAGGCGCACGCGTAGGATGGTCAGGGGGTGGAGTGGGGGGTGGTGGGGTAATTGTCGGGGGTTGACGAGACGCAGATAAGCGCAAGCGGGTTGCGCATGCGCCGCATACTGATCAGCGCACGACGGACTGACAAAGTTGAGATAACTGCTGTACCGTAAAGCTGGTTTTCCAACAGAACCGTGCGAGACAGGGCAGCGGTAAGCGATGAAACAATGAACCAATTGAATTACTTACTTACTGCATACCTTAGTATCCAAAATGGAGCAATTCTTTTGGTGGATTTTCGCTCGTAGCTTCGCATTCGCACATAGCTCCGGTCGAAAGCCATAACATTTGGATACCTGATACCAAGACCAAGTGACATTCCATCGGCGATAACGATGATGGGAATGACATTATGCCATCAAAAGGTTTATGCCAATCTTGTTGGAAATATTCGTAGAAATATTAACTAAACGCTTTGAAAACGATTGCCACGTTTCTAAACCCTCTACTGAGAAGTCTCATTTTGTATATTTTATTATTATCAAATGGTTGATGGGTTAGCAGCAGCATTAGATAGTCACGTAATGGTCACACGGCACGCCGACTGATGCTGCGCTGTGTCACGGCGCCAGCGGCCGGCCAGCTGCGCTCTCGCAGAGCGGCGGTCACGTAGCGGTACGTATACGTACGTCGGTACAACTCTTGCGCATCCACTTAGATTTGTTTTTACAGTAACTACAGGTCTACTTAACATTCTACTGAAGTCTGTGCTCTTTGGTAAAGTAAAATGTAGTAGTTTGTGAAAATATAGTGATGTACATACGTATGTACTTAGTACACTCAGATTCCAGTTATGTTCAAGTCAAGTTGTAGCACCTAATGAATTAAGGGGAAGCTATTACCACATTTGGGCACTAATCCAGAATCAAGGGTGCTACTGAAAAAAAATATATAATTACGAGTATATATACAACATTATTTTTAATATAATTATGGCGAACCCGAAGCACGTGTCCAGTATTTTTATGTAAAGAATCTATGTACAAAATTTCAAAACCGTATCATGAAAAATCACGAAGTTATAAGCTTGTTATGTTACCTGATTGTCCGTACAATGGTTACCACTTAACACGCGCTGCCGGCCGACTGGTTGCGCATTTATGATTGCGGATATGTACTTAGTGTCGCTCGGTGTCCAACTTGTTACCATTTTTATATATTTTTGGGACAAAATATAATATGGTGTAAAAATTATTGGAATCGATTCAGTTACTTATTCGTAACAAACTATATTCAGGTTTTTTTTTTAAAAATAGAATAATTTATTCGTAAGTTCACATAAGTATAAATTACATAGAAGTTACATCATTACAAAGTTACATAATAATATTATGAGGAAAATATTAAACTTTGCCTGAAATAAATCTAGTGTATAACTTATATACAACGTGTAACGTTAAATGCGCAAAACCTGAAAATAGTTTGATCAGAATAACGAGCAGAATTAATTGAACCACTTTTTAATATAGGTCACAGTTTTCAAAAAATCTTCATTAAAAACGTTGCCGTGTCTATTTATTAATAGGTCAAGCAAGCCAATGTCAGCGCGGCGCAGCGGCCCGGTGACGACTCCACCCTCGATAAAGCGTCGTCGCAGACGTAAGAAACGATCAGAATGGCCAGTAAAACTAAAACAGCACAGAAAACCTTTATAATTTTTTTAATGACTTATTTTCTCCCTAAAATAGGTCAATTGAATTAAAAATCAGTTGCGGTGTCTGAGGTTTTGCGCATTTAACGTTACACGTTGTATATATAGGTTAAAGGCCTACTGAATTCAATAGCGACCTGCTGCTAGCCTGATGTAGGTTTATTGAAACCTGTGTTTCAGGCCATCACTTAATAATTTGCAGGTTCGCAGTATACTAAAAATAATGTTATGTATATATACAACGTGTAACGTTAAATGCGCAAAACCTCTTAAGGGGTCATTGTACTCATCATTATGAACAACTTTTACTATGGGACCAAACCGGAAATCGCGAAAAAAAAATCAGCTGTTCCCTACATTTTGACGAGTTATGCGAACATAAATGTAGGGAACAGCTGATTTTTTTTCGCGATTTCAGGTGAAATGATTTCATATGACAAAAGTTGATGTAATACAGTTTGTAACGTATGGCCATAGTAAATCTTAAGAAATATCGATAAATCGTATCGTATTTGCCACCCCTATTTTTGACATCACTAAATGGTCACTTGTCACTGGTTCTATCGGAGCTATGAAACTCTATACCTTATGGTTCGATTAAACCTCAAAATGTAATACTTTTTTTTAATATATCTGTTTTACAGCTAGTCCGCTATAAAAAGAAGATCTTATAGAAGTTTACTAATGACCGACAATACAACAAATAATTTTCCGATGCTCTGGGTTCCAGGGCGAATAATGAATGGGCGCAGGGCAATGTCCTTTACAAAAGCATTCCTGAGCAATAAGGAAGGTTTTTCGAAAATTTCTCTCCTAAACGGGAGAAACAGAGGATGAAATCGTCATTTATACCGATGGAAAATCCCATCGGGCAAAGGGTTTGTAAGAACTAAAACGCAATAGCATTGCCTACCAAACCATCAGTCTATATACCTACCTATATACCTACCTATATACCTACCTATATACCTACCTATATAAAACCTCAAGAACCATACATTATTAGATACAATCAATTTCGTTCGTATCAAAATAATAAATGATTAACTACTAATATCATAACCGCAATTGAATAGTTAATTGGCCGCAGTTATCTATATCCGCGGATCTAACGGTTGCTAATGATTGCTCATCACTGGTCGGGCACGGACGAGGAGCTTCCCTGTCTCTGCTATCAGTCGCTGCAGTGCTAATATGAATGACAGGTTCATCTTGATAGAGGTTAATCATCATCTTCTGCCTAGTATAGATAAATTACACCCAGACAAAGAACAAACGATCGTGCTCATCACGCAAACATTTTTGTCCTGGGTGGGAATCGAACCCACGACCTTGAGTATAAATCATTTGGAAACACGCACTCTGTCAACAAGGAAATTGGCGGACATATTGAAATGCCAACGTTTTTCAACCCCTGACATTTGGAGACTGTTCACAAGTTACAAGTGGTTATTAAGTGTAATTTGCTTGAAGTTCTTCATAAGAGCCTCCGCGTAGCAGTTCTCTACAATTATGTGGTTGCTACGAGTACAATAACTGTTGGTGTGCACTGCGGGTGCGACGGGTGAGTGATTGGCGTTTCTGACTCTTTACGTATATACATACTTTACGTATATACATACTTTACGTATATACATACTTTACGTATATACATACTTTACGTATATACATACTTTGTATTTTGGGAATTGAGAACTGGTTCGGCTATTTTTGTTGCATCGAAGTTATTATTATTATTTTTATTTATTTAATTGTCAGATAACATGATCCATAATGGTTAGTAACAACAGGAGCTTATAAACTATGTTAGTAGTACCTGACCATGCATTCTTGGTGAAATTAAAAATGCCAGAGATCAATTTACTCCAGCTGGTACAACAATAGAACAGCTGCATCAAATGCGCCTCCCCGAGTGACAACGCCATAACTAGGTACGTCGGTCACACCTGCATGGTCAGCCAGCCACGCTGCCTCTATTGCAGACTGGCTAATCATCAATCATCACTGCTGAACTATTCTCGTTGAGCTGGTACCGAGTGACAACGCCATAACTAGGTACGTCGGTCACACCTGCATGGTCAGCCAGCCACGCTGCCTCTATTGCAGACTGGCTAATCATCAATCATCACTGCTGAACTATTCTCGTTGAGCTGGTACCGAATGACAACGCCATAACTAGGTACGTCGGTCACACCTGCATGGTCAGCCAGCCACGCTGCCTCTATTGCAGACTGGCTAATCATCAATCATCACTGCTGAACTATTCTCGTTGAGCTGGTACCGAATGACAACGCCATAACTAGGTACGTCGGTCACACCTGCATGGTCAGCCAGCCACGCTGCCTCTATTGCAGACTGGCTAATCATCAATCATCACTGCTGAACTATTCTCGTTGAGCTGGTACCGAATGACAACGCCATAACTAGGTACGTCGGTCACACCTGCATGGTCAGCCAGCCACGCTGCCTCTATTGCAGACTGGCTAATCATCAATCATCACTGCTGAACTATTCTCGTTGAGCTGGTACCGAATGACAACGCCATAACTAGGTACGTCGGTCACACCTGCATGGTCAGCCAGCCACGCTGCCTCTATTGCAGACTGGCTAATCATCAATCATCACTGCTGAACTATTCTCGTTGAGCTGGTACCGAATGACAACGCCATAACTAGGTACGTCGGTCACACCTGCATGGTCAGCCAGCCACGCTGCCTCTATTGCAGACTGGCTAATCATCAATCATCACTGCTGAACTATTCTCGCTGAGCTGGTACCGAATGACAACGCCATAACTAGGTACGTCGGTCACACCTGCATGGTCAGCCAGCCACGCTGCCTCTATTGCAGACTGGCTAATCATCAATCATCACTGCTGAACTATTCTCGTTGAGCTGGTACCGAATGACAACGCCATAACTAGGTACGTCGGTCACACCTGCATGGTCAGCCAGCCACGCTGCCTCTATTGCAGACTGGCTAATCATCAATCATCACTGCTGAACTATTCTCGTTGAGCTGGTACCGAATCTGGAGTATCTATTAATGGCCCTCGCCTCAGCGGAAGTGCTGCCCTACTCCACTCTGTCAACACATCATTATCCTATTTACTTATCGATTTTATTGACGTTTCACTTTCGAACACGCTCATCTATTAGCATGTTACTACATTCTGTTCGAATGTAGTTCAATTACCTGCCCGGGCCAGTTCCATGGGAAGCGGGTGACCTCCCACGTCCATCATATTACTGTTAATTAGTTTGCATGATGAGCAGAGCACTAGCCCTGACTTTTAGACTAGCTCGATAGGTTACAGACAGATGCCTGGGAATGTTTCGTTTGTAGCCTTATACTTCTTGTGGTTTCAGTTGCACAAGACACTACATTTAGAGTTGAACTAGTTACTAAGATGTCAATCTAGATGGCGTTAATTTTGCAATGGTTGAGTTTCAAATTACCATCGTAGGCTTAGATTACTAAAATAAGGGTTTTCAGTTTCAGTGCTGTCTCTGCCAACTCTCTGAAACTCGTGCCAAATCATACACGTGATAATGAGATAATTCTCTCATGTCAGATTTCGTACATGCTTAACACGACTACCTGTGTGGTACCGCCACTTGTGGTACCTGGTAGTGGGACTGCCTTCAAGGCGCTGACATACTTTAGATACTCATGCATGCGTCCTTGTATTTATTATTGACATATACTAACACTAAACACCACCAAGACTAACTTCATATGTCCCGGACACAGCCCAATGAAGACCTGCAACTGAAAGCACATACATGTGGAGATATAAATACGCACATTTTATTTTATTTTATTTTAGTTTTTTGGAAAACTTACAGCTAAATACTTTTGCACGAATAAAAGTAACAAAAATAAGGCCAATTACAAGTTTTCACAGATAGAAGAGAGCATATAAACAATAAAAAAATATATTTGAGAAGGTAGACAATTTTTTGAGTAAAACATTATCATAAGAATAATGTGAGCGTAAATTGTTATTGCAATTAGTTTACGTGATCAAAAAAGAAATCACAAAGGGTCCTTTTTAATTATTATGAAATGTTGGTATTGAAAACATCGATGTCGATGCCCCGGCAGACCCCATTATAAGTATGACTCGCTTTGAATAAGTATAAATTTCGTCTGTAATTCGTTCCTACCATAGGAGTATGCGACATATAAGGATTCCGCAGAAAAGCAGAAGGAGCCCGCAGACCGATTTTGTTCAGTAATTCAGGAAGGTCGGTTGAACCGTTAGCGATTCTAAATAAAAACGACAAGTCTGCAATTCTTCTACGTTCAGAAAGAGGGAGTAGATGGAATTTTTTACAGCATAGGAGATAAGTGGGACAGTAAGTTTTAGACGGGAATTGAATATACCTCAAAAATTTTCTTTGTATGCCTTCCAATCGATTGATGTATATGTTGTAATTGGGATTCCAAACTTGAGAGGCATACTCGAGATCCCTGCGAACAAAAGTACAGTAAAGTTTTTGTGAACAGGAGTTATTATACAACGTGTTATGTTAAATGCGCAAAACTTGAAAATAGTTTGATCAGAATAACGAGCAGAATTAATTGAACCACTTTTTAATATAGGTCACATTTTTCTAAAAATCTTCATTAAAAACGTTGCTGTGTCTATTTATTAATATGTCAAGCAAGCCAATGTCAGCACGGTGCAGCGGCCCGGTGACGACTCCTTCCTCAATAAAGCGTCGTCGCAGACGCAAGAAACATCAGAATGGCCAGTAAAACTAAAACAGCACATAAAACCTTTACAATTTTTTTAATGACTTATTTTCTCTCTGAAATAGTTCAATTGAAATGAAAATCAGTTGGGGTGTCTGAGGTTTAGCACATTTAACGTTACACGTTGTATAAGCTGACTTCCATGTAGCAGACATAATCACGGTATTAAGAGATCGTCTGAATAAGATTGTAAGAGGAACCGAAAGGCAGCAAGCGAAGGCGAAGCGCAGTTAATTATGAAAACCACTGCTATATGCTGTAACTGTCCATGCCTAAATAGAGTCTCTAAGGCGAAATATTTAAGCGTGATGGTTGACCAGTTTTTTATCCTGGTACCCTCACTTTGAACAGGTTATTGGCAGGGTTAGAAAGGTTACTTGTATTTTCAAATCACTGAGACATGTTGCCTCGACTACAATGTTGAGGAGTGATAAGCGACCTAGAAACCTCCTTAACGAAATTTATATTGCTCCAGCACAGCCCGTCCTTCTGTATTGTATCCCCATTTGGGGTGGCGCAGCTAAGACTAGATTTATGGACGTGGAGCGTGCACAACGAGCACTTCTAAAAGTTATGTATTTCAAAAACAAAAGATACTCCACTAAAAACTTATACGAAATTAACTAGTAATTTGCTCTCAGTCAGAAAACTGTACACAACCCAAACGGTTCTAAAAAAACACAAAACCCTCCCATATCAACTGAATAAGATACATAAAAGGAGAAAGGATTTAATTGCAGAAGTTTCCCAATGTAAAACCAAATTCGCAAGCAGACAATTTTACTATCTCTCAGCTAGGATTAATAAAAACATATAGGTACACAATAGAAACTATTACGACTGTAAAACATGATAACAAACTGGGTTAAGTCTCTTATTTATGAGGATACGAAAGCTTTTCTTGTATATCATGAGTAATGTAATCACACATCATAACGATACACACCTCACGCTACTCCACACACTACACTACTGTACATCACAACTTGCTCCACCACACCACACCACGCTACATCACACCACACCACACACCGCACCACATCACATCAGATTGATGATAAGAATAACAAGATTGTAAACACTACATCTAAGATATGGAAGAGCGGAGTCTCCTAACAAAGGCATTGTTTGCCGAAAAGGAGACTCCAAACACAATTCATTCTATATGAAGCTTTTTCTGAAAATAAAAATATTTTCATTTTCATTTTTCATCATCTTAATAATGTTCCTCCACAGATTGATATAACTACCCTAGGTGTTTTTCTTCGAAGAATTGCGAAAATGTAACTGCTATTGAATATCTAAGCTGGTAGATTGTCATGGAACCATTATTGCTCATTACATGGCTATGACGTCGGCGCGTGAAGATTCATCAGCAGCGAACCATTCGAGTCAGTTCCCACACTCCCACACCCCACTAATGGCGGACCACTAAACGAGATTAATTCGCGGTCGCCGACCACTCGCCACTCGTTACCATTTTATTGAGTTTTAAATTCAGCACACACACGCGACACGAGAAAGAATAGTCGCAGTAAGCTTACTCTAGCAAACTCAGAAATCTCAGTAAAAAAAAAACAGTAATGAATTCTCATTTTTTGAAACGGATTCTCAGTGTATGAAACAGTGATGAATTCTCAGTGTTTGATGCAATAATGAATTCTCAGGTTTATGAATAAGTAGTCATGAATTCTAGGTATGAATCTGTTTTAAATTATCAGTATTTGTAAGTCATGAATTCCTCAAAGTGAGCTTTGCGCTGCCACCGATAAGACCGTGGAAGTGGCAAAGTTTTGGGAAAACCACATTTAAAATACAGTCGTGCGCGCGCCCGCGACGCGGGGGAGAAGTATGTGAACAGTTTTCTGTAAGTTTTCAGATAAGCATGACTTGGTAAGGCTGAGTTTTGTAAATTTTAGTTTTTGTAAATTGAAAGCTCCCTGAAACTCCGCGACATTCCTCAAAGACGAATACGGAATAGTGCAAGAGATCAAGGAGCTCCTCTGCTAAATTCCATCTTGATGATCTTCTGTATCCGTCTGTTCTGCGTCGGACACATACGTATTTAATTTGACACATTGAGTGTTGGTACTGGCGGCGAGTGACCCGAATTACTTGCCTACATTATAAAATATAGTGCGGCGTTAATGGCGATCATTATAATGTATCTACCTTTAAGTACAGAGGAATTTGTGAAGGTTTAACACCTACGTGTTGTAATGTTACTTCATAAATCGTAGCATAGCTAGATATTTTCATTTTATCAGACAGGCGTCATAATATCATAAAACAATTCAAGGACAGGGGATTTTACAAAATACTTCTGAAATGTTTGAGTAGGTTTCTTGAAAAAAGGAAAAATAACTGCAGGATTAATTAACCTATTGATATATGTATTTTGAGTAAGCTTCCTTTCTGCAACCCCGCGTTACCTTGCAAGCATTTAAGTATATTTGTAAGGCATAATAAATACCTATGCGTTACTGTTAAAGTTAAAACTATAATTGAGTTAGAAAGTAGTCAGTGAGATACGATGCCGATCTAGTTATTAACCGGATTACTGGGCGTGCACGAACTATCTGCCAAGTGTGGGCCAACCACGCACACAGCTGGGTTCCTCATCCCAGAAAATACGCTCTCTATTTATTTTGATTATTGTACTCCTGCCTTTATTAATTTTCCGATTACTTTTTCCGGTTGTCATGTGTCTCGACTCAGTTAATGAATTATTATTCATTAATTCATTTAATAATTCATTTATCAACACAAGGATGGCGCCTAATACAGATGTATGGAAAAAGAAGGCACGATGCGTCGACCACAAAATAAGACCTTTCTGGAGTACGTCGTCCGATTTAGCTGTCCCGGATAAACTCAAACTCGGATAATGGTCTCAACAAATCCTAGCTAGCTAGAGGATTATTAAGTTGGATTGTTCTACGGAACCCGAATAAGCGGCATGGTCCAGCGTGGGCGATTAGACACAATTACAGTGGGTTCGTGACCGCCTGCAAGAAGCTCGCAGATTATTATTACATTCATTATGAGTGGCTGTGGTTGGATCAATGGCTGCCATCGGTTATAGCATCGCCCCACATTTGTGCACTCGTTTATTTTTATATTGCACGGCCGTACGGCGGGTAAGGCGATTAACTATCTATTCTTTATTTGTCACGAATTAATAAACTTGCATTATTTATTTCATCATCGTCATCAATGTGGATGTCGCTTGTTTATTTTGTCGTTCCTAACGATAAGATGGCGTTGCTCTCCACGAGCATTTATTTGGCTGAGAGAATGACTGCATATTATAGTTATTAGCTGAAAGTACGTAGGTACCTACTATAATCTTTCCTTATTTCAGTCCCCCTATGAGTGCGGAAGAAATTGTCTATTCTTTGCCAGCAAGTACAGCCGTCCAAAAGTTTATTTTGATGCTAAGCAAGTAGTTGCGTCTACTATCTGTGAGCTTTATAAAGGACTCGTCGCCAGGAAAAATAGTGCAGTAGCGGCCTCCCACACAAATCGCGCGCGACATATCTTAGGGCTAACATTTCACGATTGTCGCGGCTAAGGCGCGCACTAAGCGCGGGCGCGCGGCCATGCGTCTCGCGGCTAGCGGTCGCGGCGCGGCGCGTCGGCCCTACTTGGCGCGGTTAGTTACCGCCGCCTATCGATCGCAGTAAATCCTGCTAACGGTCGTCTACGCAATCACTTGTCGTGGCGTGAATTGTCCGCTTTATTGTAACTAGAGTTCACATGTTTGCGGTCGGGTGCGATTTTAGAGTCGGGTGAGATATAAAGTAATGTGTGCGCCTCTTGGAGTTATTGCTGTAATTTCTTTTCCGTACTAGGCAATGGTTGCAGACTGACCACATACGATGACACGTGCCGCTACGTTTGATCAGCCATCCATCTTCTTAGACAAGTGCAGATTACTGTCGCAGATCTCCTAGATTGATAATACTCCTGTTGGTTACATTTTGCTCCGCGCTCCTTTTTTACTGTACTACTGATACCTCAGTTTGACTTTTCATATCTTCCAAACAAAATCACCAAAGATGCGGTTGTTTTTTTTTTTATCAAGGAAAATTAAGGCGTTAAAAATATGTGCAGTTAATGAATCAAGCGTTGGTCGTCAGCTGAACAGTAGCACATGTATAAAACGCCTGTAACGCGTGAAACTGTTCTGAATACAACATTACGTTGGTAAGTGTCACTCTTCGTGTCGCAGATGCAATCGCGGCGTGAACAGGATCATACTTTCAGCTATCTATAATAAGGTCGGCTGATATGTATTGCTCACGCTCGAGTTAGCTCGTGTTTACTTGCCTTACTGCGTACTGTCACTGTTACTGGTTCATATGTTTTTACAAACGGAATGTTGCTAACCAACAATGTCCTCAGTAAACTTTTCGCTATGATATACTGATAGCATAGTGAACATTCTACTGAGGACGCTGTTGGTGAAAAGAAACAAACCGATAATCTAAGAAAGAAAACTGTTTCTATCTTAGACTATCGGTTTGTTTCTTTTTCTTGAATTACATAGTTAACTTTACAATGATGGTAGGACTAGCATATACACACACATTGGGTCACAAAAGTCTTCTTACACCCAACTTAATGAACACTTTACCAATAAATCTTTATGATATCTAAATAAATATAACATAAAATGATAGCGCAATCATCATTTACTTTCGTGAGAATAAAACAAGTTCAACATATCAAAGCAGTAAGATAAAATAAATAAAAAATAATGAAAAAACCTGCCTCACAAAAGTCTTCGTATAGACGAATGAACGTGTTTTGTTTCGAGCTATGGAGACATGCACGTTGAGTTACGCTGAGATTATTCAGTTGTCATTCGTTACTGTCAAGTGAACGAATATCTATTGCATATATGAAGAATTTATTAAAATTCAATCATCATCATCTTCCTGCCCTTGTCCCATAATATTTGGGGTCGGCGCAACACGTTTTCTTTTTCCATTCTTCCCTGTTAAACGTCATGGCATCATTTACTCCTTTGTCTTTCATATCATTCCTCACACCATCCATCCATCTTTCTTTGGCCTTCCTCTCCCTCTCCATCCATCTACATTCATATTCACCACTCTTTTCGTTACATGCGTTTCATCCCTTCTCATTACATGTCCAAACCAAGACAAACGACTTCCTTTCAATTTTTCTGTAACAAGCGCAACTTTTAAACTTCTTCTAATATACTCAATTTATTAAAATTCAATATGAAAGAAAAAAAAAAAGAAATTAGAATGAATATAAAATATTTAATAATAAAACTAAGACTAGAAATTTTTTTTATGGCGAAATCGCTAAAATAGTGAAAAATAGTGCAATCGATCATAAAAAAAGTTTGAAATAATAGGTACGGTATTAAATAAGCATCGATCGGGTAGACCTAGAGTACGATCGTGATATTCATGCATTAATGAAAGATATGAAAAAAACATCCAACGAAAAGTGCAGCAGAACTGGTGACTGAGCTCGCGTTTCATATTAAAAAGAATGTTCATCGCGAAAATATTCGTAGAATTTTGAGAAACCATGCACTCAATCAACTGAGCCTATCGCAGTCCACTGCTGGACATAGGCCTCTCCCAGACTGCGCCACAACACCCTGTCCTCCGCCTTCCGCATCCAGTCTACCACAGCCACCTTCACTTATGCACTAACACCAAGGAAAAGGCCATTTTTATTTCTTCTATTAATCAGCAAAAGCGTTTACTTATAAGGATAAAGGTTTTAATTTTTGGAAACAAGTTTTATTTATATATGAGAGTAAATTTAGCATTTTTCGAAGTAATAGGAAGTGTAAAGTATGGCGCAAAGCAAATGAAAAGCTACAAAAAGAAAATAAAATTCCAACTGTTAAATATGGTGGAGGTGGGATTATGGTTTGGGGATCTATGGCAGCATCGGGAGTTGGCGAACTAGTGCTTATTGAAGGGAACATGAATGCTTCGATGTACCTCGATATATTGCGCCATACTTTACTTAAGAGCGCCCGTCGTTTGAAGCTGGAAAAAGACTGGATATTATTACAAGATAATGATCCAAAACATATATCAACGATTGTGATGAACTGGCTGAAGAAAAATGTTACAAATATATTTCAATTCCCTCTACAATCACCAGATTTGAATGTGATTGAACATCTCTGGAACGAATTTGATCGACGTCAACGAAAACCTAAAGTCAGTGTTGCTATCACTGATAAAAGTTCATTAAAAGAGGAACTGGGCTGATATAACTTCAGACATCACAGAAAATTTAGTTACGTTAATGCCCAGACGATTACAAGCTGTATTTGACGCAAAAGGAGGACCCACAAAATATTAGTTTATTGTACATTGTTTTTTTTTTCTGTAGTAAATAAGTTGTACGAAGACTTTATTGAAGCAATTTTTTTAGGTATTGATATTTTTTTATCTTACTGCTTCAATATAAGTAACCAGTTTTGTTCGCAATAAAGTACACAATGACTATGTATTGATATAGTATTAGATTGATTTAAATAATATTAATATTTTTTAGTGAGGTGGTCATTTAGTTGGGTGTACGAAAACTTTTGTGACCCACTGTATGTTGATGATGGCAATAATTTCAACAACTCCCCGAGAGGTTGTGTTATCGGTTCTCATATCTAACCACAGAACTTGTCATAAACTATACCAAATGGAATCGTTATCTCGTCCGCGTATCGCGGTGTCCTTACCCAGCATTGGCGCAATATTACAGTAACAAGCAGTGTTACACTTACACAGTTAGGGTTAACAAACAAGGGCCTGTACACTGTTGCCAATAAATCTAAGCAAGCGGCCCATGTCTGCGCGGGCGCAGTTTAGGCGGTGTAATGAGACGTCGGTAGCGACACGGCGGCCGCGAACAAGGCAAGCTGTCCGGAGTAATGTATAGCCGGCAAGTTGCGCCTGCGTCACAATAGGGAGCTGACTGCGTGCGATGAGGGTGGAATTAGAAACGAGGTCAGTGGGAATAGAACAGGTGGGTGTCGTTAAAGGCGAAGAAGGTGGCGGTAGGATGGGAAGCACCAGCCAGCGTTTTGTAGCATGTTGAATAAGAAACGGGAGCGCTTCTTTAGAAATGAGTTCTATGTGTGAGTGCCGACAGTTTGACATTTGCTGACTCTGAAATAAAGTGTCTTGACTCTTGACCCTAGATTGACGCCAACATGGAACATGGTGACATTGACACCAACATGGCACATGGTGACATTGACACCAATATGGCACTTGGTGACCTAGAAGAGAGGGTAAATTGTAATAAGCTAGTCATGTCATGCCAGTTCTCTGAACAAAAATTCCAACCAAACCAACACGAACAAAATGCAACAGCCCTCAACATACGAGTAGGTCAGTTTGATCAACCACCTCCGCCATTTTACTACTCTCCTCGCCTCCACATTACACTTGCCAACATCACACACTTAGCGACACCGCCGTATATCGCCATACACAGCACATCTACAGATCTCAGCGATACCAGTGTCGGTAGTGTCAGCAGTGTCTCGACACTCGATACCATCGCAGCACATTTGGAAGTGAAAACAGCCAGCCATTGCTCCTAATGTTATTTACTGCGATCTGATTGGCGCAGCCGTGACGTCGCATCGTGCAGCATGCGTTAGATGCGCTGATAGGCTGATGTTGCATCGTATAATGCAGCAGTTAGGTGCGACATGGCCAGGCATTTGTTAGAGGGCTGTGAGCGGTCTAGATCGGTGGCGGATTTATTTTTTGTGGACTCGAACTAGTGGGTTGTGTTAACAGGAGGGAAGAAGGGAAGTGAGAAGACCATCATGACTCCTCTGGGTATATATCGTCGACCGTAGGTTTAATTGAGGTACGGGACAAAATACCCAAAATGAGTGGAGTATACAGTTTTTTTCAGCATTTTTCGCTCTATCGAATGGTGAATATGAAAAAATTCTAGCTTAAAAAAAATGTCCCTTACTCTAATGAATTTTTGATCCAAATTTCTAATCAGCCCCATAATAACAATGTATCTGAAAAACTATGCAATATAGGAACTTGAAATGGTGTAATTATCGCCGCCAATCCACTTCAAATAAAGTAAGGGTCTTCCCAATCAACGAATTACCATTACATGGTTTATTTTTTAAAAAACAATAATAAAACTGGCCTTACATTAATGTCTTTGTTATCTCAAAAAACAAATATCGTCGACCGTAGGTTCAATTGCTGTAAGGGACAAAATACGATTTTTCAGGAGAGGCCGACAAAGTTTTTTTTCGGACTAAATCGCCCATAACTTTTTTTGTTATTAACCTTTTTCGGGTCTGATTTCACACATAAACTTGTATTTTAGTGCTCTATCTACATGTGTAACATTTATTTAAATGAGTTAGCTATTTAAGAAAATAGATGTCCCTTACAACAACGTATTTTGTTAGTAATGTCCCTTACTGCCCAAGTATCTTGTAGTCCCGTCCCTTACATCAAATTGACCTCTACGTTGGATCCAATCTATTAATGAAAAAATAGTGTAAAGGACATGTTGAACAAATTTATGAAAAAAATACAATGTAAAGAGATTTTTGACAGAAAATGAAGTACACACTTTTGACGTACGGATATCTTAAATTTGGAAATCGTTATAAGAAATCATTTAAAAGACATGAAAATGTATTAGAACCGTGTGTGTGGTTTTTTGTATGTCGCTTACATGCAATGTTTGTACATTGTAATAGCAAATTTGTATTAGTTCGAATAAAACAATTTTTATTTTATTGTATAAAAATTGTTTTATTAATAATTGTTTTATTTATGTTACCATTTTTTTAATAATTTGATTTTAATAAACATCTTATTAAAATCAAATTATTAAAAAAATGGTAACAATTTTACCTATACTTACTTTGAATTCTTATTCAAATAAAAGAGTTGCTGCAAAAACCGCGCACAATCCCGACCAAACATGTAGCTGAAGTTCCAAACGTTTGAATTCCAAAAGTAGAAAAGGCTGCTCTACTACTTTCTTATATGCAAAAAATCGAAATAATGAAAGATATATTGAATAATAAACCTTAATTACGATTAATAAGACATATCATTGTAACATATTGTTATTATTGCATTAGAAAAAAATATAGAGTGATTATCTAAATAATAAAAAGGGAACAATTTAATCAGATTACATTTATAAAAAACAACAAAAATAATGGCTTTTTGGCAAATTTAAGTTGTCTGGCCCCTTAAAACTTTTTGAAAAATTTCTGGAAAATCAACTAAAGAGTGCCGAATGATTTTCGAAAATATTTATCATCCGGCAACTACCCCTTCTATTGTTTATTTATAAAAAACAACAAAAATAATGGTTTTTTAGCAAAATTAAGTTCTCTGGCCCCTTGAAACTTTGTAAAAAATTTCTGATAAATCAACTAAAGAGTGCCGAATGATTTTCGAAAACATTTATCATCCGGAAACTACCACTTCTATTGCTTATTTTATAAAAAACAACAAAAATAATGGTTTTTAGCAAAATTAAGTGCTCTGGCCCCTTGAAACCATGTGTAAAAATTCTGGAAAATCAACTACATAGAGCCGAACAATTTTCGAAAAAATTTTTCATGCGGAAACCACCCCTTCTATTGTTTATTTATAAAAAATAACGGCTTTTTGGCAAAACTAAGTGCTCTGGTCCCTTGAAACTTTGTAAAAAAATTCTGATAAATCAACTAAAGAGTGTCGAATGATTTTTGAAAACATTTATCATCCGGAAACTACCCCTTCTATTGCTTATTTATAAAAAAAATCAACAAAAATAATGGCTTTTTGGCAAAATTAAGTTCTCTGGCCCCTTGAAACTTTGTAAAAATTTTCTGGAAAATCAACTACAGAGTGCCAAATAATTTTCGAAAACATTTATCATCCGGAAACTACCCCTTCTATTGTTTATTTATAAAATATAACAAAAGTAATGGCTTTTTGGTGCTCTGGCCCCTTGAAACTTTGTAAAAATTTCTGATAAATCAACTAAAAAGTGCCGAATGAATTTCGAAAATATTTATCGTCCGGAAATTAACCTTTCTATCATTTATTTATAAAAATAATGGTTTTTTAGCTAAATTAAGTACACTGGCTCCTTGAAACCTACTACCCTACTACAAAGTTTCAAGGGGCCAGAGCACTTCGTTTTCCCAAAAAGCCATTATTTTTGTTGTTTTTAACGACAGATGAACTCGCACTGCTACCACTTTTTTATGCCCGCGCGCTGCTTTCGCATTGGTACTATCCTCTCTTTTGCACACAGAAAGACGTTGTGAGATAGAAAAGGATGGTAATAGTGCAATAATTCGATTCAAATAGGTGTAACGTTGACACTGCTTAAAGTATGACAATGCAAATTGGGGTAAGGGACAACTATGTCAAAACTCGTGCAATCCATTTAAAGTATGGATGATATTTATTTTTTGAGACAACAAAGACATTAGTGTAAGGCCAGTTTTATTATTGTTTCTTAAAAAATAAACCATGTAATGGTAATTCGTTGATTGGGAAGACCCTTACTTTATTTGAAGTGGATTGGCGGCGATAATTACACCATTTCAAGTTCCTATATTGCATAGTTTTTCAGATACATTGTTATTATGGGGCTGATTCTAAATTTGGATCCAAAAATCATTAGAGTAAGGGACATTTTTTTTAAGCTAGAATTTTTTTATATTCACCATTCGATAGAGCGAAAAATTCTGAACAAAACTGTATACTCAACTCATTTTGGGTATTTTGTCCCTTACAGCAATTGAACCTACGGTCGACGATATCATCCATACTTTAAATGGATTGCACAAGTTTTGACATAGTTGTCCCTTACCCCAATTTGCATTGTCATACTTTAAGCAGTGTCAACGTTACACCTATTTGAATCGAATTATTGCACTATTACCATCCTTTTCTATCTCACAACGTCTTTCTGTGTGCAAAAGAGAGGATGGTACCAATGCGAAAGCAGCGCGCGGGCATAAAAAAGTGATATCAGTGCGAGTTCATCTGTCGTTAAAAAACAACAAAAATAATGGCTTTTTGGCAAAACGAAGTGCTCTGGCCCCTTGAAACTTTGTAGTAGGTTAGTAGGTTTCAAGGAGCCAGTGTTTAGAACCAGAATTTAGCTAAAAAACCATTATTTTTATAAATAAATGATAGAAGGGGTAATTTCCGGACGATAAATATTTTCGAAATTCATTCGGCACTTTTTAGTTGATTTATCAGAATTCTTTTACAAAGTTTCAAGGGGCCAGAGCACCAAAAAGCCATTATTTTTGTTATATTTTATAAATAAACAATAGAAGGGGTAGTTTCCGGATGATAAATGTTTTCGAAAATTATTTGGCACTCTGTAGTTGATTTTCCCGAAAATTTTTACAAAGTTTCAAGGTGCCAGAGAACTTAATTTTGCCAAAAACCATTATTTTTGTTGTTTTTTTTTATAAATAAGCAATAGAAGGGGTAGTTTCCGGATGATAAATGTTTTCGAAAATCATTCGACACTCTTTAGTTGATTTATCAGAATTTTTTTACAAAGTTTCAAGGGGCCAAAGCACTTAGTGTTGCTAAAAAGCCGTTATTTTTTATAAATAAACAATAGAAGGGGTGGTTTCCGCATGAAAATTTTTTTCGAAAATTGTTCGGCTCTATGTAGTTGAATTTCCAGAATTTTTTCACATGGTTTCAAGGGGCCAGAGCACTTAATTTTGTTAAAAACCATTACTTTTGTTGTTTTTTATAAATAAGCAATAGAAGGGGTAGTTTTGGGATGATAAATGTTTTCGAAAATCATTCGGCACTCTTTAGTTGATTTATCAGAATTTTTTTACAAAGTTTCAAGGGGCCAGAGAACTTAATTTTGCTAAAAAATCATTATTTTTGTTGTTTTTTATAAATAAACAATAGAAGGGGTAGTTTCCGGATGATAAATATTTTCGAAAATCATTCGGCACTCTTTAGTTGATTTTCCAGAAATTTTTCAAAAAGTTTCAAGGGGCCAGAGAAGTTAAATTTGCCAAAAAGCCATTATTTTTGTTGTTTTTTATAAATGTAATCTGATTAAATTGTTCCCTTTTTATTATTTAGATAATCACTGTATATTTTTTTTTCTAATGCAATAATAACAATATGTTACAATGATATGTCTTATTAATCGTAATTAAGGTTTATTATTCAATATATCTTTCATTATTTCGATTTTTTTCATATAAGAACGTAGTAGAGCAGCCTTTTATACATTTGGAATTCAAACGTTTGGAACTTCAGCTACATGTTTGGTCGGGATTGTGCACTGTTTCTGCAGCTACTCTTTTATTTGAATAAGAATTCAAAGTAAGTATAGGTAAAGTTGTTACCATTTTTTTAATAATTTTATTTTAATAAACATCTTCAATAAAATAAAAATTGTTTTATTCAAACTAATACAAATTTGCTATTACAATGTACAAACATTGCATGTAAGCGACATACAAAAAAGCACACACACGGTTCTAATACATTTTCATGTCTTTTAAATGATTTCTTATAACGATTTCCAAATTTAGGATATCCGTACGTCAAAAGTGTTACTTCATTTTCAACAAGTCCTTTACACTATTTTTTCATTAATAGATTGGATCCAACGTAGAGGTCAATTTAATGTAAGGGACGGGACTACAAGATACTTGGTCAGTAAGGGACATTACTAACAAAATAGGTTGTTGTAAGGGATATCTATTTTCTTAAAGAGCTAACTCATTTAAATAAATGTTACACATGTAGATAGAGCACTCAAATACAAGTTTATGTGTGAAATCAGACCCGAAAAAGGTTGATAACAAAAAAAGTTATGGGCGATTTAGTCCGAAAAACAACTTTGTCGGCCTCTCCTGAAAAATCGTATTTTGTCCCTTACCTCAATTAAACCTACGGTCGACGATATGACAGTAAGTTTTTTAAGACATCTTAAATTGGGGTACTCAGCAGATTGCTATATATTATATCGATAGTTCAAATATAATTAGGTAAGCATTAAGGCAATGTCTCTGGGAAACTATTCTACATATTATGTTCCCTGTGTCCGGAAGCTTTGCACATAAACACTGAAACATTGAGAAAGTTTGAACTTCGGTGCTGTATTTTTTTGATTAATGTTTTACCCATTTATTCCTTTACTGTTAGCATCCCTTGAAGCAGTTGCGTTTGCGCCTGCTTTACGAGTTGCGGACGTTGCGGCTATGAATGCGTTGTGGGTTTGCGTTCATGGTTGCAAGCTGGGCGAGTGAATAGAGAAGGTGCTGTGGCATAAGTTTCCATAATTAACACACACACACGAAAAGGTGATGTTAATTATACTGAGGTATTTCCGCGACTCCCTTTGTTTGAATATCATTTAAAAAGTGCTCAGAATACAATAATTATGGAACATTATAATGTTGGAAATTATTTTCTTTTTTAAACGCTTACGAAATGCTCTTGTCATATTTTTATTGTGTACGTTGCGTAACATTTAAGTGCAGTTTTATCTTTTTCTAATGAATTACATTACGAAAAGAGAAAAAAAAAAAAGCTGTTAGATACTGGGACTATTTCGCACAGACATTCAACCCGCCTGATTCGTACGCAAAATACGCGCATTGACGTGAAGTTGCGGACACCAGCCCGTACGAGTATTAAAATCATACAATCATAATCGTATCGAGTATTATAATCCTGATTCATGTTCTGAAAACATATCTTTATCACACAAATCAACGCATTTCATGACTTTGTGCTAGAATGGAATAAATTAGAAATAAATTATAATTACTTGTCGCCCGTCTGGCTCATGCATCACGCTGAGCTGTATACAATGCGCGGGCGCCGCTCGGAGGCGTACTTACGAACTATACTGTACGTTGTTTACTAAAGTAGAATAGTTCTTAGGAGGAAGTATAGTGTACGTTGTGCTCTTATCATGGAAATGTGCGCCGGCGCAGGAAAAGACGCTCCTTTGATAGAAATGATGTTACCAAGTATTGAGGCAGACTTTACTTTACTTGGAGCTGCGTCGGTCTCAGCTCCACGAGGTCCTGGTGGCGGAATGGCGGGACAGGCTTTTGCGCCCTACCGCCGGCCTCGTCACCATCGAGGCGGTCCGGCCGGTGCTCGAGCGCTGGCTCGGGAGGAGGCACGGCTCCCTGTCGTTTCGGGCGACGCAGGTGCTCTCGGGGCATGGTTGCTTCGGGAAGTACCTGTGTCGCATAAACAGGGAGCCGGACGCCCGGTGTCACCACTGCGTCGACTGCCGGGAGGACACGGCGCGGCACACGCTGGCAGAGTGTGCCGCTTGGGAGGAGCCGCGCCGTGCCCTCATCTCAGGAGTAGGCAGTGACCTGTCGCTGCCGGCCGTGGTCGAGTCTATGGTCGGCAGCGAAGAGTCCTGGGACGCGGTGGTTTCCTTCTGCGAAACAGTCGTCTCGCAGAAGGAGGCTGCGGAAAGGGAGAGGGAGATCTCGTCCCCTCACCCGGCCCGCAGTAGGCGCACCGGGCGTTGGCGGAGGGCGGACAACGCCCTCTTCCAGCCTCCCTAAATGGGTCCAGGGGCGACGGACTTGGGGACGTCCGTCGGCCCCCACACATCAGGACGCGAGGCGGCGGCGCGTAGTGTTCCACGCGCGCCCCTTGTAGACGTCGCGGGGGGAGTTTAACACCTCACTCCCCCTCCCTGACACGAGGAGGCCCGCAAGTGTGGGCCAGCACCAGCCGGGAGTTGTGGAAGTATCGTTCGTCCCCGCGACCCCCGGCGTAGGTGAGAGAGGGAACGCCGGGGTGGTTTTTAGTCAGCAAGAGTCTGACAGACCCCGCCGCCCACCCCAGGGCGGCGGACATCCATGATTTTCCACACCGAAACAAAAAAAAAAAAAGGGGGGGTCTCACCCCAAACTCCAACCTGTACGCTTCAGACAGAACGTCTCCCAGCGAACTTGGTTTAGATGGTTAGAGTACCAGTACTGGAACAAATCCGTTAGTTAACACAAGCGGTGCACCTTTTTTTTTATTACACGCTTTATATCAGCTTCACTTGTATGTTTGTGGGCTTGTTTGTAACTCTCCTTTTTAACACGCTTTATCTATTAGCATCACTTGTATGTTTGTGAGTTTGTGAGCTTGTAAGTTTGTGAGTGAGAGTGTAAGTGGGAGTGGGAGTAGGAATAGGAGTGGGAGTGGAAGTGAGAGTGTGAGTGGGAGTTCAAGGGGGAGTGGAAGTGTGAATGGGGGTGTGAGTGGGAGTGTAAGTGGGAATAAGAGTGGGAGTATGAGTGGGAGTGTAAGTGAAAGTGTCAGTGTAAGTGGGAGTGGTAGTAGGAGTTGGAGTGTGAATGGAAGTGTAAGTGAGAGTATGAACGGGAGTGTGAGTGGGAGTGAGAGTGCAAGTGAGAGTGTAAGTGTGAGTGGGAGTATAAGTGGGAGTGGGAGTGCGAGTGTAAGTGAGAGTGTGAGTGGGAGTGGAAGTTGGAGTGGGAGTGGGAGTGTAAGTGGGAGTGTGAGTGAGAGTGTAAGTGGGAGTCAGAGTGTAACTGTGACTGTAAGAGGGAGTGGGAGTGCGAATGTGAGTCTGAGTGGGAATGTAGGTGGGAGTGGGAGTGGGAGTGTAGGTTGGAGTGGGAGCGGGAGTGTGAAATTTAATGTTTGACGTAATATTATCTCATTGATATCATTAGGTATTACAGAATTTAGATCTTTATTACCTAAATTTCGTATAGCAAAAATGAGCTGGTCTTGTGCTTTAATTGTTAAATTAATTGCTAATTATTAATATTGCGTCAAACATTAAATTTCAAAACACGAAATTTAGGTAATAAAGATCTAAATTCTTTAATACCTAATTATATTAATGAGATAATAATATTACGTCAAACATTACAATGTTTTGAATAGTTTGAAATAGTTATTAATTATGACTAAGTGATATTGACGACTCTTATGAAATATTAATAATAAAATTAATAATATGAGTACATGTATTAATCAATGATGAATCAAACTAAAACATAAATATAGTCTTAGCAAGTTCCCCTACTCCCGAGTCTGAGGCGAGCGGGTAGACTATAAAAGCCGGCGTCAGTTGGCACATCAGTCAGCGAGATATTCAATGCGTATCCCTAGGTTACGCAAGTCCTTCAAACACTAAAATTCTAATTGCTCCAATGGAACAACAAAGAATTAGTGTTACCAAACCCCGTTCCCTAAAACTAGGTTTCTTTAATGCAAATGGCATTACTAGTCAACGCGACGAGATCGCCACTTTCCTCCGCGACCATCAGCTTGACGTCCTCCTAATACAGGAAACCTTCCTGAAGCCCCACCACCGAAACCCGAACATTGCCAATTATAAATTAGTTCGCAATGACAGGTCCCGTTGTCACAAGGGAGGTACCCTTATTTATTACAGGAAGGCACTATATTGCATCCCTGTTGATCCACCCCCCCTCCTCTCTCATCTGGAGATCTCTATCTGTCGGCTCGGCATGACTGGTCATCAACCAATCACCATCATTTCCGCCTATATCCCACCCAGTAATGGTGCAGAGGACCCCATCTCTCTCACCAATGACCTCACTGCCCTCTTCGGTCTGAGTGACTCCGTCATCATGGCGGGGGACCTCAATGCCAAACATTCCGCCTGGAACAGCAGCACGACTACTACCAGAGGTAGGATCTTGTACAACCTGGGCGCCACCCTTAACTTCGATGTCATCGCTCCGATGAACCCTACCCATTTCCCTGGCGATCCCAACCAGCTTCCTGATGTACTCGATGTAGCGCTGCTCAAGAATGTGAACCTCCGTTTGCAATCAATTGAGACGTTACACGAGCTTAATTCCGATCACCGCCCAGTTATCTTGCATCTAGCCCCCTATTCGGGCCTGCGTGACCCCAACCAGCCCCCTCAAACCAAAGTGATAACCGACTGGAGGAAAGTAAGCGAAAGACTGAAATCCACCACGTCGCCTCACTTGGACTCCATTCCTGACCTCATAGCTTCAGTCGCAGACACGACGGGCGCGATCGACTCGTTTACAGAACACGTACAATCCGTATTGACGGATTGTTCACGGGAAGTTCCGGTGATGGAAGACCATCGCTGGAAATTACCGGCCGACGTACGTGAACTGATAACCGAGAAGAACGCGGCCATTCGTGCCTACGACTCTTTTCCCTGTGACGCGAACAAAGCCCACATGCGCCATTTACAGCGTGCTGTAAAGAAGCGTATAGTGGAGTGGCGTTCCGAAGGTTGGGATAAGATGCTCAGCGAACTCGAGCCCACTCACCAAGCCTTCTGGCACCTTCAGAGGAAACTACGCTCCCCTGAAGAGGTCGCCATGCCTCCTCTCATTCGCCCCGACAAGAGCGTCGCTTTCGACAGCCCCGATAAAGCCGAATGTCTCGCCGACAGCCTAGAGTCCCAATGCTCTCCCAGCTCTCAACCAGTAGACCAAGTGCACCTTAATAAGGTGGACGCGGAAGTCGAACGTAGAGCCTCCCTCCCACCAGTCGAAGACCCCGATGATCCTCTGCCTCCCGTCACTCCTGACGAAGTGCAAGACATCATTAAAGGGCTCGAAACTCGGAAAGCCCCCGGTTCGGACGGTATCACCAATAAGGTGTACAAACTCCTCCCCGCCCCCCTCATACTGCTTATGACCGCCATCTTCAATGGCGCTCTGAGCAACAACATCTTCCCGCAAACGTGGAAAGAAGCCACAATCATCGGTATCCCCAAGCCAGGCAAGCCCAAGTCTGAGCCCACCAGCTACCGCCCCATCAGTTTGCTCAATGTCTTTGGCAAAATCTATGAGAGGCTTATTTATAAGCGACTCAAGGACTATGCTGAAGCAAAGAGCCTTATCCCTAACGAGCAGTTTGGTTTCCGAACTAAACACTCGTGCATCCAACAGGTCCACCGCATCGTAGAACACATTAGCGCTGGCTTCCAGCGCAGTGCGATGACGGGCGTGTTGTTCTTCGACATAGCGAAAGCTTTCGACAAAGTCTGGCACAATGGCTTATTATATAAGCTTTATCTACTAGGAGTGCCAGACCGTCTCGTGCTCATCTTACGAGACTTTCTGTCGGAACGTACTTTCCGCTACCGAGTCGAGGGTGCACTCTCCTCCCCTCACCCCATCCGTGCCGGAGTCCCCCAGGGATCCGTGTTATCCCCCCTCATGTTCACCCTATTCACCAGCGACATTCCAAATAGTAAAAAGGCTCAGTTGGCTCTATTCGCCGACGACACTGCCATTTACTATACGGGTCGCTGTCAGGCCTCTATTGCTCGCACTCTCCAGACCTCCGCAAGCGTCTTAGGCGCTTGGTTCCGGAAATGGAGAATAGAGGTCAACCCCGATAAGAGTCAGGCAGTGCTCTTCTCGAAACCTCGTCGACTCGCCTCCCCCCTCCCCAGTCCGATCACTATGTATGGCAAGCCGATCCCTTGGGGGAAGCAAGCCAAATACTTAGGTGTCATCCTAGACCACCACCTTACTTTCAGAGAGCACATAAAGACGGCTCGTTCGCGCGCCTCTTTCGCTCTCAGTAGGCTCCACTTCTTACTGACCGCCCGCAGCAAATTGTCACTCAAGTGCAAATTGCGCCTATACACCGCGGTCATCCGTCCCATCATGACCTATGCTTGCGTAGTCTTCGCACACGCCAAGCCCCGCCACCTGCATAGAATGCAGACCCTCCAGAACCGTTTCCTCAGAAAGGTCACGGGAGCCCCCTTCTATGTCCGCAATGAGAGTCTACACTTAGATCTCAGAATACCCACCATCCAGCAGTTCATGAAACGCCTTTCCAAGCGCTTCTTTGATACTGGCATAAAGCACCCCAATCCCCTGATAGCAGCGGTCGCCCGATACACTCCCTCTCGCATAAGTAGGATTCGCCGACCAAGGCATACTCTCACTATCCCCGACGACGCTACGACCCTCCTACAGGAGAGTAGTAAAGCCACCAGCACGCTCACAAAACACAAGTCCCGACAGCCGTCCTTCCGTCCTCGCCGTCGAGGCCCGTTGCGACCCCCCATAGCATGTCCGCCCCGACCCTTGCTCGAGCCAGCCCGCGCCACTGAGCCTGTAGTACAAAATTCGCCCCTAAATAATTCCAATCCAGCCTGTCCCTTGCTGCCCTCTCCCAGCGACGCCCTAAGCCGAGGTCCGTACCCCACAGGGGGTGCCCTTAGCGTGTAGTCGCTTAGTTTTTAAGTTTTTTTAAGCCCTGGCTGGAGGCCTTAATTTATTGAGGCATCCACAGGCAAGCCCGGTTAAGCAGTCGACAACCTCATAGGTTGAACTGCGAGATGCCATTCCCAAAAAAAAAAAAAAAAAGCACATCAGTCAGCAAGCCCGGTTAAGCAGTCGACAACCTCATAGCTTGAACTGCGAGATGCCCTTCAAAAAAAAAAAAAGCACATCACTCACTTTGCGCGTGGTGCTCGGATGCGACGGACGTTTCTTGGTGGTGTAATAGTGCTCCTCTATATTTTATGTTGTATTCTGTTAATTTAATTATTGCTGTGTTGATTAAAATTATTTCGTGATTAAAGTTAGTTGAAATTAAATAAAAGTGTTAGGTTGTTGTAGACCGTTCTTTTTTTTTTTTAATAATTTTTCACTTGTGGTGTGTAAAAATAGTTTAAAAAAGAAACTAAAAAACACGCTTTAATGAGGACAGAAACTAAAAAGTGGAAAATTATTTTTAATTTAGAAATAATTTAATAAACAATAAATGGAAAAAAGAAAAAGCGTGGGCCGCTTCTCAAGAACTGATATGATATGGAGCTCCCCATGCTTTTTTCGCAATAATACTATTTATTGTTTATTAATTTATTTGTAAATTAAAAATTATTTTCCACTTTTTAGTTTCTGTCATCATTAAAGCGTGTTCTTTAGTTTTAAAAAAAAATATATAGTTTTAAATTTAATTATGTATTAAGTGTTTATAAATAGTTGAATAGAATCACATTATTTATTCCTCTACTACGAGTATATTGTACTAAATGCCTCATGAAGTAAATCGCTTGGCTGCCCTACCCAAACCCATGAACATAGATTTATAAGTCTAGTTCACACCTCATTGTTATTTAGATTAGTTTGTACCGCCCGTGGCCTGCGGCAGGAGCTCTGCTGATCTTATGGAAATCTTAACTTCAGAGATCTTAAGCTGGTCCTAACGAATGCGACGAGATCAGTGGTTGATGGCGGTCTGTGCTGCAAAGTAGGAAGTATACTGTCCGTGTTGCGATAGTGCACCTACTTATTTCACAGCTGCGACCTTAATGTTTTCGGTGGAAAATTAAGTATCTATGTTTAAAAAAACGATCTTTATATGAAATATAAAGTAGCACGTCATAATTTTAAAATGGCGTGCATAATCTTATTTACTAAATATCTCATCATCTGCCTAGCCTTTTTCCAACTATGTTGAGGTCAGCTTCCAGTCTGACCGGATGCAGCTGAATACCAGTATTTTACATGAAGCGACTGCCTTTTTGACCTCTACAACCCAGTTACTGGGTAATACGATACCCCTTGGAAAGTCTGGTTTTCAGACTTTCGGGCTTCTGAGTACCCGTAACGATTCTCAAAGATCCACGAATGACAGCCGGGACCAACGGCTTAACGTGCTTTCCGATGCACGGAGGGGTCTCGGTATGTAAAGATCACCCATCTACAGACCAACTGCGGCAAGCGTAGCTTAACCTGATCGATCGACCTGTGCGACTGTTATTATTTAGCCACATACATATTTACTAAATATCTAATTGTATTAAAACAATAATATTTTTTTATAACTACGTATACGTAAATAAATACGATTTTGGAAACCATTTTAAAATGACAAGTAAGTAGGTACCTACGCTAATTATTACTTAATAGTGCCGTGATTTTCTGAAGTTGACAAAGATTGTGGTTTATATTTAGTTGGTAAGCCTTTATAAATAATCAATATATCTATAGGGTTTGTGGCAACGCACCGCTCGCTGTCCCGAACAGCATAAGGCCGCCATTAGCCGGTAGTCAGTGATGCAACGCACCGCTCGCTGTCCCGAACAGCATAAGGCCGCCATTAGCCGGTAGTCAGTGATGCAACGCACCGCTCGCTGTCCCGAACAGCATAAAGCCGCCATTAGCCGGTAGTCAGTGATGCAACGCACCGCTCGCTGTCCCGAACAGCATAAGGCCGCCATTAGCCGGTAGTCAGTGATGCAACGCACCGCTCGCTGTCCCGAACAGCATAAGGCCGCCATTAGCCGGTAGTCAGTGATGCAACGCACCGCTCGCTGTCCCGAACAGCATAAGGCCGCCATTAGCCGGTAGTCAGTGATGCAACGCACCGCTCGCTGTCCCGAACAGCATAAGGCCGCCATTAGCCGGTAGTCAGTGATGCAGCGTCCTCGAAAAAAACATATTTTATCACTTACTAGCATCCGCCCGTAACTTCGTTTGCGTAGAATTCGGAATTCCCGCCGTTTAAAAATAATATATGTTGTTTAAATAATGTGGTTAATATAATTGGTTCATTTATATATGTATAGAATGATAGATTAGGTAGGCTTAATACATTCGTGTCTGTGAAACCATAGAAATACACATACAAAATTTCAACCACATCGGTCAAGCCGTTTAGTAGTTGACATACCCACAGCAGCGCCACCAACCCGGTCCAATTGTATTTTTAAAACAATTCGGAAAACCATCTAAATACCCATATTAAATTTCAACCCAATCGGTTCAGCCGTTTAGAAGTTATGTGAAAAAGATAAGTACGGAAGGATAATTCATACTACGTTGTCCTATTACCCGTTTTCCCTTAGGAATGAAGCATTTTCCCCAGTAAAAAGTAGCCTATGTTCATCAGGGATAATGTCGGCTTCTAATGGTAAAACAATTTTTCAAATCGGTCCACTAGTTTCGGAGCCTATTCAATACAAACAAAGAATCAAATCTTTCCTCTTTGCAATATTAGTGTAGATTTACAAGCATTTGTATATTCTGTGGACTAACCAAGTATTGGTGATTGCATGCATCATATTAAATATACAACGTGTAACTTAAATAACGCACAACCTCTTAAGGGGTCATTGTACTCATCATTATGAACAACTTTTACTATGGGACCAAACCTGAAATCGCGAAATAAAAATCAGCTGTTCCCTACATTTATGTTCGCATAACTCGTCAAAATGTAGGGAACAGCTGATTTATTTTTCGCGATTTCCGGTTTGGTCCCATAGTAAAAGTTGTTCATAATGATGAGTACAATGACCCCTTAAGTTATTTAAGCCCCTTATTTATTTAAACCCCTGTGCGTTATTTAAGTTACACCTTGTATAACTTTACTTCGTAAGATGCGGTTCATATAAGTTTGTAAAATACCCATGTGTTGGCGTTTGTTGATGATCACTTAAATTAAATTAATTACCTACATAGAATTAGTTTTCATGATGCTAAATGTCATGATTTAGTCAGAAATAAACGGCGGTTTGTGTAGTTTTGTTTTAATTTTTTATGGCCGAAGAAGTAGGTAAGTAGCCCTACTGACGTTCTTTTGCAATATCTACGCTTTAGTACACCTACATCGTCCTGGCTGTACGGTTGTACTTACGTCTGCGCAAGTGTCGCGGTACGTGCGCCTTGTTGGAGTCCCGCTGCGCTGCACCTGCGCACCGCAGACATTCGCGCAGTCACGCGAGACACATCGAGGGTATTAGGGGGACTGAATCAACAAATATGTTCGGAAGGACTTAGAGTTTACAAACTTGTGTCATCTGCTTCGTGGTTTCTAAACGAGGGATTGCTTGTATATCCAACATTGTTAAACATTACGTCCAGCTCTACGATATTTTTGCCAGTTCAAAAGAAGTAGAAAAAAGAGCACACATAATTAGGTAATATAATAGGTGATACGGGCTGCTGTCCGCAATAAAAATAGTGAGTCGGTTTTGAAAGAGCTTTTAATATGACAGAACTTTTAATTTCACCCTTTATTCTAAAATGTCAGCTTGATTAACATAATGAATATTGCCAAACGATCAAAATGAAAGCTATTACGGTAGCTGATGTTCGTTGCTCGCCGGTAGCCATCTCCGCAGTGCCGGGTTGCTAGGCAAGCTGCTAGTTACGTTACTGGCCGGAACTGGGCCACCGTTCCCAGGCTGGGCCAGCGGGCTGGCCGGCGCACATGTGACGCGCAGTGATTGATACATGGGTGTGCGCGCGCATGTCGCTGTCAATTACACGCGGGTTCATCCATCACGGCGGTGGCGACCGCCGGCAGTCAAGAGTAAAGGAGACTTGTAACTTCATACTCATAGTCAGCCTTAAGGGGAGGGATTTGAAACGGTATTAGACTTTGTATGAACTAAATGGTGCCATTAATAAAGCTAGACAGAATGAAACTAACCGAATGAGTCGTGATGTCAAATATTGTATTTAAGTAATAAGAACGGGTTTTCGCCCACCTGCTTACTTAAATCGTTTTCATGACGCTTGCAGAAATAATAGAACCCGCATCTTATCAGAAATCACTGATAAATTCGTTTCATGATCAACAATGCAAGTATCGGGTGAATATAGAGCGCTACAAGATGAACAGAGGCGTCTCTCATATTGTGATATTAACTGGCTTATAAGACTTAAGGTATTATTTCAAATAGCTTTGAATTTAGTAGTAAGTAGGTACACAGGGTACTTTTAGCTTTAGCCTACTTCATGGGTAGCAGTCTACTGTTTAATTTTAGCCTACTTCATGGGTAGCAGTCTACTGTTTAATTTTAGCCTACTTCATGGGTAGCATCTCTACTGTTTAACTTTAGCCTACTTCATGGGTAGCACTCTACTGTTTAACTTTAGCCTACTTCATGGGTAGCACTCTACTGTTTAACTTTAGCCTACTTCATGGGTAGCAGTCTACTGTTTAACTTTAGCCTACTTCATGGGTAGCACTCTACTGTTTAACTTTAGCCTACTTCATGGGTAGCACTCTACTGTTTAACTTTAGCCTACTTCATGGGTAGCACTCTACTGTTTAACTTTAGCCTACTTCATGGGTAGCAGTCTACTGTTTAACTTTAGCCTACTTCATGGGTAGCACTCTACTGTTTAACTTTAGCCTACTTCATGGGTAGCAGTCTAAGTTCAATTTTAGCCTACTTCATGGGTAGCATCTCTACTGTTTAACTTTAGCCTACTTCATGGGTAGCAGTCTACTGTTTAACTTTAGCCTACTTCATGGGTAGCACTCTACTGTTTAACTTAGCATCACCGATTGCACTTTACTTTGATTGAATCAAACTGAAATGTAGTACTTACATACGTACATACATATATAATGTACTACGTACATACGTAGATACATACATTATGTCATTCAAATCAACCCACTCCGTGTTCTTCCAATTCAACATTAGTCTTGCTTGTACTTGTCATGCGCTTCAGGCTAGTTCGTCAGGCTGCGCGGGCGCACGTTGCGTTCATTTGCGAACAGCAAAAACGTCTCACGCGCTCACTAACATAACGAATTCCACGCTGTGCGCCTGCGCACCTAACGAGCAGCCAATGAACATAGTTTGCACCTACGGGTACTAGGTACTACACCCGCACTATTCACTATAAGAGAAATGCCGCCGAGATAGGGGGCAGTCCAGCGGGAGATACGCTGCATCGTATCAGGACTTCACTTTATCTATAAACTGCAAAATTATGTAAGTCGATCCATATCCCACTAAATTCCACCTGCAATACTTGATAAAGCCTGTGTCACTCGCCCGAGAACACACTTCATCCTCGTCAGTGGCTCTCGTTCTCTTTAATACCGCCCTTGATACTTCGGACCTCAGCCTCCTTCTTCTTGTGACTCATTGCTCTTTCTCTATCGTTTTCCAAAAGACGGCAAGTTGTTTCTTTCCAAGTAGTCGCCAACAGCCCGCGAGTTGTTTCTTGCAAAACATTCGCTCATCGCTCGCGTTTCTTCGACTAGGGTTGCACCTTGTTCTCCCACACCACTTGCACCGTGTCATTCATTATTTCATTCACTTGTTTTCCGTTCAGTTACTCTGGAGTGAGCGAATGTTCCGCAACACGCATGGTGTCGCGATTCGAACACTTTACACTACTGCCGCCACTGTCTTCAAAACTAGCTATTTTCTTTCACTTGGCTGCATTCATTTATTAAACAAGTGGAAGAGAAAATGTAATCTCATAAGACTCGTCGAAGAATCGTGGTTGTCTCGTGGTTAGTTTCCCGGGTCGGGCTAAGTGTTATTGGGTTTTTCCATCAGGAAGTTCTCAGTAACAGCCCGCAGTTTGGAGATCGGCGGTGTAATGTGATACCCCCAGGCCTCGGAAAGCACGTACTGAGTCCGATGGTCCTGCGCCTGATCTCTCTGCGGTCGTGTCGGATTGCTGTCCCATCGGAATATGAGAGTGACGGATATTTCACTGACATTATACATATATATTGTCTAAGAAAATTTTAGTGCGCCACGAAAATATTCTGCTTTTAATTAGTTTTGTGATATAAATAAGCCGTGATGAAAATTTTAATAAACAATTTTTAGTGCTTTAGAAATAATTATAAGATAAAAGTTATTATTATGTTATCAAGAAGTAAGAACGAATACAATACATTCCTAATTCATACACAAAACATCATAAAAGTTGAAAAAATAATCAGTATATTTATAGGTTATACAATACAATGTTAAACAGCGATGTGAATAGTTAAAACTCTTATATGCTCCAAAAAGCTATGTAATAGTTCACTAGTGTACTGCTAAGCAGCAAAAAACTGAATAAAATTACATATGTGAACTGTAAGCAGCTATAAGCTGTTTTCTTTACTTTTAATGGTCCACAAGCTCTACCGTTAGCCATAATGTAAACAATTAAACAGTTGTTATACAGACTCTTTAGGGATCCGTAGTATTATATCTAAAACCACCCCATGGATAACTTTTAGTTCAAAATTGTCAAAGTGATATTATTTAACACACCGTTTTACACGCGCGCGCAAACCTTTCAAATTGGGTATAAAGTTATTAGTATATTAATAGTTTTTTTTTTTAGCGAACAATACTTTCTACCTACCCAGATGATACCTTTGTACAAGTAATATATTTATTACGTATTACTAAGTGATCGTTTCATTTCTTTATTACAGAATAATGCCTTTTAAGATCGTTAGTACTTCAGAACCGGATGGTGATCGATTGAGACATGCAGACAATATCAATGGCAGTATAAACGAATAGCGGTAGAAACATTCAGCAATAAGCTGTAATGTGGGCCACAAATCATCCATTGCAGAGCTATTAACGTCATAATAGTTCACACATGCCCCTTTAATAAGTCAGTGTAATAGGAGTTCACGAATACCTTCTTATACAGCATTTGGCGTAATTACGTCCACTAAACAGCCCTTACTACAGTTAAGGCATTAGAAAAGGTTAAAAGCTGAATCAGTCGTTGAAAATATACCTTTATAGCACTCTCAGCATATTAATGGTAGTTTGGTCGGTCTTAATCAGCCTTAATGCAGCTCTTAATCAGCCTAAGCTGTTTAAATATCACTGACAGCTATTATGCAACTGTAGGATCACCAGTGTACTCTTAAAAGAGTCTTAATACGCATAGAGTTTCAAATAGGTCTAAAAGTGAGTAGTTATACAGCTATCTGTGATACTTGGGATCGTACCCTAAATACACATCAATCATATCTGGGCCATGAACCTAAACAGACTCTTCGCAACTCTAGCTCATTAAAACGGGCTCATCATCTGAATGCCTACCTCTAGCTCATTAAAACGGGCTCATCATCTGAATGCCTACCTCTAGCTCATTAAAACGGGCTCATCGTCTGAATGCCTACCTCTAGCTCGTTCATTAGTGAACTAATAATATGATCCACCTATAATGTAGCCATATTCTTAATTGATTCATCTCTAAACTAAATCATTTATTGACATGTAAAAGTGTTTGTACAAACCTACTTACAGAAATAAATCATTTATCATTCATTTAACAGTAAGTAAATAATTATAAATATTTATAAAGTTGATAGAGGGCTGCTTAACGAGTCCACAATTTTTAACTCTGTCGTCGAGTGCGATCAATGTATGATATAAATAAAATAAAAATTAAAAATATATTTCACAATATTATAACATTTAAATGTTAATTTCACGCTAATTAAGTTTACTTATGTTAATGAGCGTTTTGCATATTGGATTATTTAATCGATTCAATTAATCACGAGTACTGTTGTAAGTGAAAAAATCAAATCCTGTTGTGTTTTTCTTAATCTACGAACTAAACTAACACAGTCACACGAAGGTGTGTGGCTGGGTTCTTAGATTAATGATTGTTTGACGACACAATGACGCTTATAAAGTATTTTCAGGACATTGAAGTCAACTTGCGAATAGTTGAACATTGGATTTGTAAGATTCGATCGAATTCGTTCAGTTCTTATCCTGGTTGCTGAGCTTACGAGCAAATTCGAAGTGGCACTTACATATCTATCACATGAATATGAATGTCATAAACGACGCAATATCGTGGCGATGACGTCACGCCTGTCCACCAGTCCACATGCTCCGTCTCCTTACAATTAACCAATTAATATCAATTAAACACGCGGTCCATTGCCCTGAGGCTGCTGATCTAACAACAAACACTAATCCGATACTATTCTATAAGCTGTATTTCTCAGGTTACAAGGATGATATTGGCATGGCTAGTTTGAAGGAGCAAAATTATTATATGCTGTATCTGTAAACTCTATGACATAGACATAAGGGTGAACTTGGCTTGGCATATGGCTAGTAGGCCTTGTTTCACTAAAGTACGTAATACTCGTAGTGGAATTAAATTGGGATAGAAGCGTTAAATGAGATGAATTTCGGAGGCGGGCCGGGTTTTTGTGCCCCTGGACCCCGCGCCCCGGCCCCTGGTCCCTGGCCCCCGGGTCCCGGGGCCCGGGGCCCGGTAGCTAGTGACGAGAAGCCACTGGCAATATAGCCCGTTATTATTATAAATAGATGTTAATTCCTAAGTTGTTGCTGTCAAAATATATTTTATGTTCATTTGTCGGGTTATGAAATGGGAGCAGGATTCGGTCAGTTTCCTGTTCAGATGGAGCTTGTAACTTTCTTTTTAGGGTTCCGTACCCAAAGGGTAAAACGGGACCCTATTACTGAGACTCCGTTGTCCGTCCTTCCGTCCGTCCGTCCGTCCATCTGTCACCAGGCTGTATCTCATGAACCGTGATAGATAATTTTCACAGATGATGTATTTCTGTAGAAGCTTTAACAACAAATACTAAAACAGAATAAAATAAATATTCAAGTGGGGCTCCTATACAACAGACATGATTTTTTTTGCCGTTTTTATAGATCATGGTACAGAACCCTTCATGCGCGAATCCGACTCGCACTTGGCCGGTTTTTTATTAGGAGGTGAGAAACTAGAATAAAGGGGGCGAGTACTTATAACTGGCACGTGTAGGCTGCTGCCCGCAGACCTGTTTTTTTGTGAAACTTCCTCTGATCATTTTAATTATACTTACAATATAGTCATTGATTCATTCTACAATCCGCGTGCCACGAAGACCCATCCGTGTGCCATCATGATTATCCAAAATAACATTTCACTGATAGGAAGACGACCAATTTTTCTCCATACTTTGGTATGTTCTCAAGATAAGTTATTTCTTAGTACTTACAGTACCTGAGTGTTGAACACAACCCTAGCAGGCCTACCACGGTAGCGTCAAGTCATGCGCAGTAATGGCGGTCCCGAATTAATCGCCTCTAACCTGCGCGCGCGCAGCCCCCGTCTCTCTATCCGTACCCCTCTCGTCACACCACAACTTTATGTGTAATTGCAGAAGGTTTACATTCACGTATTAGTAGTAAACAGATTATGATGTCTCGGAACAATTAATGAGGACCCCGACTTGACACCGAATCTGAACTCCTCAAATCTTGACACAATCAAACGAAGCACAATTGGAACAAACACGCATACATACCCTCACACACCTCACTCATACACCACACACACCCATCACACACACGTACCATACCCACACCTAATATCACGTCTCCACTAAGGAGTTCGTACCCCGATATTCGTAATACAGACTAACTCGTCTAGTTTAGGGCTCACTGGTGAATCATATACTGTAACATAGCTGTAGGTAATATTTTAAACCACTCATGTCGTCTTAACTTGTTGATAACCCGTGATTCCTGTGAGCCTGCTTACTGTATTACCTCGACAATAAACTGTTTTCCTAGTTATACCCAGTCCACTGCAGGACATAAAACTATGTCAAAATCTTGAATTTAACATATTTGATCGACTTCTACTGCCCACTGGGGTCAATCAATAGTATGACGAGGTACTTGTGAAGGGAAGAAGAAGGAAGTTCTATCCCTGTTCCATTTTCCACTCGTCAGTGGCTAGCCGAAATGTGTTCTGTAGCTGGTGAATGCACGAGGAAACTGGATTTAACACCTTGTCGTCTGTCTTTTAAATAATGGGTTGAGGAATAAGTTCGTAGCGTTTTGATCAAAAAGTTTTATTTGAACAGAAACAATAGTTGTCTCAATACATTAATCAACAATATATTCGCCGTTGCTGTTTACGACCTGCTCCCACCTCTCAAACAATTTATTGATCCCTTCCTGCTAAAAATCGCTCGGCTCTCAAAATATGGCTCAACCACTTCTTTGACACTAAAGAGTATGGCGGATGCTGAAGAACCTCCCAATCGAGCTCTTGGAGTGCGGCTTTGACGACTTGAGCAATATGAGGTTTGGCGTTATCGTGAAGGAGAATGATTTGGCCTTGTCGATCGGGTCTCTTCAGCTGAATTGCCTCATTTACGCGGCGCAGTTGGGCAATATAAATTTAGTGGGCTGCTTCGGTAGCTTTTAGACCTCGATGAAAAGCAAAGAAAAGCAGACGTCGAAAATGTTGATTTTTACCTCCTGGATACTCCATTTCTAAACTTGAAAAGTAAAAGACTTTGAAACAATGATTAGCACAGTTTTATAGAGCAGAAAGAGCACTTTCGAATAAATGTAAACACTTCGTCAAATAGTGAATACATCGTATTAGAACAAAAGAAAATATTAAACGCTACCCAAACCCAATAATAATACATAGAGTTAGCTGACGTAAGGACAACAGATGGCCATTAGAGCTGATGATACTCATTAGTGGTGGCTCCAAGGTTGATAACTTAGGCCGCTCAATGTCCTGGATGAGCGAGGGATAGCAGACAACCCAGAAGAATGTATCAGAGTCCTCTATTCAGCTGGCATGGTAATAGGCTTTGTTGATTAAATGAAAAACCAACTCATTGTTAGCAGTGGAACTTCTGTCTCCACTGGTTTACCTGCGGCTTCCGAGATTAAGAAGATTACCGGCAATTATATCAAACTGCTGCGCTGTGAGTTTTTATCAAACATTGTTGGATAAATTAATTTTAGGAACCACTCATTGAATAAATGATTATGAAAGTCATGCTTTTTATGTGGTTGCCATAAAAAACATAAAGGATTGCAGTAATTGAATTACGGCTGACACTGGAGGATAATTTTGGGTGTGATGTAATGACCGGTGGCGTGATGACAGGGATTTTCCAGTTCGACGCCTTCGAAAAAGTTCTGTGATCAGAAATAAATTTAAACTTTAGAAACGACAACGAAGGTTTCTGGGAATTGTCTCAGTCAGAGATGACTATTGTCTATTTCTATGTCTAAAATTGTTTCAATACTACGGTAAGTTGGTAAAACGTAGGAAGTGTTACATTATACAAGAAAGACCTAACACATTACATTGTAGTTGTAGCGTATAATTTGCAGACATTCATCAAAGTAGTTTATCGTCCTATTACTTACAGTACCTACTCACACCGACTCACGATACCGCAACGTTAACACATTCGGTATAGTGCAATTTGGATCTCGTTACTTTATTACCCCTTTAGGGAGAACCCTTCACCACTGTCCGCCTGCCCTTATTCTAATTTATTTTACTTCGACACATCATGGCTTCTTTTTCCATACACCTCTAGTGACCTTAATCTCAGTATAGTACCTAACCCTCTTTGCACATCTTTTTCAAATAATCCATGCATCGGAATCGGCATCTTTTTTTTGTTCTGGTTCTATCACCAGACCAAAAAAGATGAAGTTTGGGGGATTCAATATTATATAGGCTTTATGTCAAAACATGGCCTGTTACGGGACCAGTCTGAAAACCAAATCCTCTCACGGGAATAGCACACAAGTAATGTGCTAGCGTTGCGCAGGCACATGTGGGCTGCGCTCGTGCCAGACAATGGCTTGTGTAAATGGCTCCCTGCAAGACTGGCCGGTGTTGCCTTGTTTATGCTTTGCTGCAGGCGGCGCAGGCGGCGCAGGCGGCGCAGGCAGACGCCGGCATTCTTGACAAATTGCTCGCGAGACCTATTTGCGGTCATGTGCAGGAATAGGGCTTTACTCGGTTTTCGTAATCTGAGGTTAGGTAAGTTTTAGTTCTGAGTATCTCTTGTAGTCAAAGACGTGTGACTATCTCGGAATAATAAAAATGTAGGACCTTTAGCTAATTCATCTAGTAGACAATTTCATACAAGTTCTGTGCCTTTGTCTAAATACTTACCTAATTCCTTTGAAGAGTATCATCTCGTTTCAGAAACAATTGAATATACACTCGTACAAATTGACTTGCCTACGTTTTATCATTTTTAGGGTTGTTTGAGTCTCTTTAAATCCGTCTTCTATTATTTCAAAAGTATTTTTAACTCCCAACATAATGAGATAATAGATTAGTCTGTATATAGAATGTATGTCTGTACGTATTATAGAATGTATGTCTGTATGTAGAATGGTCAACCATTTGGTAAAGATTTGTGTCCCTATTAACAGTTCAAAGCCCACCTAATAAAGCCACCAACACGCGTCTAAAGGCACTCACTTACAACTAATCCCATCTCACAACGTTTGCCTCGAGCCTAAGCTGTGACCCGCGACGGCGCCGGCGGGTCAATCCGGGGCTACTGTCAACCGGCTCAATGGTCTTATTAATTCCTTGACAAATAGACGCGTGACGTGTAACGTGTATAGACGTCAACCGAGTGACGTGACGGGGCTGGGCGGAGCCTTAATTAGCGTTAGTTAGCATTAACAATACACGTCGTTAGGCATGAAGAAGGCTCATACTGTTTGTAGGAAGTGTTCGTTTCGGCACTGAAAGGGGAGTAGGGTGGCCAGGAGACGATCGACAAAGGATTGACCTGGTGGATAATGTAGAACATTAAAATGCGGGCTCGCTTGAACAACTATTAAAATACATTGAAAAAAAAAACACTACAAAATGAAAAATACTTTAATTTCGGAATTCGGTGTCGTAAGTTCCGCATTTTCTTTTTTAACCGAATTCAAAAAAGGAGGTTCTGTATTCGACCCATATGTATGTATGTTTGTAATGTCCGCGATTTTCTCAAAAACTGACGAACCAATTTTGAGATTTCTTTCATTAAGGTGAATGTACATACTTTCTGGAAGGTTTTAGTATATAATACATCAGGTAATTATTCTTATGTAGGAAGTTATACGCATAAATGTACCGCATCTCCGGCATTTCTATGCAAAGGACATTGTACACTTAGTATGGGAATTTGCCCCGGCGTGAACAGGCACTTTAAATATAATACAGGTCTAATAGCTAATTCCAGTAGAGAGATTTTAGAGAGATCTTATTGTATCATGATGCTTGTAAGACTTGTTTTGCTTACTTGTTTTTTTTTTTTAGATAAAACACATAATAAATTTATTATTATTCTGACTCATATATTAGTAATATGTTGTCTAGGAACCGGGCAGGTGGATATATATTATTATCTTGGTACCTTGCCCAGCTTAAAAACCAAATCATAGTCATCACATGAGCGAAGCAACCCATCTTCGGCCACTATATAATTGCAGCAATACTGCTTGATTGAATTTCGTCCCTGACTATTATTTTCGTATAATATATACACGCATGCGGTATAAGTGTCCTTTTTCAAAGCTAAAACAATACTGGCAAAATAATAAAGGAAAACAATATTCGCGATGCCAAGAAACAAAGTGAATGACATGACAAGTGACTTGAAGTGACAACTGACATTGACATAATTTTTTTTTAAATCGATTTATATTAGATTAAAAATCGAAAATAATTACCAACATCGATACTTTTGTTTTCCAGTTATATAGATAAAAAATGTTTGAATTAATGTACGTGATTACAAATAACAGCTTTAATTGACTGTAAACTCTAGACTCTTATAAGAACGAGGAGGACTTAGTTGAACTTAAAAAATAACAACTAGAATCGATTTATAAATAATTATTTAATATACAATTTATTTCGGCAAATGGCAACACTGTGAAGGTCGAGTACTGTCAATATGTCGAAGAGTAAAACAATTTCAGTACTTTTTAAACACACTATTAGTGGGCGCAACTTGATACAAAAGTTTAGAATAAATAGGCGACTAAAAACAAAACATGATTTTTGATTAATTTGTTTCTTTTCGATTTCCTTTGATAATTCTTGCATTCGGTGTCTTCAATTCTTCAATGTACCTTAGCTTGGCACCCCATGGCTGTAATTGTAAATCTTCTTAGATCGACTTCCGAAATTAAAGTTAATTTTCACTTTGTAATGTTTTTTTCTGGAAGTCGGTTGTTTTTTTCCTACCTACCACCTACATACCTCACACATTTAATACTACTTGTTATGTAAATATCAGTGACAGGAAGTTATTAAATCATCATCAATATAAAATAAGTGGAAAAAAATCGTGTTATTCAAGCTAACTCAAAAAAGTCGTTTTTGAGTTAGCTTGAATAACACGATTTTTAGCAAAGTTAATAAAATTTGAATGGGACCACTCCTGTAACATACTTTATCCATTAAAAAGAATCTTGCAAATCCGTTTGTACAACATCAATTTTTAGTATATGGCAAACCCGAAACACGTGTCTAGTATTTTTATGTAAAGAATCTATGTACAAAATTTCAAAACCGTATCATGAAAAATCACGAATTTATAAGCTTGTTATGTTACCTGATTGTCCGTAAAAAAAGTTGGTTACCGCTTAACACGCGCCGCTGGCCGACCGGCTGTGACCTGTGTTGTGCGCATATGATTGCGGATATGTACTTAGTGTCGCTCGGTGTCCAACTTGTTATCATTTTTAAATATTTTTGGGACAAAATATAACATGATGTAAAAATTATTAGAATCAATTCAGTTACTTATTCTGAACGAACTATATTCAAGTTTGCAGTGTACTAAAAATAATGTTGTATATGACGGAGTTATGCCCGAATATACAAGGTGTAACGTTAAGTGCGCAAAACCTGAAAATAGTTTGATCAGAATAACGAGCAAAATCAATTGAACCACTTTTTAATATAGGTCACATTTTTCAAAAAATCTTTCTTAAAAACGTTGCCGTGTCTATTTATTAATAGATCAAGCAAGCCAATGTCAGCGCGGCGCAGCGGCCCGGTGACGACTCCTCCCTCAGTAAAGCGTCGTCGCAGCCGCAAGAAACGATCAGAATGGCCAGTAAAACTAAAACAGCAAATAAAACCTTTACAATTTTTTTAATGACTTATTTTCTCTCTGAAATAGGTCAATTGAATTAAAAATCAGTTGGGGTGTCTGAGGTTTTGCGCATTTAACGTTACATGTTGTATAACAAAATATATACAAGCTGAAATTGTAATGGTTGTTTTCCCGCGGCAGATCAACTTGCCATCAGTATTACTATCGAACAATAGGGTAAAACTTAAAAAAGAAATCTGTTTTTGTTTTAAAATTATTAACAAAAAAAATCGTCAACTCAATAGCAATAGCACACACACTCACTGCCGCGCTACCGCACATGTTGCTCGTACGATGTCCAATGGTCAAGTTCAAGTCAGACGCTCCACCTCGCTGCTCGCTCTATTCGACGTTCCCACGAGCTCAGGCTAGACTCTGTCCAGCGCCACCAGATGGCGCTGACGTTCCGATCAGTCAAACGAACGACGAATTTTCGATAATATAAACATTCGAATTGAGAACCTCCTCCTTTTTTGAAGTCGGTTTAAAAGAAAGCAGTAGATGCAGTGAAATTACTTATATTTTAAGTGGTCCTTGTTCAATAAATTTATTATAGTTTAAGTATATTCTTTGATTCATCTTTGGAAACAATCTATTGTTATCTTCCTCTATTCGCGAATAGGCACACATTTTTTTACTATGGATTTTGTCTCCTTTATCGATATTCTTTTAAGATAATCCTGCAAAACCGCTCTAGCGTAGCCACTATTGCGTGGGTGCAGTGTTCTGAACAGCTTTGTGACTCTCATTATATGTTACGAGCGCTTATGGTCATGATAGCTAATTGGAGCACGGCTTCATATTGTTTAGAAACTTTCACGATGCTTACCCACTATAAAGAAGGACTAGTTTAGTTCTAGTTCATTATTGTTATTAAATACTTTTCAAGTTTTCTATAATCTAAATTAATCCGTCACACACACACACACACACACGCACACACACACCATCACACACACCCGCACACACACACACAATTACATACACATACACGCACACACACACTCACATACACAATACCTTGTTATATATATATATATATACATATATACAAATAGTTATAATATTTAAGATTTTCTTACCGTAATGCAACATATACGATACACTACACTCTAACGACACCTATCTGCTGCTTTTAAGTACGAGAGCCCTAGTACCCATACCACAAGTTAAATCTTACTTTGGGTACTAGCGGTCAACAAAATTATTGTACATGTTAAGTTTGTTAAAACTCATGTGTTTTACCATTGTATGTATCTTCTTGAGACAATAAAGTTTTATTATTATTATTATTATTATTAAGTCTTTTGTTTTATGACTTTGTTTATCTCATGTCATTTATCTGGCTAATCATATTTATATAGCTCGTAAAACAAACAGCACAAGAACGACAAGCTCTTGGCCGCAGCACGCAGTGCCAATCAGTCCACCTAGTTAATCGATATGCACATAATTATCCGAACAAATCTCACCATCTGCCGCCTGACGCATGGACTCATCTACTTCTGTAATGCGATGCATGCTTCAACAAGAATGTTCATTTTCATTTTACGACTACAACTACACATGATTCATTTCTAATTTAAAATGGCTACCGACTCATTAAACTGAAGTGTAACTTTGATGTCAGATGTGGGACTGTTTTATCTCTTCCTCACGCTATGTGCGCCTGCGCGACGTGTGTGTCCCGCGGGCGGTCGGCAGAAATCCCGCGTTTTTTCTCAACATTATAATATGAAAAAGGAACGCGTCGTTGTGCGAACACTCCCAACAATGTTAATATCTCATTAGCGTGAAGAATGTCTTCATAAAGTGTCGCCGGCCTCGGGACATCATTCATTACGCACACTAATGGCTTTAATAAAATCCTATATTTTTCCTCCTGACTACGATCCACTACATTATTTGATCCACCAACTAACGCAGTATACATTTCAACTTCTGTGAGGTTTATAGCCTCACTGTTTGGATCATAACAATCGATGGATCATGAAAATGTCGTTTGTGGTGTTGTCGTGGTAGTGAAGTGAGCGCGGTGGTGCGCGGACCATTACAGGGTGCCTGCGGGCGTCATGCACGGTGCGCCAAGTGCGCCCGCGCCGGTTGCCTCCCCGGGGGTGTGCCACTGCGCTTGCGCGGATAACATCTACACGCAGTACGTATTATTGGCACTCAACGCATTGTTTATCGACGAAACACTGTAATTTATACCACAAGCAAATGTCTTCGGGCTTATTGCGATTACTACAACACGCTGTTTGTTTACCTCGAGCGATCGCTACCAGGCGTTCGACATTACCATCGATTTAAATTAATAGCAGATTAAGCTCAAATCGATTATCGATAAGACATTATCGGCATAGACGTGGATTTTATTCACCCATAAAATAGGAATTTAAACTATAAGCACGCTGGGAATTGATTAATTCTAAAAAACCCGCTATTTAGTTCATTAATCGATGCTGAAATATGTAAGGGCCTCATTGTAATTTTAATTAAATTCCTCCACGGATAGTTCACATTACTCGGTCGAAGTTGAATAATAAAAATGTGTTGCGCATGCGCGGTCGTTATTCTAACATGGCGTCGCAGTGGGATGTGAGATGTAATCTAATCAAATATTTGCGCGTTGTGTTGTGCAACGCGCTCGGTTTGGACTAGATCATGATTCAAATAAATTGCTGAACCAAAAACAGTATAATTTGAGTGTTCCAAATAGCGTAGTGAGGTTCACACGCTAGTGGTGCGCCGCGGGCGAGTGCGGGGCACATCGATCATATCGACACGCCCGCGCGCGCAAATCGTTCCAACACAGCACTAGATATTGTGTAACTGTCGCTAGCTCTGCCACATCTTAACTATTATTTATATTTATCATATAAACGCGTTTCAATTATATTATCTGTCACTTGAGTAACGTCCGCGAACTTTTATAAGATGTCTGCCGTTAGATAAATGCCAGGCAGTCCGTAATTGGAAACTGATATTACTATTTTGATTACAAACTCGTATTGAAACGAGATCGTATCGCCCATTTATCTCAACGAGTCCAATAAGTTTGTTAAATTGCATTAGTTAAAGGATTATAGAATATCATAAATCTGTCGGTGATTGTCATAATATTGGCACCGTTTGTTTTTATGTGGTATATTAATCGAACCCTCGTACCGTAAGCCGCTACATTGATTAGTGTACCGGTTTGCGAAGGTATTAGAGGAATGGCGTTAATAGCGCACCACCGAGCATCCGATTGAGCGAGATTATCTTTGATTAATCTATTTCACATAAAATCTAGTGGCGAAACGGTTGTCGATATTTTAATAAACACTCATTTATTTTTGTAATCTTATTTTGTTTCGAAAGTTCAAGAGGTTCTAGTGATTGTTAGTGACCACTGACTAGCCGTAGGTATAGAACGAGGCAGGATAGGAACCGCTCTCATGGGTCGCGTCGGGTAGGAGCGTGTCAATGTGAGAACAAAATACCTTGTGATATAGGTACCCGTTGCAATTAAATGAAAGAAAATTTATAACTCATTTTATAAGTATACTTTGTACACAAGCATATTACAAATGAAAGGAGTATATCCAAGGTGAGAATGCTTGCAAGCATGCTGGTCCTGCTTCATAGGACAATCTAGAGTCTAGACAAAGTCAAACAAAGGAGAATGGCCACCGCACTATGGGCTTCTGCCCTGAGGTTCAGTACCCATACGATATATAATAATAATAGAATGAACTTTTTAAGTAGAACCTTTGCTTCTCACACGACTATTATCGATTGTTAGTCAGTTCGGACTTATTAATGACCTAAATATAATAATAATAATAAAATATTTATTCAATAAAGGTACAAGAATTTCTTAATCTAATAACAATTTAAATCTTAGTTTAGAGGGTGTACGCAGTAACATAGAATTATAGAAAACTCTAACCCCTAAACTAAGTCATGTATTGTAGGAGTTAGTGAGCTGTTGACTTAGACGAGCTTATGCAACGGTAAAATATAACAGAGTTATTGCTTTGAAACAAAATGAAAAAACACATTTAAACCTACTGTAAGGTACAAAATGATATCAATAAAATATTTTGAAATAAATATATACAAAAAGTAGGTAAAATAGCTATATTAGGTGTCTAGACACCTAATATAGCTATTTTACCTACTTACTTTTTGACTATTAAAAGTAATTCGGTCTGATCATAAGTCAAAGTTAATAACCAATTGTTCAACTTATGCTTTACCTCACGTTTGGTTAGATTTTAGATTGGCAGTATTTTATTTACCTCACTATACAATCTTGAGCTGGCGACCTCACATTGGCGGCTTGCAAAAACTGTTCTGCAACCAACGCCGGGACATACTCGTACAACTGCAACGGAGTGCTTTTTATTTGTTTTTTCATTTAGAGGTAGCCGGAAGTGTCTTCGGAGAATGGCTTTTTGAATGTATAGCTGTCTCACGGTCAGTACACGGCGTTCAGCATATAGTTTGGTGGTTGGATACAATCGAGGCTTATGACGAATCACCTTCAAGACTGCTCTCTGCGATCTTTCAATCGGCGGCTACTTGGGCAACGAACCTTAGGAATGTTCTTGGCGCCCTTCTTTTGCTAACAAAAGTCGCGTTAGTAGCAAAGGTTCCCCTTGAAGGGCTCTATCTGTTAATGTATATGTTATGGCTATCGGGTGCCAAGAATTCCTCAACTTCGGTGCCCATGTGGTCATCTGTTTAGGTCACTCACTCCATACTGACTAACGATTGGCTAAAATCGTGTTAGTAGTAAAGGTTCTCCTTGTAAACTCCTTCTATTGGCATAGAATAGAATACTCTTTATTATGTACACCATATAGATTACAGACATAAATATATCTTAACGCTATTGGGGGGTGCAATAGGCTTCATGTTCTATTCAGCCGATCGACTCTTAAAAAGCATCGTTCCTAAAACGGCACCTAGGAGGCCAATGTTTTAAAAAATCCGTTTATTGGCTTAAAATATGATGCTTGCAAGACACAGAATTAACCCTTAACAACCCAGTATGCTTTAGTAACGTAAATGACCAATAGTGTCTAATGGACACATTAAAAAAATAGATGGTATTTAAACGAAAATAAAGGTATTGTGAATAGAATTTCAACCAAATCTTTTTAATTCTTTATTTGACTTGAAAAATTACCTTATAAGTACAACCATTAATTACAAAAAGATAGCAAAGTCTGGTAAAAAAAAATTATTTACAAATATTGCAAATAATTTTTTTTACAGAGTGCGAATCGATTTTTTCCTATTGAAGCACCAAATATAGGATTTCCAAATATCGGATCCCAGAATTCTCGAAAATCTACACCACCCTGTTTATTGACACCTATACTCAATAAGAGTCCGATAAATGCTTGTATTTCGATATTATCAGTTTGTTTCCATCTGTCTTGCAGCACTCTTTGAGCTTCAGCGTTAGTATGTTTCACTATAATTTGTATTATATTTTCGTTGAAAAATAGTTTGAAACTTTCTATTGGATCGGATATAACTTTGCCTGGAGGAAGAATCACCTTATGAACACCACCACGAATTATGTTGTGATAAGGAGTTCGACTTTGTCTCTCAGGTTCTGATGTCCAAGTTGTTCCATCTTTGCCTTGATAAACGTTAATCGATGCATAATTTTGTAGTGGCAAATCATCACCTTCACTCCATACTTGTTCCTCATCGGATTCCGAGGCTGGTTCTGTCGCGTTACTTTCATTGTCCGAATAGCTATCAACACAAATGTTTTCATTATCACTGTCATTTTCACGTAACAAAACATTTTCATCACCACTTTCATCAAGAGCCTGTTGAATTTCGTCCGCTGTTAGTCTTTTTTTAGACATTTCTACGATCAAAAATAAGTCCGAGTAGGATCACTTTATCACAATCACTAATAAGTATTGTACGTACTAAAACCAACCAAGTAATAAAACTTGTGAGCACAAGGATAGTTTTGTAATACGAATAATAACACTGCGAATGTCGATTATACTAAACCAAGATACCAAATGATTATAAACAATGTTTAGTTTACAATCCGACCTACCTACCCACATATTCCTGTTAAAAATTGTTATTGTGTCTTGCGGACACTTGTGGGTTGCTGTGTTACTAACGTGGTTTATTGATTATAAAAAAAAAACTAATAATATTATAAAAAATTTCATTACACTTTTGGAATCAGTAAACTATAGGGATAGATTAGATAAAAGGGTTTTTTGCAGAAACAAATACTTTCGATTTTATACATCTTTAAACCTAAAAATGAGTCCGAAAGACACTTGTGGGTTGTTAAGGGTTAATAAAAGTTAATCAACTGACGAAGTATATTTAGAGTTCTGCAGCTCCTTACGTACTAACAATCAAGAGAAATCGTCATAGTAAGAAATACCCTCCTTAGTGAGATCTTCCCATTGGTACGAGTATGTGTCGTAGCGCTATTGGGTTTCAGGGCAGATTCACCCAATCTCCTTTAATTACATTCTGTGATTAACTACCACACTGACTACTTGTGAAATTTTAAGAGAGTCGTATTTTTTTACAAAGTTCCTAAATATGTGAGCACCATGTATCATCACATAAGTAATTTATTTGTCATTGCTTCATTTTTAATTCTTTTTACCTAAAGTAATATTATTCTTAGTGCATTTTCTTCACATATAATTATATAATTAATATTATGTATACAAAATATTGTAAAACATTTTAGAGTAAGAGTAACCGTGGAGTTTCTTGGCCATTCTTTTCCCTGTGAAACTACCTTTTGGATGGGGCGACTAGAATCAGTTTTGTTCAAAAGTGCCTGCGAGTATTTGAAATAAATGATTTGACTTTGACCTTATCACAATTGAGCTAGTTGATGACGTCCGTTCACCAACGTGTTACGTAGTTCGTGCAAGGTGTTGGGATGAAATATCGGTCCGATTACATCGATTATAATCACGACTTAAAAGGTTGTGCTCATCCAAACCGATTTTAAATTTCTTCAACAAAACATGCTATAGTCGAAACAACACTATTATACTCGTACATTAAGCGGTCCATTCAAGCAAGTAAACCACTAAAGTGAATAACTTAGTTTAGCATAAAGGTCACCACAGACTTAGTTAATGAGCCGCGCGGTGGCAGCAACAGGTGAGACAACAGAGTTGCGCCCACGCCACGCCGTGTGCGCATGCGCATTACGGGGGCGCAAGTGTGCATTAATAGTGTAAATGTAGATTTATTGGCTATTAATGAGAGGAATAGGAATAATCGGATTTGATTAGAACGGTTATAAATGAACGACCAGCAACATGAAAATGTTCGATACATTTTTTTCAACCGGACAAAGTGTTAATAATAATAATATATTCCACAACTTTCACACAACGCCATCTAGTCCCAAACTAAGCAGAGCTTGTGCTATGAGTACTAGACAGTTGTCTAGACAGTTGTTTAGAAATATATATGTATGTTTATCAGTTGATAAACATACATATATATTTCTAAATACATACATATTATAGATAAATAGGAGATTATTATACTCTCTCTTTGTTCCCTTAATAAACGCGGAGTAAAGTGACGACGATCTTAAACTTTAGATTAACCATACATTTTCTGAGATGTAAGTGTAGCATAACTTTACTCATAATAATATGTATTAAGAAGAGTGTAAAATATTCAGCACTGCTTTTGAAAACATTTTTGATGGTTCTGAATTAAACACCTACCGACCCGACTTGGTATTTTTTTTTTATTTTTTTTTTTTATTTTTTATTTTTTTTATTACACAGCACCATTTGTCCCAAGCTAAGCAACCTAATGCTTGTGTTATGGTAACAAGATGGCTGATAAACTACTTATATACAATTTTTTTTTTGTAAATACATACATATTATAGATAGAAAAACACCCAGACTCGGAACAAATACATGTAGGTCATACAAATATTTGTTCCGTGCGGGAATCGAACCCGAATTTTATTCATAACATTAATATTTTTTGTTTGTTTTTTGGGGCTTGTGGCTAAGTAATAACAGCCGCACGGGTCGATCGATCAGGTTAGGCGATTGACACACGGCACCGCGCACCGCCGCGGAGGGCGGTGGCGGTAAAGCGGATTTCTTAGCGGTACCCCGCGCGGTTAGGCAGTTTAGGCGCTTGTCCGCGCGGATGCATTTAACGCGGTTTTGACCAGTTTTATCACAGACACTGGCAAGAATGGACGCTGAAGTGGTGGCAGCAATCTGGTTTTTATGGCGTAGAAAGAAAAAAATAAGAAGAAATTGGGTTCATCCATTTTTACGAAGCAGAACTCTAAATGGGACTTTCATGTTATTCTATAAAAGTTTGAGAAAACACGAAGATAATTTTTTTAACAATACGCGGATGTCCACTTCTTCATTTGATTATTTGTTACCAAATATAAGGAAAGCAATTTCTGGAGTAAATGCGTCCTTGTATTTCACCGGAAGAAAAGCATGTCCCATGTCATGTGATGTTCCAGATAGCATTTCGATTTTCGATCTCCGAAATAAACTTTTCAACATCAATTCCATTATTGAATTGCAACACGTCCTGCACCCACGATGATTCGCGTGGTTATGCGGCGCCTCGTGTGTGAGGCACCACCTCACCACACGGACGTCAGCGGCGGTGGCGGCGAGAGCACCGCTCGACCGCGCGGTCGGGCGGTGTACGTGTGTTAGGTATCAACGGATTTATTAGTGGCCAATGCGACATGAGATCCGCTTCACCGCCAACCGCGTCGGTGCGCAGTGCCGTGTGTTAATCGCCTAACCTGATAAAATAAAAATATTATAAAAACCTTTACCCGGCAAGCGTGCCGCGGTTGGTCCGTGGATGGGTGACAATCTTCACATACCACGATCGTCCGTGCCTCGGAAAGCACGTTAAGCCGTTGGTCCCGGCTGTCATTCGTGCATCTTTGACAGTCGTTACGGGTCGTCAGTAGCCAGAACGTCCCCGAGTCCGTCGCCCCTGGACCCATTTAGGGGGGCTGGAAGAGGGCGTTATCCACCTCCGTCGATGCCCGATGCGCCTGCTGCGGGCCGGATGAGGGGACGAGATATCCCTCTCCCTTTTCGCAGCCTCCTTCTGCTAGACGACCGTTTCGCAGAAGGAAACCACCGCGTCCCAGGACCCTTCGCTGTCGACCATAGACTCGACCACGGCCGGCAGCGACAGGTCACTGCCTACTCCTGAGATGAGAGAGAGAGGACACGGAGAGAGGGCACGGCGCGGCTCCTCCCAAAACGGCACACTCTGCCAGCGTATGCCGCGTCGTGTCCTCCCGTCAGTCGACGCAGTGATGACACCGGGCGTTCGGCGTCCTGTTTATGCGACACAGATACTTCCCGAAGCAACCATGCCCCGAGAGCACCTGCGTCGCCCGAAACGACAGGGAGCCGTGCTTCCTCCCGAGCCAGCGCTCGAGTACCAGCCGGTCCGCTTCGATGGTGTAAAAGCGGTAGGGCGTAAAAGCCTGTCCCGCCATTCCGCCACCAGGAACTCGCGGAGCTGAGACCGACGCAGCTCCAAGTGTCGTTGCGTCGGTCGCTCGCCCCGCGCCCTCACTTCCTCGCGCCACCGATACAATGACGCGAGTACTTTCACCTCGAGGTCCCAGGGTGGCGATCCGGCCACGCACGGTACGCAAGCCGCCTCGTAGGAAATCGTGCGATACCCCCGGATGACTCTGAAGGCCTTCGCTCTCTGCGGCTTCCGTAGAGCTGCGATACTGCCGGCCGTCAAGTCAGTCGCCCAGACCGGGGCCCCATACAGGGCCATCGATCGCACGATCCCCAGGGTATCGTCTCCCAGCCCAAGTTTTCCAACTGTTGGCGAACGGCAGATGCGACGTGAGGTCGAGCGTATCGTGTAGTAAAACTACATTGACTCGTCTTCGTCATTTTTTCTTGATAGCAGCAGATAGTTTGGTGAGCTGGGTTGAATATTTGTCAGATTTTATAGTTTCATTGTGCAATAGTTCATAAAACAGCATGTCTTGAGCGTCCCAGAAACAGCAAAGCATAATTTTTAAGCGATTTTTTTTACTCAGATTCGGTTGAGTTGGTGGCGTTTCTTCTCGAGGCAGCCAAAAGTTCTCGTAATGAATCCATGATTCATCTCCAGTAACCTGAAAACTCATTACGTCGGGGTCGCAGCAAATGTGATTGACAGATAGCGACACGGATTGCACGACTGGCGTGTGTAAGGATGTGCGGCACCTGCCGAGTCAAAACTTTTCGATACCCAAGCTCATGCAGATGGTTTTCCACGGCGTGGTGACTGCAGTTAAGTGCTTCCGGTAATTCATGAGTGGCAGCATCCGGATTCGACTGCAGTTCGCGGCGTAAATCGTCATCATTCACTGCGGGTGGTCGTCCGGAGCGTGGCTGACTTTCAAGGCTCCTGTGTCCTGATTTAAAATGGTCAAACCATCGGGATACCGTCGCATGGCTTGTGCTTCCAGCGCCCAATGAAGTATTGATATTGTCAGCCGCAGCCCGCGCACTGTGGCCTAACAAGCACTCGTATAAGTATAGTGTTCGAACTTGTCGATCGTCCATTTTTCTTCAAACTGACTTTTCTTTAAACCGATCGCGAGGGCGGTATTATATACCCCCACATCACAAGTATCTAGAATGTTCTACAACATTCTAGAATATTATCGAAAACAATTTACTTGAAAAAGGAAATGTATAGTTTTGTGGTTGTGTGGTTTTGTGGTTTATGTTTTGTGTGGGTTTGTTCGTGTTGTGTCTTGAGCGTTTTGTGTTTTGTTGTTTTGTGTGTTTTGTCATTACTTTTATCCCCATCTCCCAATAATTATATCACAAGTAGCTGTTACTCACCGATATTTATAAGTGCCTTGCAATTTCACCGATGGAAACGTTTTGATCATTCAAAACAACGATTTCTGCCTTTTTAAACATTGTTAAATGTCGCATGGTTGGATCAAGTTCAAGCACAATTGGGATCAGGACGCACAGGAATATGAGTAGTCATCGATATACTTAGTGGTGCAAATTATACTCGTAGACTGACAACTAAGAATGCTCATTTTTTATAAATGAAGGTGAAAGTCAAAAAAATATATACAAAAATTGTGGGTAGTTCTATCCTAAACGGTCGAAATAAATTGGCTGAGAATTCCGTGCTCATGTCACAAACGTTGTAAATTAAACATCTATGAAACATTAGAAATTCAACTAGGTAATGAATGTTTTAGAAAAATTATTATTACAAAATGAAAATAATGTTTTGCACCCGGGATTTGAACTTATGTCTTCTTGTTCAGTAACCAGAGACGTTAGCCATTGTGCAAAACCGCTTACAATGAACAAGTGCGAAATAAATACACATATCATCATATCAAATAAATAAATTACATACATTAATGATTACCTACTATACATTGGTATTATAGTTATTGCCTATTGGTGCGACATATGCACACTAATGTTTCTAGCTCGCTAGTTTTATTTAACGTTTATGTGCGTAACTATTCATACCGAGACAGCCGTGTGTGGGATGTAAGCCGAATAGATTTGCTTTATGTACATTCATTTATGCTTTAAGTTACATTTGCAGCAACATAATATTATTGAAAGATAACAATAATCTGAACTCTCATTATATCTGTTTTCTAAACCCGCCCAAGTTCATCGTTCTCTGTATCGCTCGTGATTATGAAATTCCCCACAACGTCGATAACCCCCGTCCCACCATTACGTCGATAGTCGTCGATCGGCGATAGTCCCGTGTGTTGTCGATACAGCCACATTTTTGTGATGGGCCGCTGCGATTTGCCTGAACATTGTTGACTTGTACGATGTTATTTTAAAGAGTTTTATGTTAAATTGTAGTTTTTCTAATTTTATTATTAGGTAGTGAAAAATATTTTTTCTGAAATCTTCAATTTGTCTACCAACGGTAGTGGTTATTGTATGATGAGCAGAAAGGAGCCTTCTTGTGGTTAACATTAAACACACTGTTTTAACTGACTTCAATAAAGGAGGAGGTTACTACATTGATTTCAGTAGTTAAAGCAATTCTTTAATTCTGTCTACTAAATATATCATCCTGTTTCCTCACACAATGCATATTGTTCAGTAGCTGGCGACAGCTTGTCACGACTCTTTTATGTAGTAGAGCTTCATACATCGTAGAGTTCGTAGGAATACATATTTTACGCTTAATTCCACGCGTTCAACGCGTTGAGTAAAAACGTCGTTCAGAAGTTATTTATAGAGAGTTCAGTACAACCGGACTGCGGCGGCGTTTTGTGGAATTTAAAGACTTTGATCAACAAACACTTCGCGGCTGCTGGCCGAGGCTTATGGAGCCACATTCATTATTTCATTTCTTTATGTTTTGAGATAACAGTTACTTATGTTTTGTTACTGTGACAGATTTGTGTGGAGAGAGGTTATATTTTGGCTCATTGCGTAATGTTGTAAACGTATGGTTTACCTGCTACTTATTAATTAATGTATGATAATATATTTATTCATTTATATATACTTTATTGTACACCACAACAATACATAACATAAAAAAATACATTTGCAAGCAAACAACTTATAGTAAATCATTCCGTTCCATTAATTCTGAAACCAATTAAACTGTATCCCTAAATAATTCTCCGTTGAGTTTGTAATTATCTCCCTCTCAAAGGGCGGCGCGTGCGCATCCCAATTTTCTGGTTGTAAGTGTGAGAGAGAGAGAAAGAGGGTATACGTGTGTGGGTGATCATCACATGATTACGAATTGTGGTTAATTGCAAGTGCTTTGTGTTGCGCCCGCGCAATTCTCCGATAAAACGTGGCACAGAAGGACTAATTTACCATGAAACTCTCATGGGACATTTCACTGTGGGACGGTGATTTTATATTGTTAAAGTCCAGATTTTCTTGTGGCGATTTCCAACAACGTGAGTGATATCCAAGAATGACTTAAGGAAGTATCCAGGGAACGAAACACATTATTGTCCACACACCCGTGCAGTACGGGTCCCGTTAAATTCCAAAGCTCACCGCATAACCTGCCACCCATCACGATTCCCAATTTGTCTCAATTTGAGCATAAAATCAACTAGCTTAGTTCACCGTTTACCGTCCCTACATGCAGAACGATTCTACAAACGGCGTCATTTCCACGGTATTAGGTGTCAACAGTTGGAAGGCTTCTGTTCCTGTGCGAGCCGGCGTGTAATCGCTCCGGCTCGCGCTCGGCACGACTGACCGGACCGGCCCGTGACCGACACGCTTTTGTTTGACTTCGACACTAGTATTAAACGCTGAGTTTAGGACCACCTCTTGTCGACACGAGACGATGCTTTTGGATATATTTGAGCTGCTGGAAACATTCTACAAATTGAGTCTGGAGAAAACAAATTGTTACCAATTCAGTAGATTGTTAAAACATCGCGAGAGCAGCTTAACCTGAGTAGGTTTCGGGGTAGAATGGGGGTAAGGGGTTTCGTATTATTCACTAATTGGTTTGTGGAGGTCAGGTAGGCAGTCGCTTCATGTAAAATACTGATACTCAGCTGCATCCGGTTAGACTGGAAGCCTACCCTGACATACGAGTATTTGGGAAAAGACTAGGCCGGTGATGACGAGGTATTGGGGTGTCATAGGCCCCTTCAGGGGAACATTTAGCTACCGGTGGGTTCCCTTACTATTACAGATATACTCAATGACTTTCTAGAGCAGGTAGGTATCACTAATTATTTTAAAATAATGTAGAACGACCACTGAATGGCTAATCAACGGCTCTTAATATTCAAGTTCTCACAACGACGACGTAGTTAAATAACCTTACGTATTGAACAAGGCTATTTAAAGCACACGCAGTAAAGGTTTCCAAACCCATATTGGTCTATAAAACTAATAACATAGATAAAATCATGACATTACGTATTAACTCAAGTGAATGCAAACAAAGAGCGCGTTGATGTCTTTTGTAGGCAAGAACAAACAGTGCTCTACATTCTCTGCATCTTGCAGTAGAGTGCTCGATGGCCCCCAAATAGTGGGGGGGTGGGGGGTAACGAGGGTCACGGGGCTCACTGTGGGGTGCTGCGGAGCCTTCTCTACGAAGCACAGTACAGTTGGAAACACAAGTCTAAAATGAAATTAGTTTTTTATTTGCAGTAATTTTTGATCATCCACTATATTTATTATTGCATCTACTTCTTTTTAAGGTTTAATTGAATTAAAAGAGTATTATTAGTAATTAAAAAGCGTTAAAATTCAAGTCGTAATCTTATTTCAACGAAAACCAATCTCAAAACTTGTGAAAATGTAGATAAGTTTGCCCGATAAGGAAGCAAACGTTCTTAAAAATAGAGGAATTGCCCGTCTAAAATACTAACCCTATTGTATGAGTCCCTGCGCGAAAGCCTCCAATTTCTACAAAGATCCCACACGACGCACGTGTTGTTCTATTTTAAGGCTCTGTTCACAGCGTTGTTAACAGGTGGCTAACATAATTTGTTAGCAAGTTTTTTAGCATCTAAATGTCTTCTGTGTGTGCTGTGCAAATAAAATGAAATGTTTATTTCTGTTAGTAAATCTTTTAAAATACTTTTAACTCGTCAATTTTTTTTAATAATTTAAACTAGATATCGCCGACAAATTGAAGATTGCAGATGAGACTTGCTCAGCAGCATTATTTCAATGATTTATTTCATAGTTTACCTCCTAAACCTTCCCGATCGACTCGACTGGGCAGTACTCGTAGTTTTCAGTACACGTGTCTGTGCCTGTACCGCGCCGGTCGGTGTATGTAACTACCGCTATCTATAATTGAGATCAGCGCATGCGCACCGAGTTTTGCGCCCGCACATGGAATCACACACAGAAGGACCACTTTCAGTCTAATGAGCTGGCACACCAGCTTTCACTGCGGTAGAATTGGCTCGCTGTCTGCGTTCTCAACAGGAGCATAAGCTCAGTTGTTACATTTGAAGGCATTCTTTTTAATTTTGTCTTTGACGTCCAAAATGCCCTACTGTCATAAATTCTGAGTAAATTACAAATATGTTTGTTCACTTTTGCGTCCTCATGAGCTTTTTATCAAATATTGTGTGAAGTAAACCTTTTACAATCAGCTGCTTGATATCCTAACTCTTTGTCCGAAGCTTTTTAAATAACTTGAATGCTGTTGAGAATTCCGGCGCAACCAGGAATAAAGAAGGCCAGCAGTGGTGGGTACCGGCGGCAGGCACGTCGCCGCGTGTTGTTACCGACACAAAGGAATCGAGCGCAATGTTCGGCATTATGTCGGCGTGAACTGTGGGAGACTGGCAGAGGCGGTGGTTCGTGAGTTGGTGTTAAGGTTGAAAAGAAGCTGTACGTTTTACACACAGAAGTGGTGAGGACAAGTAGGGCTGAAATCATTAATATTTATGGGTCGGCAAATAATAATTGATTACAACCAAAGTGCATGGTATCAAAGATATAAAATAACATTTAAGTGAGGCAGCACACACCTATTGCCAAACATACATTAACAGAAATGAAATAAAATGGAATTAAAATAAATCTGATAAGAATAAATAAAATTTAATGATATCAAAATATAATGAAAAGAACAATTATAATAAGACAGATCCCTACCTATCTCGCCAATACAATCTGCGACCAAATGAAGCATGAACCGATATTGTCAAAGAATATTCAACAAAACAATTCGTCAATCTCTTGACACTAATCTGATTTCTTCCAAACTTTCAGTCTAGACACGGACTTAAGTACGTAAAAACACAAACCGTAGTCACCGACCGCATGCGGACAGTTACAATCACTTAATCCTAACTTAAGCTCTAACTTATACTTTGACAAATATATAATTTCTTGGTATCGGGGCTAATGGGAGGCTAAGTTAGATTGTTGGCTACCGTGATGTGATGACATCTGCTACCGTGATGTGATGACATCTGGTACCGTGATGTGATGACATCTGCTACCGTGATGTGATGACATCTGCTAGCGTGATGTGATGACATCTGCTACCGTGATGTGATGACATCTGCTACCGTGATGTGATGACATCTGGTACCGTGATGTGATGACATCTGCTACCGTGATGTGATGACATCTGCTACCGTGATGTGATGACATCTGCTACCGTGATGTGATGACATCTGCTACCGTGATGTGATGACATCTGGTACCGTGATGTGGTGACATCTGCTAGCGTGATGTGATGACATCTGCTACCGTGATGTGATGACATCTGGTACCGTGATGTGATGACATCTGCTACCGTGATGTGATGACATCTGCTACCGTGATGTGATGACATCTGCTACCGTGATGTGATGACATCTGCTACCGTGATGTGATGACATCTGGTACCGTGATGTGATGACATCTGCTAGCGTGATGTGATGACATCTGGTACCGTGATGTGATGACATCTGCTACCGTGATGTGATGACATCTGCTAGCGTGATGTGATGACATCTGGTACCGTGATGTGATGACATCTGCTACCGTGATGTGATGACATCTGCTACCGTGATGTGATGACATCTGCTACCGTGATGTGATGACATCTGCTACCGTGATGTGATGTCATCTGCTACCGTGATGTGATGACATCTGCTACCGTGATGTGATGACATCTGCTACCGTGATGTGATGACATCTGCTACCGTGATGTGATGACATCTGCTACCGTGATGTGATGACATCTGCCAACGTGCTGTGATGAAATTTGCTAGACATAAGTTATTGTGCGGGTGTTGGGTGTTGTGCCTGTGTCCGCTTGTTCCGAACGATTACAAAATCTAAATCAAAAGACATTTATTCAAACTAGGCTGAGAATCAGCACTTTTCGAACGTCAAAATTACAAAAGACAGTCCCCCAAAACGCCCGCCCTTCACCACTTCCTAGTGCTTTCGCTGGGAAGAAGAAGTGGCGCAACAAACTTCCCAGCAGCACATCTGTCTGTTCAGTTAGAAAATACTTGATTAAATACAATATAAGGTATGCAAAGTAATTAACATTACAAGACACAGAACCCTAAATTATGTCATGTGTCAGCTAGCTACGCCAATATACCAACAAATACAATTAAAAACTGTAAGTACTCAAGCAAAAAATAATACTTAAATCAAAATTAAATAAAAGCCTCTAGCCTACAGTTGCAGCACAAACTGACAATAACTTAGAGCTCAATAAGAGGCTAAATTGGTTTTAATTTGGTGGTGGAATAGTAAAGTAAGCTTGCTAGTAAATCTCTTTATCATAGTCTCATTCAAGAAGAAAATCGTCTTTTCAGTCTCTTCTTTGGGCGTCGTAACAATAACTAAGAAATATAATCACTGTTTATGTTTCGAGAAAGCCTGTAATTTCTTTCTCTTTCCATCGTCTCTTATAATAAGATCAGACAACAAAGTCAATATTCCCTGGGCAAAAAAAACGTTAAGTACGTTAAACATAATATTACTTATCAATTACAGTTAAACTCAAACAAATCCATTTGATAGTACTATACACAGCCACAGAATGCTATGCGCGGGCGCACATAACGATCACTTTGTGGTGCCGCCGCATTAATCCGATTACCGTGAACACACACAGATAAAAACAGTAATTACTTCAGACACCATCACTAACTGCACCAACATACATACATATACATAATGTGAATGTGTTGTACTTCGCCACGCCGCCGATTTAACAATTAAAATGGAGTTTAAAGTGTAACAGAATTCATTTGGTTAACTCTTCGTGAAGTTACGGTTTGTTAAGATTTAAAGGCGTGAAGTTCGATAAAGAATTTAGTTTTATTTCCTAATCGAATCGGTCCTGATTTGAAGATTATTTATGAAAGAGAAAACAAGAAAGTCTTTAGTTACTGTCGTTGTCGGCAACAGCGTACTGATCAGTATAGAGCCACTGAGCTCGTCATTGACGATAGGGGTCCTGAAGAGAAAACAAGAAAGTCTTTAGTTACTGTCGTTGTCGGCAACAGCGTACTGATCAGTGTAGAGCCACTGAGCTCGTCATTGACGATAGGGGTCCTGAAGAGAAAACAAGAAAGTCTTTAGTTACTGTCGTTGTCGGCAACAGCGTACTGATCAGTGTAGAGCCACTGAGCTCGTCATTGTCGGCAACAGCGTACTGATCAGTGTAGAACCACTGAGCTCGTCATTGACGATAGGGGTCCTGAAGAGAAAACAAGAAAGTCTTTAGTTACTGTCGTTGTCGGCAACAGCGTACTGATCAGTGTAGAGCCACTGAGCTCGTCATTGACGATAGGGGTCCTGAAGAGAAAACAAGAAAGTCTTTAGTTACTGTCGTTGTCGGCAACAGCGTACTGATCAGTGTAGAGCCACTGAGCTCGTCATTGACGATAGGGGTCCTGAAGAGAAAACAAGAAAGTCTTTAGTTACTGTCGTTGTCGGCAACAGCGTACTGATCAGTGTAGAGCCACTGAGCTCGTCATTGACGATAGGGGTCCTGAAGATTTCTGTAGTGACAAATTAAAGAAGAAATTTGAGTTTAGAAAAGAAGCTGCGCAGACGCATTCTCAAAACCCTTTTGTAACTCACTATGAGACCCAGGGTCAACAAATAGGCCAACTCCTTTCCTTCGCACAGGGCATTCTACCCATCCTGCCTGCCTCGTGAGAAAGCTATGATCTTATAATAGTCTACTAGCTATAATTACAATCAATATTTAGCTCTGGCCGTCACGTCGGCTTACCGAAGCTTGTACAGATTCAATTAGCCGTGATTCTTAGTGGACACATTAAAGTACTGATTTTATCTGTTATCTCTCAATTGTGTAAACGGATCTGTAATGGCGGCGGCCGGCGGAACTAAACAAATTAGTCCAAACACCGCGATACCATCGTCTGTCTGTGTGTCATGCGCGACGTTCTCGGAAACTGTATTAATTGTCAGCCGTCAGACGGAAATACGAGGCGCATGAATCGTGAGTTGACTTGCAGCAGAGCAATCTGACGCAATGTCTGAACTGAAGTTCAATACACACAACTTTGTATATCGTTGACTAACACTGTTTAGCCTTCGTGCGAGACTGTCTGGTTGCGGTGTGCGCACACGTTTTCATTTCAAAGGGGAATAGTCTGAATTGAGACAGTTTTGACTGGCTTTAATACTTATTAAGTTGACTTTAAAGCCTTTTGCGAAATTAATAGATTAAAATCAATCACACACGTACAGAACTTTCCAAGTAAAATAAAAACAGATGTACTTTTTCGCACAATCTCCTGTGAGTTAGTGCGAGTGAGTGCGAATGAGCGCCTGCGCGCTGACTCAGCGGGAACTGGATTTATTTTTAAAACGCCATAACATTTTATAGCCGTGTGGCTTATTACTGATATGCGAGCTCTTTGCTCGCTCCGCTCCGACCGCTCGGACCGCACCGCTTGCGCTCGCTCTGCATGTCATAAAAGTTGACTATAATTTCACGCGACTACGAAGAAACGAGACAAACTGTAGTATTTTATGATTGTCTTTAAAATACAGGTTATTGATTCAATCTAAACGATTACGGTCTAGTTTTTTGGCACTTATTTTACAGGCCATTAAATCGGAGTTGGGATCGAGTGTTATAAAATAAATTGTCATGTAGGTTACACACACCACACACACACGATCACATTTTCACAAACTGGTAATCACATTTATTTTGCAGTAACCGTTTAATTAACTTTTATTGGCTCTCTTTTTGTATATTTTGGGTCTTTATTTTATTTCGGGGCATTTTACGAACAAGTTCAGTGGTATGTCCGGTGTCAGCGGTGATTAAGGACGTCGTTACACGAATCATTGTTGGCGTCACCTGAGGTGGAGTGGTCGCTCTTAAGAATTAATTAGTAAGATGGTCGTTACCTCGTGTACATACAGTGAATAATTAATAATTTGTTTTAATATTTTTAATACTGTTGTTAAATGAACATAATTACAGCTCTCTTGTTAAAGAATTGCGTTAACGTTTTATTCATTTCTTTGAGCTTACGTTTTAATTATAATTTCAGAGGTTTTGTCTCCAGGATATCCACCATCTAGCTAATCAAACAACATGATTACTTTTACAAAGGAAAATAAAATCTGTTACATTGAGTGAAACTTTTCCAACTCCGAATCACCAAACAACAACAGTACCTACTCCAACCATAAACAGTTCTTGTAACCGAATCACCGCTGTTCTACAAAACAGTCCGCACCGAACATTAGTATACAGGGTGTAACTTAAATAACGCACAACCTCTTAAGGGGTCATTGTACTCATCATTATGAACAACTTCTACTATGGGACCAAACCTGAAATCGCGAAAAAAAAATCAGCTGTTCCCTACATTTATGTTCGCATAACTCGTCAAAATGTAGGGAACAGCTGATTTTTTTTCCGCGATTTCAGGTTTGGTCTCATAGTAAAAGTTGTTCATAATGATGAGTACAGTGACCCCTTAAGAGGCTGTGCGTTACTTATGTTACACCTTGTATTCATTACATACATTGTCCGCCTGTCTCTCTGTCCACCTGAGATATCCGCCCGCACCGAACTATCGCGTTACTTCACTAACTAACATGGTCACCGGCAGAGATGTAAGATATACCTGTACATGTAGGAGGTACCTGCAGATGTAGGAGGTACCTGTAGATGTAGGAGGTACCTGCAGATGTAGGAGGTACCTGCAGATGTAGGAGGTACCTGCAGATGTAGGAGGTACCTGCAGATGTAGGAGGTACCTGCAGATGTAAGAGGTACCTGCAGATGTAGGAGGTACCTGCAGATGTAGGAGGTACCTGCAGATGTAGGAGGTACCTGTAGATGTAGAAGGTACCTGCAGATGTAGGAGGTACATGCAGATGTAGGAGGTACCTGCAGATGTAGGAGGTACCTGCAGATGTAGGAGTTACCTGCAGATGTAAGAGGTACCTGCAGATGTAGGAGGTACCTGTAGATGTAGGAGTTACCTGCAGATGTAAGAGGTACCTGCAGATGTAGGAGGTACCTGCAGATGTAGGAGGTACCTGCAGATGTAGGAGGTACCTGCAGATGTAGGAGGTACCTGCATATGTAGGAGGTACCTGCAGATAAAAATGTGCCAGTTAAGGCCAGTTGTGTTAGCTGCATAAATAATTCTGAATTCTTCGATCACATTCACTTACAGTTGTGTACAAGGGAAGCTGAAAACTTGGCCTTCAGTAGACCCACATAGTTATGAAGTTCTAAGCTACCCCTATCCTATTATTAATTTATCCATTCACATTACATCCGGGATTATTTGTTTCTTATATTCGTATTAGAAGTAATTTGTACTAATTACTCGTATTAGGTGTACTTCATTTTTACAGATTTTTAAGTAATTTTTTGAATTATAAAAAAAAGTTCACTTAACAACGAACTTAATCTGAGAAATATTGTGCATCGTGTTCTATGACCTTGCGCCATCTGTCGGGCAGCATACGGATGCCGTCGCGAAAGGAACTTGCAGGCTTTGAGGTGATAAAATCATCGACGAACTTACGCACATCATCCAGCGTTTTGAACGGTTTATCCAATAAGCCGCGCTGCTTTGACCGGAACGAATGATAATCAGATGGGGCCAAGTCTGGTGAATATGCCGCGTGCGGGGGAACTTCTCATCCAAATCCAAGAGGGTCTTTTGAGTCGCACGAGCAACGTGAGGTCGAGCGTTGTCACTGCCGTATGACTAGCCGGAAAAGAACCTATCGTTGCCGTCCGTAGTCGAGTCTATGGTCGGCAGCGAAGAGTCCTGGGACGCAGTGGTTTCCTTCTGCGAAACGGTCGTCTCGTAGAAGGAGGCTGCGGAAAGGGAGAGGGAGATCTCGTACCCTCACCCGGCCCGCAGCAGACGCAACGGACTCGGCGAAGTCCGTCGCCCCCCACACATCAGGACTCGAGGTGGTGGCGTGAAGAGTTCCACGCGCGCCCCTCTTAGATGTTGCGGGGGATATCAAACACCTCACTCCCCCCCCTGACCAGAGGTGGCCCGTTGTGGCGGGCCGGCACCAGCCAGGGGTTGCGGAAGGATCGTACGTTCCCGCGAACCCCGACGTAGGTGTGAGATGGAACACCGGGGTGGTTTTTAGTCAGTAAGAGTATGACAGACCCCACCACCCGCCCCAGGGCAGCGGACATCCCTGAGGATTTCCCACCCCGGAAACATAAAAAAAAGGATAAGTTCGGTCAACACATGTAGGACCCATCTTCCAAGTTTTAGAATTTTTCCCACTGGGTGCAAACGCTTGGAAATAGCTGTTTGGGTGACTCCTAATTGAGCCGCAAGCTCTTTTTGCGTTTGGGTTGAGTCGTCATCCAGTAAAGCTTGCAATTCCGCATCTTCAAACTTTCGAGGCTGCCCAGGGCGCGGCTGGTCACTAAGATCGAACTAACCACTTCTAAAACGTTTGTACCAATAATTACATGTTTCATACCACTTCAGACACCAATCTACATGGTCCTCAAAGATCAAAGATGATGTCCGGATTTTTATATACACATTGACATTGATGAATTTTATATAAACAATGACATGGATATTTACTTTGTATAGTATCTTATTTTTTATTATTATTATTGTGAGTGTGAAGACTATGTGGGTCATTTCTTTTTTCTTTTTTCCTTCTTAGTTAGTTTTAATCATGGTCTGGCAGTTTGAGTAATTTATGCGGCCTACCCAAATGTCCTTTCATTGGTATTGTTCGTCGAATCGTAAGGCTCCTCAAGTTCTGAGTTGAGCTACACAATTTTTGACAAATGCGTGCACTGACTGGACAGGTCCGCTCAATCTGTGTGGTTCTTTACTCAAAAGACCATTTCAGACACCAATCTGCATGGTCTTCACATGATCTGACCAAGATTATGTCTGGACTTTAAAAGAGACTGTGACCTCTGAGTTTGTTTCGGCCTTTCTTCTCAGAGTAGTCAGATAGGAAACGCCGACCTCATCTAGTTTAAAAAATATGATTGACATGTAAAAGTGTTTGTACAAACCTACTTACAGAAAATAAATCATTTATCATTTATCATAACAACGTCGTCACCAAGAACACTACAAATTGGTTCCCGTGTTTGAGAAGCATTTTTTCCTTGTTGGAATTCCTATAAAATGCAGTGCCGAATGTGCTGTTTTTCGGTTGCCATCGTAAACTTTACTAGATATTCTGAAAGGTAATAACTTGTAATAACTAATAATAACTTGCATAGACTTGTCGTTTGGTGTTCTAAAATCTTGGGTCCGATCCTTACAAAAGCACAAAAGACCGCAGAAATATTTCTGTATTAAACATAGTTTTAAGCTCTAAGAAAAAATCTGTAAAAATGAAGTATGACTTAATTTTTACAGATTTTTTCTAATACATAAATACATTTTGTATGAATCTTCCTTTGAAATGTGTTCGAGCAGAATTCTGTATGAAGCAATTCTATAGGAATCGTGTTACCACCAATATATTGAAAACAAGTCTCTGTATTTAATTTACTGTGCAGAGTTTATTTTGTATCAAACTGTTGAAACTCGGACCAAATGTATTGTTAACAGAGAGATTTACATATATTAGCGGAGTTTCGGCTCACACACGCTCGAGGAGTGGTGCACTTAGTTCTTGATGACTGTTTTGGTGTGTTGAAGATAAAAAAAATGCATGTTTTTTTTTGTAGTAGTAATGAGTTCTCACTTTGAAAGATTTCACTTTTAATAACTTATGTGTTATTTGCTCATAGTAGGTACATAACTCCAGACTGTCTATTCATATTAAATTATGCGTATATGAACCAATTCCCCAAAAAATGGAAATTCGTACAGAAATGCATTACCAAACACCATATATCAGTTATCTTTGCTATAGAACGAATTAATTTTTCATGAGAAGAACTTTGCATGATATTGGTTCGACTTCTAACTTTGTAACCCCTGCAACTCTGTGGTTAATGTAAAACCATTACTCTCTGCATTATTAACCGTGCTGCTCTGCGGTGCACCGACACTGCAATTCATTTGTGAGAGAGATCTGTAGCACGACGGTGGGTAGGTAGAGAGGTAGGCAGGCTCGAAGGTCAGGCCGGCCGCGCTGCCTGTGCCTGTACTATTGGGTAACAAAGGGTTAGAAGGCCCAATTCACGGGAGGTATAAATGATCGTTGACGAAAGTGTGCTATCTATTTTTAAAAACTTGATGTAAAGAATGAATAACTGCCATCAATACCTCATAAAGCACTTGATGGTGGATGTGAACTAAGCGCGCGTTCTAGCATCAAAGGAAGCAACCGAAATAACGCTTTCACTCAGTCGTCAAGCACTTGTACAAGATGATGAGTCTGGGGTACAAATATATCATCAGTCGCAGCCTTCTCATCGCGGTTGAACAGTGGTATTGAAAACCTGCAAAGTTATCCTTCTGAACGTAAGCTTGTGGTGGCAGGCTACCTACTCCTGATGCCGCGGTTTGCACTGTGACCGATCGCCGCAACCTTCACCGCGCGCCTCATTCCTATCCGAGCCTTTTTGTTCGCCTTCGTAAGCTCGTATGAACGATTCATTCTTTTTTAACCGATTGTGAAGAAGCAAGATGTGTTATGAGTTTGAGCACAGTGTTGAGGCTATTTCATTAGGTTTCATGTGCATACCTGACAAGACTGGAATCAACCGGTTTCTTCAATCGTTGAAACAACATCATTGCATTAAATGTCATTTCTCAAGTCGAAATATCAATGACAGACAACCGATTATATGTACAAACCACTTCTGAAGATTATGGTCGGACACAACTCTCGAGGAACAAAAGACCGTAAAATATGGAAGAACAAGCGTATACACAGCTCAACTTATTAAACTCGCAGCAATCGATCATGGGCCACGTTATAAATAAATCGCGAGCGGCCGCGTATCTTCGGCAGAGATCGGGTGCGTCCGGCGGCGCTCGGGCGGAGTCGGGCGCGCTCGTGACCCTCGTCCGTCCGTCCGGCCGCAGTAATTGATTCCGACTTGTACGCTAAAACAATCGGGAGATATGTCGGAGCACGCCACCGCCATACATCATGATACTGATCTCAGCGACTCCAGCCAGCCGGTGAGCCGCTGAGCCGGTGAGCCGGCCGACTGGACGTGCGCTGCGTCCTCCGACGTACAGCTATCGGATATTGATAGATTTACTGTTGTGTTAAAAGCTTATCTACGTATTTATTAAGAATTTTGTCGTTTTTATTTATTGAACAATAAGATATGATTGAATATTACTTTTATCCAACAATCTAATAGTTACAAAACTGTTCGACGGTTAGCGTCAACTGATCGTTATTGTTCTATGGAGAGGACAAAATGAACTTATACAGTAGAGAGCACCATTTATGTACGAAATAAAGGTAGCGGGGGCACTTAATAGTGCCCGTTTAGATCCAGTAAAGATTAGTTGTATAAGGCTTCTGAACTGTTAGTGAAGGCAGCAGCTTCGATACCCGGTTGATGCCCTTTGCGGTCTCATTACCAACTAACGTGTTTCGTAAGTGTTGGCATTTCGTTGACGTTTATAGTCAGTCGGTTGTATGACGCGAGGGGAACATAACAACTGTAAAAACGTTTTGAAATGTAACAGGAATATAAAACGGGCAGTCCGCGCAATAGATGTGGTGACGTGTCATTAAAGTACCGAAATGATATCGACAACATCTCACACACATGTCTGTACATGTTACCAGAAGTTGACGACACGATTCAGGAAATTGGGAGATGCTTGAGGTGATGATGAGATCCTGTTTGTAACCCATTTTAAGTGCTATACTTTGATATAGAGGTTAGGAAGAACAACATAGTGGAAGAGGGAAAAGAAGACAAAGCTCTTTCTATCTTCTATCTTTTTTGGGTTTGGTTTCCGCACTTAGTCCGTCAAGTGGACCATTGTGCGTGGGCTATGGCGGCCGTCGGTGGTTATTCTAACCAGCCCTCCTCCCTTCAGAAGTTGATTAAGTCTCCTGGCTTGTTGAGAAAATCTGTGTAAGATCTGGGTGTCCCGAGGTTTTCTGAACTAATCTGGGTGACGCCTGTGCAGTCAAAGAGTACATGCGCAACGGTTTCATCAGCCTCCATGAAAGCCCTGCACAGGGAACCGTCCGTTATGCCTATTGTGTGGAAGTGCTTGTTTGGCGAGCAATGTCCCGTGATGGTCCCCGTCACCAGGCGCAGGCCTTTTTTTTTTAATTATATTTATTTTCACATTTTTACGATTACGCCTCATGGAAAGCGATGGATGAGGTCTATGATGGAACGAGCGTGCCCAGAAGATGCCTAAGTAGTAACGTTTGGTTAGCTTGCCATCTAATGATGACATGGCTTTTTGGTTTGCTTGCAGCCCGGTGACGAGGTCCACCTGCTCTCTGCTTGTATGTGGGTGTGATTCTGTAGCCACCTGCGTAATTGGTTGAAGGGGATGGACACGACAGGTTCCGGTACACAGACTGACGTGCTGGATGCCTTTCTGGCCAGCTCGTCAGCTGCCTCATTTCCTAGCGATCCACTGTGTCCTTTTATACATTGTATTGCGGTTCGATACAGTTACCCGTTCAAGCATATTGTGACATTCTAGTACGAGTATTAGGTTAGAGGTGATGCATTTTTTCCCCAGGGATTGGAGGACTGAGGTGCTTTCGTGCCTGAGTAGTCGCACTGCTCTTCTTTAAGCGCTATGTTGTGACGCTTTTGAAATCAGTGTTGTTTCGGGGCTTTGCCGTAGGGCGATGCCATCATTGGTAGCCATACGATCGCACCTTCTTTTAAGCGCCTGTACTTGACCCTGGAGTCTTTGCTCAGAGTTCCTGATATGTGGAGCCTGAAAGCAGCCAGGGCTGCCTTTTCCCGCACGATAAGATGTAGGGGCGGCAATCCAAGCATAGCCTGTAGTGCAGCGGTAGTTCTCATACAGCTAATGATTGCCATATAAGCGAACCGCTGCAGCTTTTCGAGGTCTCTTTGAGCTGTGCTCAGGTCTGTCAGTTCTGGGCCACCAGACTCACTAGTTTGGTGGCCCAGAACAGACCTGAGCATAGCTCAATTATTACATTCGGCTCACTAGCCGTAATAATAGAAGCGGCGAAAGGACGCCCCATTGCGGGCAGCCCTTCGCCACGATGGCCCTTGTGGTGGAAGACAAAGCTCAGCATAATATATTACTTTGACAGACATTACACAAAACTGTTCACCATGGTCACCTCACCAGCTCATTCGCACCTTACTAAACGTTAATGCCTAAGCTGCCCTCTCGCTTCGCACTGCAACGCACCGCATCACACCGCACCGCATCGTAAACTGCACGATTTTACTCAACGACACGCCGATTTGGACAATATTGTGATTGTCTCGACATTCACAAGATAAAATAAAAACGTTGAAGAGATTTCATAAAGCCTTATACGGCGCGGGTCCCGGCATCGGAAACAAATTGCCTGAGAACGAAATGTTGAATAAAATCAGTGTTATATTATATTATAGTTATGTAGAGTGGAGGGAGTGTCAAGGACTGTTAAGCCACTCACTGTGAAGTGAGTGGAACCGATCGTTACTTTTATGAAGATCGCTGAAGAGAATGTTTTGTTTAAAATAAAATTATGCTGAATGGCAATAAGATAAGCCATAATGACCTCCATACAGTGGTTATGAAAACGTAGTAAAAAAGTTCTTGGTATTGGATCTATTTAAATTTTTAACATGAGAGGTATATATGCAAAATACTGCCACGAGATATGAACTACTGCCCCGGCGTTCATTTTACTCAGCTATCTTCCGATTACGTCTTTTCCAAAAGTCTTTCAAGTTCCCCTTCAACCATCAAAGGGAACTCCATAACAACCATTTTATTACCTCAACGCATGAAGCCTTAAATGCATTGGACGGCGCTAATTGAAAGACATTATGACATACTAAAATCAAAAGGATCACTTAGTTACATTTACAAAAGGAAGCCAACCATCACGAATGTAACTCTAAACAATTAAATACATTGTTATGGGACAATATTAGTTCAAACACATTCGCTTATCGAGAAACACTTAGTGAGACGGTGCGGCAACGGGGGCCGGACACCGCCGGACCCCGCCAGGCACCGGGCGCAGGGTGACCCTCGATAACTCTCTCGTAAACCTCTCAAATAATACGACCACATTCCGGTGACATCGGTAACGTATTGGTGTACGACCCGCGCGGGTCACGCGCACTAAATTCAATAACTGACTCCGAAATAATTGGGCAACACGACATCGACAGCGCGACACTTCTCTTAAATGTTAATCATTTTATAACAATATCTCGCAAGTACTCGCTGTGTTTACTTTATAGCTGCTCGTGTACATAATTTATTAAGAGATCAGTAAAGATCACGGTGAAGCCACTTTCAATAAACATACATTGAACTTAAGTGTTGCATCACACGTAACGATTTGTCATACGAGTCGACATGGGGCGACATGCCTGGGATTTCCACAATTTCAATAAGTTCAACGGTATATACAGTACCATAAAACATGACCTAATATTTCTGGTGTAAATGAAGTGCTCTTTAGATCTTGTCCTCGCAGCTTCTGAAATGCTAATAATCTGAATCTTTATGTTATTCATTTGACAATTTGTTGATCTCTGCAGGATCTCCATCGTGTACATCTTTGACATCCCGGTCTTTGTCCACTGTGAGTTTGGCTCTGAACCACTGCCTACTGATGGCTTACCAGACGGATTTTTCCTTGTGCATTTTAGCAGCACCAATCTTCTAGTATGCTCGTTTTCCGTCGTCCCGGTTTCCTAAGAGTGGAGTGTGCTATCCACCTGTAATAGCAGAACATAAAGCGAGAAATTCTGTAAAAATCTCACCGTGAGATCTCAGGTGAACTGAGCGGGAAGTGAGCTCTGTCATTCCCTAATGTGTGGGATTAACACTATTAAGTGCTCACTTCACTTATGATTTCACGGTGAGATTTGTACAGAATCGACCGGCTGATCGCTTTGTAAAAGTGTCGAGTATAACTGTCAAGTGCATTCGGCTTTGGGTGCGCACTTCCGAGAAGACCCAATTAAGTGTTTATTGTAATGCGCGATATGCGCCCGCGCATACGGACGAGGCTAAACGCGCAATTGGTTTAGAATGTTTTGTACTTTGTTGGCGTATTATGCGTGCATGCTAATATTGCCTAGCGTGTAAACTGCAGAGGTCAGCACTACAAGCTGTGGTTTGACGGATAACGGAGGGAAAATAATATCTTTATGTAAAAACTTAACAGTTAAACTGGACTTGATATTTCAGTATTTGTACGTAGTTTTGTTCGAAAACATGCTCAGAATATAAAGTTGAAGACTTCATAAAAATTAACTCGATTGCACGTGACCCTTGCAACACGCTCAGGAGCTGCAAGTTCAATAAACACCAATTCCCTATCTAGTGATCATACTATCTCCAAATGATTACGAAACCGACCAGTATCTCAGCATCACAGCATCTTAATACATTATCGGAAGCGCTGTAAATCTGCGCAGGAGTGCAAGAGGCACGGCGACACGCACTTGTTAGAAAGTGGATGAAATACTAAAATAGGTATTGACATCCACTTAATTAGCGAGCTTTGAGTGTCAAGACGGTTACTAGTTATTTAATATGTGTAAAAGTACAACACGTTCGTGGACGATCTCAGTATAAATTGTGTTCTAGAATGACTATGATGGTGATATTGCCATACAAATATATTTGGCGTTTAGAAGTTCACGTGACAGTAAAGTTTTGAGTTTTCGATGTACTGAATTATTTCTTTAAAATTCAACGGATATCAAAGTCCTGCCGTAAACAATATTCTGTTTTTGAACGTCATTTGAGGACGTAATTCGAGATTTTGATACGGCCCAACGTCATACGTTTGTGCCGTATCAAAATCTCAAATTATGACGTACAGACACCAGCACATCAAGCTACTATAATCTGTCAAATTTCTTTAATAGATTTTCAACTTTATCGATAAAGCATAAGGTTCAAAGTTGATTGGGGAAATGTGACAGTTTCGGGTAGCTTGATGTGCTGGCGTCTGTACAATTACGTTCTGTCAAAGTGTTAAAATGACGAAGAGTAAACGATTACGACACGATTTACACATTATTTTTTAAAAATGATATCTAATTTTATGAGAACAAAGATAGTTGTTCTGTTTAAATTATAAAATATGACTCTTTGTAGTAAAATAAAATCATCGTTTTGTTCAATAATAGCAATAATAAATATTATAAAGTGATTATTAAAGTATTTTATTTTTTCTTAATTTTTAAATTCTTTATAAATATTATTGAAACAAAACAGAAAAATACTTTATATAAAAAAAAATATAATGCATGACAAAAAAGCACATTTCGTGCCTAGGATTTGAACTTCCAATCTTACGCACGGCAAGCGGTCTTGAAACCTCCGGTCTAAGACGTTGAATCACACTTCGTAAATTTTAATCCTATTATTGCTTGTCGTTATATGCATTAATAAAAGTAAATACAAATACAAATATTATTATTTGTCTAACATTGGTAGGTTAGGTACAGATGCTGTACTATTAATGAACGCTATGTCTAGCGATCATCGGCGTACAAATATTAACTTTCTCAAACATGCTGATCAGAATAAATTATCAAACTATTATCACACATTATTAAATAATTCAAATTCAAATTGTCAACACAATAATAATATTAAAAAAAAGACATTGCAATGAAATACATATAATGATAATAAATTCTAGTATAAATTGTCAAATCAATAAATAATAAATTATAAAAAAAGGTAATTATAATGTGTCAGTTAGGTATTCGTCTACTGTATAATATGATTTTTCATGTAATATTTTCAGCAAAGCCTTTTTAAAGTCGTGTGTGTTGTTTATTTTTTTAATTCGTCTAGGGATCTTATTATAGATCCTAGATGCCATTCCTAAAAAACTTTTTGCATAAAGAGCAGTGCTATGTGGCTTAGCGCATATCTCTCTGTTGCGTCGTTTAGACTCAATGTTTCAAAAAGATGCAAGTAGGATTTGACCAATACTGCTGTCTCAAAAATGTGTGTACATACCGGGCAGTTTTATAAGAGTGTAAATTTTTTCAAATATGGAATACAGCTTTTAGTTTAAACACAGCACTCACACATTTTTTTTTGGGCCTTAAACGCAATGTTTTTGTCAGTGGAATTTCCCCAATACATTATTCCAAAACGTAATGTAGATGTGACATAAGCCTTGTAAAAAATTAGAACAACGGACTCATTTACTATTGTTGCTAGATTGTAGAGCGCATATGAGTACTGGTTTAGTTTTCTACATGACATTTCCAGTTTAAAAAAATATCCAAGTAAAGTCACAGAAATCTGGCACTGCTTGTTTCAGCTATTATTTGGTCTGTATAAGCTATTTGTACGTTAAGTTTTTTTGTTCATTGATATAATTTATTTATTTATTTAAATAACATGGGAGACTTACAGCTAAAACAAACAGATCAAGGACAGTACATTAGTCTGAAAGCCAATTACAGGTCTCCACTTATAAAATACAGAACAAAAAAAAAGTTAATTCTAAGGACATCCACACCTAGTTACTATAGTGAATAATGTCATAAACTTTGTCTTATCCAAGTTTGTTTTTAATTTATTTATAAGTAACTAATTTATGATGCAACGGACGGACTTTTTATGTCATTTTCATAAGTTTCAATATTTTTACATGGAACAATAAGTGTACTGTCATCTACAAATAAAACAGTTTGATGCTCAGTGCATTTTGGAAAATTGGTGCAATTTGGTACACCACATGTTGTATCTCTAATTGATGAAATGTAAGTAACTTCCATCTTGGATTTAGAACAAATTCTATTTAACACAGTGGCTTGTTTACGTCCAGTGAGATATGTTTTGACTACATTTAATATGTTTCCCCTGACGCCGTATCGTTCTAACCTACCCAGTAATATATCGTGAATAATGCTTTCGACATGTCCATAAGTACTGCTGCAATTGGATTTTTTTTTGTCAACATTACTAACAATTTCTGTAAAAATTCATAGGCAGCTTTATTAATGTTTCTGTTTTTTCGAAAACCATAATTATTTTTCTTTAGCTAGTATACTGTTTACTTCAAAGAATGAGTTTATAGAATTATAAATTACTTTTTCAAAAATGTTTGATATTACCGGTATCAGAGATATTGGACTGTAATGAAATAGCAGCTTTATCGCCTTTCTTATGCAGTGGTTTAATTATGGTCATTTTTAACAAATTAGGAAAGTGGCCTTGTTCTATGCATATATTAATATTAAATTTGAGTTTTAACCCTCTATAGCTCAGTGTAGACTGTAGGCAACATACCGCACAAACTCCTCGAAATTTAAAATAATTGATTTCATAACGTAATCGCGCACTGTAACTCGTAGTCTACACTCCGAACTAATGAACTAGTACCAAAAAATACGACTAGACGGCGCTTCTTGTTACAAATTGAGATTTGTGTTACGACAGTCGGTAAGTATTTAGGCACGAAACGTGGCGGTTCACTGTGATTTAAAAAATATATAAAAAATTGTTCTGCTCGTGTCTTGTGTATTATATTGATAAATTGGAGAGGTAAGTGTTTGAACTTAATTTTGTAACGTTATTTTTCAACACTTTCATATTTTATTTTGTTTTTGTTGGTAAAAGTGATTGTTGCAATTTTTGTAATTTTCTTCCCAAATAATTAAAAATAATGAAAATCCAGAAACACGTGTATTTTATTTTTTGTAATCATCTCTAATCCAAAAAATCAAATAAATCCCAGCTTATGAGTCATAGAGGGTTAATACACAGTTTTAATAAACAGGAGCCATTATATGCAACACAGATTTAAAAACTTAGTAGTTATTCCATCATAACCCACGCTATTTGTGGAGGTCAGTTTTGGAGGTCTGCCCGGCTTGGGCGGAGCACCGCCGCGACCTCACGGCGGTGATCAGCGGCGGCGATCTCTTGCGTCCGGGCCTGCGCCGGGCCATGGTACGGAGCGAGAGTGCATGGGAAGCCGTCACCTCCTTCTGCGAAGCAGTAATGCTTGTGAAGGAGGAGGCGGAACACGTGAGGGAGAGGCAATCTTTGCGCCCTCACGCCCCTAGTCGCCGCAGGAGACGCCCTGGGCGTCGGGAGTCAAGAGCTGACTCCCGGCCACCGTAGGCGCGGGCTTGTGGACGGCGAGCAATGGGCAGTTCACCGTCCGGTAAGGACCAGGTCCGGGTCGACGGCGCGCCTCAAAGAGATGTCAGCAGTAAATGACGGGTTCCACTGGGGCCGATGCTTGCCAGGGTCGCGGGTTGTTTGAAAGAGGTACCGCGGCCCTTGGCACAGGCAACTAAAGGAACACGGGTGGGTTTTAGTCAGTAAAAGTCTGACACGCCCTCCCGCTCCGCCCAGAGCAGGAGAAGTTATTTGATAATTTCCCACTCAAAAAAAAAGACATGCTAAAGATCCGAGAGTCGTCTAAAACAACTCGTTACTGTAAAATTGCAATATTAAATCGTCAGACATATTAAAGATCTGAGAGTCGTCTAAAACAACTTGTTACTGTAAAATTGCAATATTAAATCGTCAGACATATTAAAGATCTGAGAGTCGTCTAAAACAACTTGTTACTGTAAAATTGCAATATTAAATCGTCAGACATATTAAAGATCTGAGAGTCGTCTAAAACAACTTGTTACTGTAAAATTGCAATATTAAATCGTCAGACATATTAAAGATCTGAGAGTCGTCTAAAACAACTTGTTACTGTAAAATTGCAATATTAAATCGTCAGACATATTAAAGATCTGGGAGTCGTCTAAAACAACTTGTTACTGTAAAATTGCAATATTAAATCGTCAGACATATTAAAGATCTGAGAGTCGTCTAAAACAACTTGTTACTGTAAAATTGCAATATTAAATCGTCAGACATATTAAAGATCTGAGAGTCGTCTAAAACCACTTCATCATCATCATCTGCCTGCCTTTTAACAACTATGTTGGGGTCGGCTTCCAGTCTAACCGGATGCAGCTGAATACCAGTATTTTACATGGATCGACTGCCTATCTGACCTCCACAACTCAGCTACTGGGTAATACGATATCCCTAGGTAAGACTGGTTGTCAGACTTTCGGGCTTCTGACTACCCGTAACGACTGTCAAAGATCTACGAATGACAGCCGGGACCAACGGCTTAACGTGCTTTCCGAGGCACGGAGGGGTCTCGATATGTAAAGATGGTCACCCATCCACAGCAGACTAACCGCGGCAAGCGTAGCTTCACCTGGTCGATCTGTGCGGCTGTTATTATTTAGCCACGGGCCCCTATAAAACAACTTGTTACGTTAAAATTGCAGTATTAAATCGTGAGACATAATAAAGATCCGAGAATCGTCTAAAACAACTTGTTACTTTAAAATTGCAACTTTAAATCTTGAGACATATTATTAGTATCATATTAATTACTACTTAATCATTTATTGTAATTCTAAGATAATAAACTTTTGCGTTGATTGTGTAAAATCGTAAATAATGACTTGTTCGACCACTCTAGAATCGTTGTTTGTGAAGCAACCTTTTATGTCACAATAAAAACCATTTACATTTGTCTATAAAATTATCAATTAAAGAAATCGAATAACATATATTAAATTGCAACCTGTATATTCACAAAATAATAATTGACGTTTGATAAAATATTGTTGAAATGGAACGTTACCATACGTCAATGTCATTATCATCTGACAGCTGACGTTCTTATTGTGATCTATGGTTTTATAATATCAATATTCAATGAGATATACGCTAACAAATTTAAATAACCTCACGCGCGCCTGCGATATATCGCCGCGCAGCCACTACCCACCACTACCACACCACACCACACTACCACAGTAACGCTCGCATTTGATATGATTTCGCCTGAGATATTTTTTATTAAACCAACACTTATTAATAATTTGAAACTCTATTCAATTCAAAATAAAGTTAAATTTGCCCCGTAGCAAAGCATGGTATAAGTTATGGTGTTGCATGCTGTTCACGCGTCCCTGATTTACGTGTGGCGTGCGCGGGCGCAAGGAATAGCGCTCTCAGGCGCAACTGTTCAGGTGTCGGGGGGATCGATTTACGCCGCGGAGGTGCAGGTTCTGTTTCGGATATCAAATAGATGCGCGATGGGCGCGGGTCATGAATTATTGGTTTCATTCGGTTTATTTATCTAGCCAGTATTGATTTAGGGATACCAGAAGATAGAGTATTACTTTGCATAAAGGTTCACAAAACTACAGGCAGGACGAGTAACATTGAAGCATCATTTTGCTGTTCGTGATCAATGTTATTTCTCGTTCACAGTTGTGCTCATGCCTGTTCCAAGAGTATCTGAAAAAGTGTAAACAAGTTCTGTTCAGGTGTAATTCTGACTCAACCACTCACTGAAGGGATCACTAACGTAACCTCAGACACCCCAACTGATTTTTAATTCAATTGACCTATTTCAGAGAGAAAATAAGTCATTAAAAAAAATGTAAAGGTTTTATGAGCTGTTTTAGTTTTACTGACCAGTCTGATCGTTTCATTTGTTCATTTTCTCTTTTTAACCCTCAGGCTACGTTTAAGTTAAAAAAAGATAGGTAGCATTATTGTTTACTTCAAATTGTCTTATTCATGGTACTGTATGGAAGATTCGTATTTGCATTGAAATAAAAGCCATTATTATCCCGCGTATGAGAAAATTGAAATTGGTCGACAACAATTTGTGTTTGTTTACCTATTTTGGCGGGTTTGCGCACGTGATGGCTTGTTTGACCTATTAATAAATAGACACGGCATGTTTATAATGAAGATTTTTTGAAAAATGTGACCTATATTAAAAAGTGATTCAATTGATTCTGCTCGTTCTTCTGATCAAACTATTTTCAGGTTTTGCGCATTTAACGTTACATGTTGTATAAAGAAAGATTTTAGACTTTATAGCTGACCACATTTTCTAACAATTATCAGTGTTTGAGTAACGTTACTAAATTGTATATGAACAATAATCCATGAGAATTGAGGATGTAAAATTATCCATAATTTTTGAATGAAAAACACCTACAGGATGTTTTTGAATTAGAACCCATCAAGATATTTTCATGTAAATTAGGTTACCAAGACACACATAACGCTGTCACTGTGAAAAAGATAATTATCAGATTGAATATAGAGACAAGCCCCTGACTCTGCAAGGCCTAACTCTACAAACCTTACATCTTGGTCAAAATGTACGGCTTGACCGTTTCGCGGCCGTCACACTGACACCCCCTGTGGGCTTATGGCAAGACTTCAAGTCACTTAGTCTTTAATGTTGTGCCATAGTTTAATGGAACGGCTATGCCCATTATGTCACCTTGCACTGAACGGCCAAGTCCATCATGTCACCTTGCAGTACAAAATCCATCAAATCGTTTAAGCTATGAGGATTCGCAAATGAACAGACATACATACCTCAGAAATAAACAATGCCCTCCTACGCAGTCAGTCGGGTGTAAATGAACCGTTTCTTGAAGCCGACGCAGTCATTTTAGAACACTCACTACAAGTTACTTACCGCAGATAGTTTGAGTGAGTTCTCGCGCCGCCTCGCGCCTGCGCAAACTCTACAGTCACTGCTTCGTGTTGGGAAGCTAAAATGGAAGGGACAGAAGTTCTACCCCTAGCAGCTTATCGTATGCTCTAAGATCCCCAGTTCGTGGTGCATATTATCCATTCTTCATTTTCTCTAAGATCCGCAGTTAGTGGTGCACATTGTTCATTCTTCATTTTCTCCTGTATTGGCTAAATAAGACACCACCTACCTCTTTATTTCATAAACGTTATTTAAAGTTAAGTAGTCATTAGCGACTGTTTAACCATACATTTTTGACGTATAAACATCACTAAAGGGGCTTTGAAGATCCGTGGCATATCTACTGTCGCGCCATTTTTAAAATGGCGGCCACGCATGAGTTGATCACGTGAATCAATCGTCAATTTTGAACGTTAATATCTCGGAAACGTGATACTTTACGGGGTTTTGTCTTTTTAACCGACTTCAAAAAAAGGAGGAGGTTATCAATTCGACTGTATTTTTTTTTTTTTTTTTTTTTTTTTTTTTTTTTTTTTTTTTTTTATGTTTGTTACCTCATAATAACCGACTGGGTGAACCGATTTTCATGATTTTTTTTTTATTTGAAAGCTGGTGCTTCCCGTGTGGTCCCATTGTCACCATTTCAATATCTGATGATGGGATCTTGTAGAAATTGGGGGAACTCTTCAATAAATAACAGCAGATTAACCGCGATTGTTGCTATAGCATATCTAAGCATTGTTTACACCATCACACAACATAATATCACGCCTGTACTCACTAGAAAGGTTATAATTTTTTTTTATGATAATAATAATTACGCAATCGCACAACATAACATCACGTCTGTACCCTATAAACGCAGATGCAGCTTCCTGTCACTGATATTTACATAGCAAGTAGTGTTTATATGAATTTGATTGGGGTAGATATAACTAAAAAGTGAAAAATAAAAAATTTTATATGTAAAAAAAACAACCGACTTCCAAAAAAACACTACAAAGTGAAAAATAATTTTAATTTCGGAAGTCGGTGTCAAAAAACCAAAATGTTCCGCATTTTGGTTTTTTGACACCGACTTCCAAAATTAAAATTATTTTTCACTTTGTAGTGTTTTTTTGGAAGTCGGTTGTTTTTTTTACATATAAAATTTTTATGTTTTCTGTTTGCATTAATGTCAGCTATCGATTTATATAGGTCTCATGTGTGGCCGCCATTTTCTTAAAACCCCATTAATCATCGTTTATAAATTAACCACCTTATGTCGGAGTGAAAACACTAGCCCTGCACTAAGGTTGAGAGCAGGGACTGATAGTTTATGGGAGGCTATTTTTACCCAGAAAGGTAACGGACAGAACGGAATATTTTAGTTATAATCGCCAAATGTCTTATTCCATGTGGTTGGTATGTCTATCAGCTCCCAAGGTGAAAACCGCGACAGAATAAATTGACAACAAAAACATTGTCAATTTGGCTAGATGTCTTAAGAGCTAACGGCTTGTAATCCTGCACAAGACACAATGGCTCTTCTGCTCCTGTCTTTTCTGTACTGACGCGCGCCTTCGCAGTGTATCGCTGTCGGAACACGCGCAGAGCTTGTCGCTCGACACTTGCGGCGTGTGGCATGTCGCTCGTAGGTTGTAGCGCGGTGTAGCGCGTTGTAGCGCGGGGCAATGAGCGCGGGATTGAGACCTTACACCCTCGGAGATGGGTAAAGGTGTGAAAGTCTAGAATAGGTTGTTGGGCTGGCTTACTTGAAATTCCCGGAAAGTAATTCTTTCTGAGGAAGTAACTTTCTACCTACTGCGTCAAAGTTATTTGGATAAAATGATATGTATTCTCTCTAGTTAATACTAGGTCTTGAATCTTGATATTTTGAACCCGAAACAACGCTAACCTCGTATGTTTTAACTCTGATATACCACAGAGCAAGCTGCACCATTTGTTGATCGGTTTTTTCCGATCATTTACTTTAACATCCCTGCACCGGTAATCACAAAGCCCCTGGACCACAGTGACCGCAACATGGTCCAACATGGTTCGACATGGTCCATCCACTCTCGCGGCCGGTGACCACAGTGTGGTGGTGATAACCATTATCTCCCGCTACACAATCTGTGCACTCTGCAGTCGCTTGCAACCGCTGACGATGTTCAACTGTTCTGCCGGTGGATGGTTGCGGTTGGAGCTGACCACGGAATGCGTCTGCGCATACTGTTTAGAGATACTTCGACTGATGTGAAGTCTCAAAGTTATGGTGTTCTGTAAAAAGTAATTTTCCATTTTCTTGCTAAAAATGTATACTAACACATTTTAAAAAATCTACTTCAATGTTGGATTCTCCAACACGACTGGATGCATCCATATATTTGGCATGGTATAGTTTTGTTATTGACGCAAATAATTACGATTTGTTTTTAAGTTTGCGAGACAGGCGTTTCAAAGATGGATCGGACGATAATTCAAAGTTCTGCATTTGTATGTAAATTGCACGTGTATATATTCAACACAATGTAAATTGTTTTTATGAATACATAAAAAAAAGCTCTCACTCTATTTTTTACCGCGAGTACTTTTTGGAAGAGGCCGGGATATTAATTAGGCCACCTGCGAAGTCGTTATTAAACCCCACCACACATTGCGTATGCGCTAATGTTACTGTAGCGGTTTTGTGCGCTTCCGCTGTGGCTCTTTTTTTCAGCGCAAATACTCAGTCAATTGCGCCAAAAAAAAGATAAAAGGCTAAAAGTAAAAAAAAAGTTCGGTAAACGTAAATTTAGTAAGTTTAAACTTACCTTATACTTACCTTATGGTGTCTGAGGATATGATATGTTCTTTCTCGGAGTAAAGTAGATTTTAAATGAAAATGCTTGTGACTAAAAGGTCAGAAATCTGCTGTATACATAATTTTTTTTTTTTTCGACCTTGATCTTATAATTTTGTCACAGCTTATCAGATCAATTGGAAGTCCTCATGATAGTATGAACACTTCCAACTAAGTCCTAATAATATTATTATGTTTAGGTTATACTCTAAATAATTTGTCAATACAGAACCCACACTGCTTGTGTACAACCCACTGTTGCGCGTCTGCAGAACGACGCTACGTTATAAAACGTTGTTCAGCGGTCACGTCGACATAGCGTCCGCACAGATTTACTTTTGATCGCCAATTGATCGCTCGATTAAACTTATTATCATGAGCCTGCGGTATTTTACTCAATGTTCCGAGTTCTTGTTAATTCTCGTAGTTATTTAGTCGCTGGGAACTTACAATTTATTCGTGAAATTATTTTAAATACATAACAGAGGCTAACCGATACTTACGAGGTCGGGTATAATAGTGTAGGAATCATTAGCAAACACAGTTCTGTGCGGCGGAACACAAGTTTGCTACTTACTTTGGCAAACGCTACTTACGGTACTTGTTACCGGTAATGGGGGAATAATGTAATTGGTTCACAGCTTGCTGTCAAACATAGAAATACTTTTGTTAAATACACACTTTATTGACATTTTATAGTTTTACTTTATGTGGAGCGGTCACTTTACTTCTTTGAATGTTTGGGAGCAGCTGGATTAAAGCAGTTTCAAAAAAATACTGCCATCGACTCAGCTGACCGCCATTTTGGTTCATAAACACCTTACTATTGTTACCCCATTTCCGCGCTCCACACAAGTAACCATTTGTTAGCAGTGCGTCGATGTGACAATGAAACATGTTCTGATTCTAATGCCTGCGCTGGCTGCGCTGGCCTGATGTCTGCGCTGTACGCGAGTCACTCGTCAACGTTAACCAAGAAGTATTTATACCTTCCGGGGCTGCCAGTACTGCCAACGTTGTGCTGTCGGCAGCGCAGGCGCAGCCGCTGTCAAACTGTAAGTAATGCGTCGGTTAATTTAACATTTGTGCCTTATATTGACAGCGGGGGAGTGCGTTCGGTTCACGTGCGGGCGACGTGTGTCTCAGCGCTGCTTTAATGTGAGCTTAGATCTACTAGCTTGAATGTTGAAATAGCCATTACTGGGTTTTAAGGAGTCAAACATGCAGAACATTACAGTTTTAAGGGGACCACCAGAACTGCTATGAATAAGAAATTCCACCTTTGTTCTAGCAATGACCGTGTCTGTAAACTTCTGCACCGTAACATGTAAATGTAATCATGTAGAGTAACGCAAGTATTGTGGAACATTCCCGTCCCGCTGCCTGGAGTATTGTGGAACATTCCCGACCCGCTTCTTGGAGTATTCTGGAATGACTGGCTCGATGGTAATACAGGTATGTGCACGTATTTCACAGCACACACTACAGGCTTAATAGTTCCGTGCGGCACAGCGATGCCACAGGAGTAGATAAATCGAATAGAGACAAAGCTTCTCAAGAACGTGCAAAATGGTTACCTATTTTGGTAGGGTTGTCACAATAGGTCGAAACAAAACATTGGGACGAATGCAACAAAACATTTGTTAAATAGTTTTCAGTACCATAGAATACTTTATTAATTACTAATAATAACTATTAACAATTTTCTTTTTATAATTTTTGTTTTTTAATAATTTATTATTTATTTTAATGTGCTCAATTCTGAATCTAACATATACACAGTTTTTTCAAGTAATGTAACGGGAAATACTCACATGGCATATCAAATTTACAATCAAGATTACAAGATTGAAATATTTGCGAAACTTTTGCTCGAGCAATTCAACAAATGCAATAAAATTATCAGGAGGTATAATCAAAAAACCCAATTGTACGTTACCATCATTAAAATCCTTGTAATGGCTGAATAGAGAATCTTTGCCCATATTTATAGGTTTATCAGATCTCTTAACGTAAAGTTTTATTTTTTGTAGTGTTGTTAGAGGCATTTTCTGTACAAATAGCCTGATACATATACTAAACCATTTTTTTCCGGTAAATCAAACCGACAGTCACTTGTTCCTACTGTTAACTCAGGGGGCAATAAATTCGTCTGGTTGCGGATCTAGCGAAACTATAGCCGTTGAGAAGTTCCCTCGTAAGGAGGCAGCAGCAGTTTATGGTGAAAGACCATGTTTAGCAAACAAAATTAAATTGTATTTGACAAAGTTTCGAGTCCATGCTACTAACCGTTAAAGAGTTCCCTCGTAAGGAGGCAATGCTGGACGCAGCAGCAGTTCATGATAAAATCGTGTTGAATTATAAAAATTAAACTAACATACAAAATTTCGTGACCGTGCTACTAACAATTGAAGAGTTCCCTAATGAGGAGACAATACTGGCTGCAGGATCACGTTGTATCTTATTATGTCATTGTCACCGAAGTTACGCAGGTATACAAAATTTCAGCTCAATCAGACATCGGGAAGTGGTTCAAATCTTACTTGCAATATTTGAACTTAACACACATACCTACCTACTACATACCAACCCACCCACAAACCTACAAATGTTTACATAGTAAAAGCTTTTAATAATAATAAAAAGGTAAACACACCGTGTCCCTCTTCTTATTAAAACAAGGATCATACAATAATATACTCGTAGAAGTACTTACTTGAAAAAGTAATAATCAAATATTTACTTACCTATTGTACTCCTTGGGATAGTTAAAATATGATCCCATCAAAAACAATACTTGTCAAAAAAACCAAGTCTCGCAACTCAGTTGTTCTGCGGTAAAAAGTTGTGAGATCCATGTAATACCAAGTCGGTTATTAATTTATTCAGTCTCTACTTAAGCGACTTTCTGTCTTAATACGTCCAGTCTCTAAGACCACGATCGTGGTCCATAACAATTGAAAATCAATTGTGTCTGGAATCTCCGTACTCGAAGCATTAAGTTGTTACGTAATAATTAACAGCATCTTATAGTGACGCATATCAATATTAAAATTCTTTAATGTTTTATATAAATATATTGAGACTTGGCCATCGCCTTAAAACACGTGTAAATTCAATCGCCTGAAAACACATGTAAATTCAATTATTTAGTGCGATGGCCAAGTCTCAATATATTTATATAAAACATTAAAGAATTTTAATATTGATATGCGTCACTATAAGATGCTGTTAATTATTACGTAACAACTTAATGCTTCGAGTACGGAGATTCCAGACACAATTGATTTTCAATTGTTATGGACCACGATCGTGGTCTTAGAGACTGGACGTATTAAGACAGAAAGTCGCTTAAGTAGAGACTGAATAAATTAATAACCGACTTGGTATTACATGGATCTCACAACTTTTTACCGCAGAACAACTGAGTTGCGAGACTTGGTTTTTTTGACAAGTATTGTTTTTGATGGGATCTCATTTCTTTTTGTATTTTGTAGACAGTTCTACTTTTTTCCTTTTCGGTACCTTCTACTTATTGTATATATGTATATCTACCAGCAACGAATTTTCTTAAAGCCCTCTCTCTGACGGGAATACCCATTTTTTGCTCGATTTGGCAGGGGCACTACCATGCGCCTATATTTATATGGGACTAGCTTAAACCCGCGGCTTCGCACGCAATAATAATAATAATAATTGCCGTAAAATAAAAAATAAAACATCGTTACGAATAAAGCCAATATTGAAAAAATTTAATTAACTGAAGACTTGACTGTATGGGCTTAATTTTCTTTGCGGTCTTTTCTAGATTTTTTAGTTTTTCCTTGATTCATACACCAAACACTACTTATATTCCAAATTTGAAGCTTCTAGGTCTGCTAGAAGTGCCTTAGAATTTTGATGATCGGTGAGTCAGTCAGTGAGTGACAAAATTAAGAAATTTGACCCGTTATAATTCTTAAAAATACTGGTTCAAATTGAATGAAATTTGAAATATACGTGTCTTTACAATGCCTGCATGGTTACTGAAAATTTCAGTCTTCTAGTTTTATCCACAACGAAGTTACAGGGGGTCGAAAATGGTCTGAATTGCTTCGAGAAAAGGATGGTACGGCCGTGACGCTTTTTTGCTCGACTTGGTGGGGGCACGGCCGTGCCCCCAGATATATTTTTATTTTTTCTAGTATTATTCATACCACAGCGCAATAAACAACCGTTATTATTAATAAAATAAAACGTTTTTACATTAAAATATTCAAACTTGCAACTAACAAAACAAACAACGTGCGACGCACTGACCCTGAGATTTATTTATTTATTTATTTAGGTAACCAACAGCGATACATAAAAATGTTTCACAAAATATGCGTGTTACAGTTATTATGGCCAATTATAGGTTTCCCTGTATAACTGGGATATATGTATAATACATGCGAACGGACTAATGCCAGATATTTCCAATTTAAGAAGAAAATAAAATTGCAATACAATACAATATTACTTTTAAGATTACGTTATTGAAAAATTTGAAACAAAATTGTTGGATACAAAAAACAGTAGAAGAAGAAGTTTGGTTGCTTTTCATTTATCTCCGTTTATAGTTTTAAGTATTCGTTTTTTGAATGTCGGTTTATTACAGTTAAATAAATCAACTTCAGAGAATTCCGAGTTATAGATTCGAGCAATGCGAGTCAGTACACAGTTCTTGGCATAGTTAATCTATGTCAAGTTCACCCATGATTTGTGCCTGAACTAGGTAACCCTATGTTTCAGGCGATTGGAGGTAACAATAATTGATTAGATAGTCACATAATTATCATATTTATCTTATCGGTACACATGTAAAAGGTTTATACAATTATATATTACGAACAATATTTACTTTAGCACAAGTAATAACTTCTCTGTATCTTCATAGGACATAGAAGGATTTTCTTGCAGTTACTCTGATTTAAGGAGTAGATGTAAAAAAAAATTTGGCTGTGAAAGCATGCTTTTTTTTTTTTTTTTTGAGGGCCAACTATACAGGGTTATTTTTCAAAGACCAGCCAAATCTAAGGATGTGGTACAGACCATCAAACTGAACAATTTTCTTCATGGGACCAATATCGTATTCGCGAAAAATTTATCAACTGTCCCTTAGAAAACTTCAATACCTACTCGACCTAAACGTATGGGACGGCTGAATTTTTATTCGCGAATACGATGTTGGTCCCATGGACAAAATTGTTCAGTTTGATGGTCCGTACCACACCCTTAAATTTGGCTGGTCTTTTAAAAGTAACCCTGTATATTTCCGTGTCCTTTTTGTAAATTCAGTGCTGTTTTAGTACAGTGCTCATTATAAATAACTGTCAAACTATAAGTACTTTACAAGCTGTATTGTTAGTGGGGAAAAGAAAAGGGCGGCAGCTGAAGCTGAAGCTTTGTCTCTGTTCCGTTTATCTACTCAAGTGGCGATGCGGTGCGTTCGCGAGCCTCGTTGCGTAGCTGTGGCGGACACTAGGTCGCTGCACTGTGGCAGAAGGGAGCGGGAGTGGGACAAGGGGTGGGGTGACTGCATCTACTTACATAAAAGTGGAAGAAAAATGGTTATTAATCGTACAGCTTGTTGTCAGATAAAAAGCTATACGTACAGCTTGTTATCAGCTATCTAAGAAGTCGTTGTACGAGTATTGTAGCTACTTAGGTACCAGCTTAGTTAGACACTTCAAGTTGATATTCAATCATTTATATTGCTCTATCATTTCCGGGAACTAATTAGGTATGGCTATCGTATCCAATATACGTAATAAACCGCAATCCTACATATTTATAATATGTTCGTAGTAATGTCTCTCAGAGTCGGTTGATTTACAGAGAGTAGCGACCCATCAGCATGCTTTTTGTGCATTTCTATCCACTATGAGTTGCATTATTCTTGCTAATACTTGTATTGGTGTCACAGGCACATGGTGCTAACATGTTTTTTATGATTTCCAGCAGATCAGAAAAAATATGTTAGTATTATGCTATTTAGTTACTAGGCATTATGTTTACCATGCCATCGGTATAATATAATACGGTTTAAGACATTTACTTCTCAAAAAGAATACAATTCACTTAATATGAGAAATACAAGGCAATCTTTAAACTAAATATAAGAATTACTTGAAGAAGGAAGGTACTCGTAGATAAATTAGAAGACACATAATTTTTACAGTGTTGTGGGTAAAAGGAAAAAGTGAGTGTACTATTACATATCGATTCTTTAAGGAAAGTCAATAGCAATTTCACGTTCTACCATTTGTATGTACTGTGATGTTTCGGAAATACAGAGTAGTTATCTTTACACTTAGCCTATTCTTACAGATGTAAATTAACACTTAATTGCATAATTTTTACTTTTTAATCAAATTAAATTTATTTGGGCATATCGTTAGCTCTATAGTCAGGAAAAATATTTAAAAAACTATATTAATAAAAATATTTTTTTTTTTTTCTAAATGGCCTGGTGGAAAGAACAATGGCAGCCGCCCATACATTGTTTTAGCTGAGATTAAATTCCTACGTCTTTAAATGAAAAATATCTTGTTTAACTCAGCGTCACCTTCTGAATTAGTTTGTGCAAGAGTTTTTGTTCGGGAAGGCCCAGAATAATAGATATTCAGTCATGAACTTTTGTAGGTTATGTCTATGGTAACTTGGCTAAGGGTCCCGAGACGATCAAATGCACTTGACAAGTCGTAATTGAGGCGAATATTGGTCGTTTACCGAGTATACTTGACGCTAGCGTCAAGATAAAATACACGGTACGTTAAAATGTGTATACAATAGGTGTTTAAAACAGGTCTAAGGCTGCCAGTCACCGTGAGCATTGTTTTAGATATTGAGGCAAGCCATAGGATTAACATTCTAGGATTTTAAAAACACTTGCTAAGTTTCAGCTTAGCAAGTATTTATAAAATCCTAGAAAGTGTGAGGAATATGTTAAGTTGATGTGAATCAATAAAACAAGTTTGTAAAAATGAAAGAAAACGGGAAAAACAATCGAAAACAAAACACAGAACGCAAGCGTCAGTGATCGAGTATGGTATCGACCTACAGCAACCAATCAACAATCGTCAATAGCCAAGCTATATATTTTTTTTTATTTGATACTAGTCTTTTTGCCGGTCAATAATTAAAAGTAATTCATTTATTTTTTACACGTGTTTTTACCTCCCTGCAATGAACACTTACACTTAAAAATAAACTGCGTTGTTAATTCACTTACTCCGTTTAATTATAATAACAAAATAAAACTGATTATAATTGAATAATGCTGTACTTACTGTCACTTGGCAGAATAAATATAAAATGGCAACACTAAAAGGTAATGAAAAAATCAATTAACTTTTCATTTAAAATATTTTTTCTATCCGGCCTGGACTAGTTAATGTGATAGTTTGAAAAAACGTAGAAAAATAATGGAACTTCCTTCGTACATAAGTCACGTTTAGACGCTCAAATTTAACTCAGCTAAAATTTCGCTATTGTTCTTTACGTCTTTATGTAATCAGAACGAATCTAATAGGAACAAAATGAATTGAATATCTCTAACAATTGGGGAATCCCCATGCTCTGTGGAAACGAAAATAGGGCATTGGATTGGTTTCTTTATATATTTTTGCTGTCGGAGTTAGGTAGTGGTAATGGAATAAGAGTTTTATTATTTTGTAATATCATCCTGCGTATACAGTTACACACCCCGAAAGCAAACTGTATGGACCACATTTGGCCAATTATGTGTTCTTCATAGGGCGGCAGGCCATAACCATTAACCGGGGGAAATGCACAACTCCAGCCTCCGGGCTGCTACTGAGAAATTCCTAATAAAAAAAACCGGTGGCACTTTGCCTGTCCTGAGGATCCATAAGGACATCATTATGTAAGCTTACATTACAACAACATCCTACGCTACTGCCAAGGGCCTAGTGGCTTGCTGGAAGCACTCCGTCCGCTACACCCATACGAGTAAGATGCGCTTGCGCAGTGTGACCCGCGCGCGATATGCCTGCCCACCTGCGCCTTGTTGTTCACGCTCTCAGTGCCACGCGTCACCGGCAGGGGACGAGGCTCTGATAGAGATGAGCGGTTCAACCTTTTGTTTTACAGCTACAGCTATTTCTTGGTAACCGATGGCTCATCTTCGACCGTGACCTCACAAACTCGTATTTTTGCAAATTATTTTATTATCTTATCTTAAAGGCCTATCGTAAATCTGTCTACAAAATGTGGTGATTAAAAGTTTCAAACATTTGCCCAAGATCGTCTGTTACTGATAAGTATTATAAATAGGTACGTTTGTCACTTCACAGTCCGTCACCGCTCAGGAATTCGGAACTAAATTCGTCGGTAATTAAAGCGAGGAGTTTGTATGACCACTGTGACGGCTGAGGAATACTGAGCGGCTGATGAAAAAATGAAAATGAAAAAATTAAATGAAAAAATGTTTATTAGTATTAACAAGTTTACTTACATTACTAGGTAGTGATTGGACCCTCCTTTTAAGCTAACAAAGCCTGTATTAGGAGACTCCGCTCTTCCATACATTGTTGGTATTAACTACATATAAACTTGTTTATTTAAAACAATAATAAAAAAAATATATTATTATAATAAAGGAATCTAAACTACGAAAACTATAGATAATTTATAAGTTAGGCTAATAATTGCTTTCAGAATCCAAATTGTTAGTAATAGTGTAGTTTTGTGTGATATTGTGATTGTGTGTAATTGTGATTGGGTTGTTGTAATCAGTGTTGTGTTTGAATGTATGGTATGTGTGTGTTATGTCATTATGTGTGTGGGTGGGTGTGCCTATATCATGAGCGAATGAGATTGAACCTTAGGATACTGTTAGCATATTATATTTATAACAATAATGCCTCTGTTTCCTCATAATTAAGCGGTTTTATCCATTGAGCTAATTTTTTTTTACATTCATTTAGTTTTTTATTGTATACGTAAGTTTCCCTATTACATTTGTTATAAAGCTGAGCATATCATGTTATATCGTGTTATATAGCTGATGGTTCGGAGCAGCAACACGTTACGAGGAGTGATCAATTACATCGCCGTGAGTCCAGCTAGTAGCTAATACGATGTAATTGCGACCGAAATAGTGTTATGAATGTGCTTCTAATTGATGAGTATGACGGAATGATCAGCGTCGCTTTAAGATGTATAGAACATGTTGAATAGTTTGAAAAACACAAGGCCCTTGGCGCAAGCTTCTGGCTGCATAGCGAGTTTTGTTGTAAACTTTCAGAAAAATGTTGCTTGAGATCGGAACTATCCACGCTGAAATGGGCCTTCAATGACCACTTCAGCCTGCAATTATTGGCTCAAAAGAGCGACACGACATTAGCAAAGTGAGAATAACAGGAGGACGAAAGATCGCTGTTCTCCATTGCTTTCCATAGTCCATGTGAGCACAGCCCTCGTACATTCATTATGGCTGCGCGGGCGCAGGCGGGCGCCATCCAGTGCGCCTGCGCGTTCCCACCGTGCCGGTGTTTGCTGCAAGTGTAACAATCGCAGCTAACTGTATCGATCACTAATTATCACTCATTATACATGCCACTCGACTCAAGTTCGGCTGAGAAAGTACTCGTGTGTGCTCTCGACTCGGTGTGAGAAGAGAAACGTTTCGTCATAAAACATACCCACCTAGTTTAGTTTTCACAATTAGGCTGTTACGATTACAACACGAATGTTGTACTGCCAAGCCGGCCACAACTTCGTCCACACATTATTGCAGAGGTTAGAGACCTTTATTTAACAGATTCACAGGAGTAATAACTACTGCTAGATAGCTAAGTATAGCAATCTATGTGTAGTCTAGTCGGACTGATAATATTATGTTTATTAAATAGTTACAGTATTTACCCGTGCGTGTGTACAGCCTGTTATGTTGTATTTGCAGCAATCTTCTTATAATCCTCATATATTAATAAAATATGTAGCAAGCACGCAAATCAGTAATATTAAATGAATCTCTGCGCTCAATACGCAACGCTATCGACAATAAATCACCGGATAAAGCAAACATATCAACAGAACATTCGTCAGGATTAAGCCTCGCCTGTCACATCCTGCAACAACTTGAACGCAGAATAAACACCAATAATATCACGATCACTCGATGATGACGTCACCCCCGGCTGAGCCCAACTCCGGTGCTGTAATTTGGAGCTGTCGAATACTTATTGATACAGTAATCGGATTATTCGATGAATTACCCTTGGGTTCTCACGCGGGGTGCGCGCGCGCAAGTCATGCGCGGTAATGACGCGCTGAGCATGCGCAGCCGACTTGATTAGACACCATCTAGCGATGAGCAAAAGTTACACTCCTCACGAACTGAGATCGTACGAGCTTGGTACGAGTATGTGTTTCAAAGCAAGAAAGTTAAAAGCTGCCAGTTGAAGGCAACCAGCTACATTTGGCAGGAGTGTAGAATGATCACACCATCGCCACATTTCTAACTATTCACACCCACATCACAAAAAACAGCAAAACAAAGAGGAACTGGCGGTACTTAAGCCGGCACACGCACGTGCATGCCGCCGACTGTGCAGAGTGCACCTTCTGTAGCCGCCTGCTCGGTGTGCTCAGGTAATCGTTCATTCACACATTATTATTTTAATGTATATATAACTATTTATACTTGTAACCGCGGCCTGGTCCACGGAATTCGGGATGTAAAACGAACAAGTCTAGGGCTTAATATGCGCCTGCGCAGTGCGCGGTCAAAACCTTTGTAATCTCACGTTCGAATCAGGAATGTGTATTAATTAGGAACAAGAAATATAGTTGAATGTGACGCGACGGACAGAATTCATATATTTTTTTGCTAAAGTGAGGTTGAGCTCCTACTTCGTTAGTGAGCCATATCTTTATTATCAAGTTACCTGAGGTTGAGCTCCTAGTTCGTAAGTGAGCCATATCTTTATTATCAAGTTACCTGAGGTTGAGCTCCTAGTTCGTAAGTGAGCCATATCTTTATTATCAAGTTACCTGAGGTTGAGCTCCTAGTTCGTAAGTGAGCCATATCTTTATTATCAAGTTACCTGAGGTTGAGCTCCTACTTCGTTAGTGAGCCATATCTTTATTATCAAGTTACCTGAGGTTGAGCTCCTACTTCGTTAGTGAGCCATATCTTTATTATCAAGTTACCTGAGGTTGAGCTCCTAGTTCGTAAGTGAGCCATATCTTTATTATCAAGTTACCTGAGGTTGAGCTCCTACTTCGTTAGTGAGCCATATCTTTATTATCAAGTTACCTGAGGTTGAGCTCCTAGTTCGTAAGTGAGCCATATCTTTATTATCAAGTTACCTGAGGTTGAGCTCCTAGTTCGTAAGTGAGCCATATCTTTATTATCAAGTTACCTGAGGTTGAGCTCCTAGTTCGTAAGTGAGCCATATCTTTATTATCAAGTTACCTGAGGTTGAGCTCCTACTTCGTTAGTGAGCCATATCTTTATTATCAAGTTACCTGAGGTTGAGCTCCTACTTCGTTAGTGAGCCATATCTTTATTATCAAGTTACCTGAGGTTGAGCTCCTAGTTCGTAAGTGAGCCATATCTTTATTATCAAGTTACCTGAGGTTGAGCTCCTACTTCGTTAGTGAGCCATATCTTTATTATCAAGTTACCTGAGGTTGAGCTCCTACTTCGTTAGTGAGCCATACCTTTATTATCAAGTTATCTGAGGTTGAGCTCTTACTTCGTTAGTGAGCCATACCTTTATTATCAAGTTATCTGAGGTTGAGCTCTTACTTCGTTAGTGAGCCATACCTTTATTATCAAGTTACCTGAGGTTGAGCTCCTAGTTCGTAAGTGAGCCATATCTTTATTATCAAGTAACCTGAGGTTGAGCTCCTACTTCGTTAGTGAGCCAAACCTTTATTATCAAGTTACATGAGGTTGAGCTCTTACTTCGTTAGTGAGCCATACCTTTATTATCAAGTTATCTGAGGTTGAGCTCTTACTTCGTTAGTGAGCCATACCTTTATTATCAAGTTACCTGAGGTTGAGCTTCTAGTTCGTAAGTGAGCCATATCTTTATTATCAAGTTACCTGAGGTTGAGCTCCTACTTCGTTAGTGAGCCATACCTTTATTATCAAGTTATCTGAGGTTGAGCTCTTACTTCGTTAGTGAGCCATACCTTTATTATCAAGTTATCTGAGGTTGAGCTCTTACTTCGTTAGTGAGCCATACCTTTATTATCAAGTTACCTGAGGTTGAGCTCCTAGTTCGTAAGTGAGCCATATCTTTATTATCAAGTTACCTGAGGTTGAGCTCCTACTTCGTTAGTGAGCCATACCTTTATTATCAAGTTATCTGAGGTTGAGCTCTTACTTCGTTAGTGAGCCATACCTTTATTATCAAGTTATCTGAGGTTGAGCTCTTACTTCGTTAGTGAGCCATACCTTTATTATCAAGTTACCTGAGGTTGAGCTCCTAGTTCGTAAGTGAGCCATATCTTTATTATCAAGTTACATGAGGTTGAGCTCCTACTTCGTTAGTGAGCCAAACCTTTATTACTTTTGGAAATAAACAAATTAATTAATTACTTTTGGTTCTGTAATAAATAAGGCGGTTTACACCCAGACTTACATCTAATTTGCGTTTTTACTTATGTTTATAATATATTTTCTTCATCCATTAGAGATTCCAATATCAATGATAAAATCTACTATTTGAATAATAATACTTATTACAATCTTGATAAACTCAATGTTAATGAAACGTAGCAATATCAATACTTTATTATGAATTCATGAATGTTTCACAGTTGATTGGTATTGGTATCGGTATCGACGCAGTATAATGAATACATTGCTACCACAAAGTTATATGATACTACGTATAATATTGATTTGGTGTTACATGTGACACCCAATTACCGCGGGTCGTACTTATACATATTTATAAACAACAAATAAACAGTGAATAAATACCCACTTGTATTGACATACAGTGAGTGTAAAAAGTATTCGTACACCTAGGGTCGTAATGAAAAAACGAATTATAATTTGATAGATTTTTTATTTATTTAATTTAGAAAATACTAACAAGTAGCTCCGGGTAGTTGTACTTCATTTATGACAAACAAAAAATTTAATAAAAATTATAAGCAGCATAATAATGCTTTTATATCCACTATACAAAAAATGGCGAGCAAAAAGTATTCGTACACTAATTTATATTTCATGTTAAATTGTGTACCTATGTTTGTTTATCCATCAGATTTTTTCGTATGTTTCAAATATTAAGGTTATTCCTAAGGCGTAAAATTTAGTTTTATTTACACTTGTGACATGTTTAGTAGCAAAAATGGGCCGTAAAGGAAAAAAAACGAGTGAAGAGGAAAGAAAATTAATTATAAACTTACATAATCCGTGCAAATCATTAAGCGAAATTGCAAAACTTGTCAATAGACCACGCTCAATTGTACAGCTTGTAATTGATCGATTTAGCAAAACGATTAAACGACGAACGATTTAATAAAACTATAAAAATGAGTGCTTCTCAAATATTACAGGAAATTAATAATAACAATGATTGTAAATTATCAGTCGGTACTGATCGAAATGTATTCCGTATTAATAATTATCATGGTAAATCTGCGCGCAAAAAGTGTTGGGTGAATGATATTAATATAAAAAAAAAGATTAGAGTTCGCAAAAAAATATATTCGTGAAAAAAATAATTTTTGGCAACGTGTTATTTTCACACGGAAGTCGGACGGACATTTTAAGGTATGGAGAAAATCTAATACGAAAAAAGAAAATTGATGTCCGACAGTAAAACACGGTGGCGGATCTGTTTTAGTATAGGGTTCTATTAGTGCTACTGGGGTGGGAAAGCTTGTATTTCTTGATGGAATTATGGATCACAAAATATTTATAAACATCCTAAAAGACATCTTCACTCAAGTACAGCAGCAATGGGTTTTAAAAATAATTGGATTTTTTTACAATATAACGATCCTAAACATAAAGCATGGAATACTAAATCATGGATCCTATTTAACACACCAAGTTACCTCGGAATTCCTCCCCAATCACCTGATGTTAATGTCATAGAGCATGTGTGGGATTATCTAGATGACAAAATTCGAAAAAGAGCAATTTCAAGTAAAGAAACGCAAAAAATTGCACTTCGCGAAGAATGGGAACTGATACCGTCTTCTTATGTCTCGAAACTAGTTGATTCGATGCCGCGGAGACTCCAAGCTATTATCCATAATAATGGTGGACAAACAAAATATTAATTGTTTTTTTTTATTTTTGAAGTGTACGAATACTTTTTGTTCGCGAATTTTAGCAAAGTGGATATTTTTTTTCTGCCTAATTTTTTTAATTTTTTTTTTTATTGGCGTATACAAAGTACAACGACCTTGAGCTGCTTGTTAGTATCTTCAAAATTAAATAAATTAAAACAAATATCTATCAAATTTGTATTTATTTATTACAACCCTAGGTGTACGAATACTTTTTTACTAACTGACAAGGTGGATGATAGACGTACTTCTAGTCACCGCCGCTGTACCTACTTGTGTTCCTCAATTCGAGCAGAATTATAAACGAAATCGCAATGATCGCTACGGTTGCCGGTTGGTAGATGGATGGCTGATCGAAAATTACTTCTGAGACAACGCTGCATAACCCTTTTACAAAGTTGCATCGTAATGTTTTCTTTACTTTTTTTTTTTTTTTTCAACTACGAGACAGGTTATGCAGTTTAGACTGATATTATAATATTGATTACCAGAACCTGTCATGTAATATCCAAATGTTGTGCCTGTTATTGACGTGAACATTACTTCTAGCCCACTGAAGTGCTATTCGTACATGTCAATAAATAAATACACTCTTTCATGTTCACGTTGATGAGCAGTCATGGTAGTCCAATGGTAACGTCGTGTGTTCGAATCCCGGCAGGCGTTTTACTTTGTGTAAATAATTTCAGCACCACAGCTCTCAAAACAGTCAAGGAGAACATCGTGAGGAAACCGGCGTGTCCTAGAAGCAAACATTTGACGACATCTACCATCCTGCGCTGGGTCCGCGTGGTGGATCATAGCCCACTCCATCGCGAAGAGAGAAGGCCTCTGTCCCAACAGTGGGAACATACCGGCTGATTATGCATGTAGGACATACGATACGTTTCCATTTTGAAACCAACCAAAACAAGATTTAGAATAAATCGCAATATGAATAATATATGGTTAGCATTATGTAGGTATTGGTTATTTCAAATATTCATAAGTATGTATAGTATCTATTACCTATAATTTATCATAAAATAAGTTAAACTGTGAAACAGTGATTATGTTTTCTCTATAATTCTGTATGAGGTGAACAAATATCCACTAAGTACGTATCTGCACATAATTTCACGGATCAACCTAATATTCTTAATGGAAAGCCAACAAAATTATATTAAAGAAAACATTAAAAAAAAACACAATATAGAGACAGATTTACAACGTTTAGATTATCATAATTAGGCGCAGAAGTGGCGCGCGCGAGCGCAGACCTGCTCTGCCGCGCATTAACATTCATAAGCCCATAAATAGAGCCTAATGTGGCGACACATGTAAGAGAGCAGAGAGCCATGTTTATCGACTCTAGTTTATTTACAACTATAGATTTGCATCATTTACTTAAACAAAACATTATTTAGATTTTTGTAAACAGACTCAACGTAGAGTGAGGCTGCTTTAATGAAATTCTTAATGTAGTTTATTTATTTGGTTTGCTTCCAATTTGTGTAATAGTTTTCTAATCATGTATGTTATGAGCGCCGGGGCAAGTTCATCGTTATTTGAATAATTAAAGTATTGGTATGAATTTGGAAGGTGCCAGAAATAAATGAGTTGACCGAACGCGCGGCTGTTACACAAGCATCTTTGATACACCATCAAGTAATTACTGACACCGAGTTACTCTTCGGACGGGGCACCCGTAATGACGTCGAGTTACTCTTCGGACGGGGCACCCGTAATGACGTCGAGTTACTCTTCGGACGGGGCACCCGTAATGACGTCGAGTTACTCTTCGGACGGGGCACCCGTAATGACACCGAGTTACTCTTCGGACGGGGCACCCGTAATGACACCGAGTTACTCTTCGGACGGGGCACCCGTAATGACGTCGAGTTACTCTTCGGACGGGGCACCCGTAATGACGTCGAGTTACTCTTCGGACGGGGCACCCGTAATGACACCGAGTTACTCTTCGGACGGGGCACCCGTAATGACGTCGAGTTACTCTTCGGACGGGGCACCCGTAATGACACCGAGTTACTCTTCGGACGGGGCACCCGTAATGACGTCGAGTTACTCTTCGGACGGGGCACCCGTAATGACGTCGAGTTACTCTTCGGACGGGGCACCCGTAATGACGTCGAGTTACTCTTCGGACGGGGCACCCGTAATGACGTCGAGTTACTCTTCGGACGGGGCACCCGTAATGACACCGAGTTACTCTTCGGACGGGGCACCCGTAATGACGTCGAGTTACTCTTCGGACGGGGCACCCGTAATGACACCGAGTTACTTTTCGGACAGGGCACCCGTAATGACATCATGTTACTCTTCGGACGGGGCACCCGTAATGCCCCGTCCGAAGACCAGTAGGCATTCTAGAACGATGTCTGCCGTGCGATTCTGTAACCATCTCACCGTGAAAGCTTGGGTGAAGTGAGCGTGGAGTGAGCTGTCATTCGCTAGGGATTAACACTATTAAGTGCTCACTTCACTTATGATTTTACGGTGAGATTTTTACAGAATCGACCGCTTTCATCTACATATCAAATGTAGTTTTTTTCTTGTCTAACTATAAATTCAGTAAAAGCCACCCCAAGGTTTGATCTCCATTCTTAAAGCTTTCTTTGCTCCTCATTATGAGAAAAAAGTTGCCTCACACTAGGAGCTTGTCCTGTATTGTGGGTGCGTTTACAAACATTTAGACTCACATACAAACAGCCAGACCCGGAACAACTACTTGTAGGACAAAAAAGCTTGGGATTGAGCTGCTCCAATAGGTCTGGACGATGAACGTTGTTTATTTTTTATTTTGCTAATTTACACTTTTTTTTCGAAATATTTATTTACATATACAATGACATGAACATTTAGTGTTTAAAGTCTTATATTATTTTAATTATTGTGAATGTGAGGACTATGTGGGTCATTGTTTCCGTTTCTATCATGGTCTGTCCTTGGTATTGCTCGTCGAATCGTTGAGCTCCTTAAGTTCTGAGTTGAGCTGCACGGTTACTGACGAATGCGTGCACTGACTGCACAGGTCCACTCAATCTGTGTGGTTTTTTCCTCAAAAGACCACTTCAGACACCAATCTACATGGTCCTGAAAGATTATGTCCGGATTTTTAGATACACATTGACATTGATGAATTTTATATAAACAATGAAATGGATATTTACGTTGTAAAGTATCTTATTTTTTATTATTATTATTGTGAGTGTGAAGACTATGTGGTCTTTTTTCTGTTTTCCTTCTTAGTTAGTTTTAATCTTGATCTGGCAGTTTGAGTAATTTATGCGGCCTACCCAAATGTCCTTTCATTGGTATTGTTCGTCGAATCGTGAGGCTCCTCAAGTTCTGAGTTGAGTTGCACGATTTTTGACAAATGCGTGCACTGGCTGGACAGGTCCGCTCAATCTGTGTGGTTCTTTACTCAAAAGACCATTTCAGACACCAATCTACATGGTCTTTACTTGATCTGACCAAGATTATGTCTGGACTTTAAAAGAGACTGTGCCCTCTGAGTTTGTTTCGGCCTTTCTTCTCAGTGTAGTCAGGTTAGAAACGCCGAAATATGATTGACATGTAAAAGTGTTTGTACAAACCTACTTACAGAAAATAAAGCATTTAGCATTTTCTTATATTTTTTTTTTCATTATAGGTGATACAAATATTTGTTCCGTGCGGGAATCGAACCTGCAACACGCAGCGCAGCAGTCAATCGCTTAACCACTGCGCCAACCGTGCGGTCAAATTTCAAATTTTAAAAGCCCACTGTTATAAGGATTCAGCACATACTTGCATCAACACACGCATCTGTTCTGCTCAAGTGATGGCAACACACGTGTGGAATTAAAATGCAAATGATGGTTGATGGTTCCAATAAATTCAAATATCAGCTGGTTGCGTCATTCGTAAGCAAAGCAGAAGTTCAGTTAACTCACAGAACGGTAGTATTTAATTGAAACTGATAACATTGAAGCAGCGCATCGCCCGGCGCCATGAGGCGTCACATAACTCTCGCACTCAATTTCCTCTGTAACACAAGCTTTGCCACTCATTCCCAAATGCATACATTTTACATGTAACATATTTGACATAGTGTAACCTGGGGCTAAGTCGGCGGTAATTGAAATAGCTGTCCGGTTGCGCGACGTTGCGCAACAGTTGCCGGTCGCCGTGGGTCAGATGATGATATTGTAAAGGTAATCGCCGATCGATGCGACGAGCCGCCACGGTGTGCACACGCCCTCTCATCCCACACCTGTCCGCTGTACGGCTGTACGGTGACGAAATTAGTTTGATTTAGTTTTCATTAACTGTTAAGGTACTTTATCGGTGAATCTTTAAGTAGGCATACGAAAGTAAAGCAGGTATCAAATCAATTAAACTGCCATGGAGCGAGTTGTAAGTGGGATAGGTTATCTTGTAGTGCGCTTGAGGCTTCAATGAGGCTTCAATGAGGCTTCGATGAGGCTTCGATGAGGCTTCAATGAGGCTTCGATGAGGTTTCGATGAGGCTTCAATGAGGCTTCGATGAGGCTTGCTTATTAGAATGATAGGCAGGAAATTCCTTCATACAGTCACAATGTACGTGATGACCAGACTTCCCCATAATTTCCGATAATACACCTGAAGTTTGACAGACAGCCCTGTTAAATTTAAAAGTCGTTAATACTCTTAGGTATCAATAAATTGCAGACCTCCGGCCACGGTACAGGTTGATATATGCGGGGATGGGGGAAGGAAGGGCTGATTTATGCACAGGCGCAGGCTCACAGATCCGGCGATCACAAACAAACGCGCCCGAACTCGCCCAAGCGAACTGTTGTTGTCGATAACTTAGTGTTATTTCTTACTGATCGAACGAAACGAATACGATGTTGAGATTACATCCGCCGAGGATATAGGCGCGTCCGGCGCGGGCACGGGGAAGAATGCGGCGCGTGTTGGTCATAGCCAAATATACATGTTAGAGGCGCGTCCGGCGCGGGAACGGGGCGGAATGCAGCGCGCGTTGGTCATAGCCAAATATATAGGTATGTTAGAGGCGCGTCCGGCGCGGGCACGGGGCGGAATACGGCGAGCGTTGGTCATAGCCAAATATATAGGTATGTTAGAGGCGCGTCCGGCGCGGGCACGGGGCGGAATGCGGCGCGCGTTGGTCATAGCCAAATATATAGGTATGTTAGAGGCGCGTCCGGTGCGAGCACGGGGCGGAATACGGCGCGCGTTTGTCATAGCCAAATAAATATGTTAGAGGCGCGTCCGGCGCGGGCACGGGGCGGAATGCGGTGCGCGTTGGTCATAGCCAAACATATGTGTTAATAATGATAATACGTGTATTAACACTAAGGATAAGTCTACAAGTGAGGAATGTTCATATTCTACGAGAAAAAAATAACCTCTTATATTATGTATACAAAAAAACTATTGATACAATCAGTCATGTATAGTAATTTATTTTGGAATTATTTAATCGTTTTAGTTTTATTATATGCTATTTAGTATATGATTCTGAAGATATGCGCTAAGATAATGTAGAAACAAGGCTGATTCATATTAACTTAAGGAATTGAGAAGGTTTGTAGGTGACACGTGTATGAACCGTTGTCTGCAGAATATCTCGATCTGATAAAAATATTTAAAGCCTCATTATTATGCCATATATTATTGTAAATATTGATTTATGTAACATGACCTTGACTTCTCCTATCAATTTTCATTCAAATTTTCATTAAAAATGGAAATCACTTCATGTTCTGAGTCATACTTACAATAGGTAGATACCTATGTTTTATTTTACTTATGGTTATGAAAATCCGAACACATCCGTCGGCCTCTTCATAACCAGCAAGTTCTAAGGTCATTTCAGTGTGATCATAGCATAAGCAGCTTGCGCAGCACTTGGAGTGTGCACCACTGCTGCCTGCCGGTGGCTGTGTTCACACAGAAGTTAATACTGCACAAAACCGTAATCAACCCAAGATTTAAGATCACATCCCGCAAATATGAAGAGCTAACGCTGTTTAATTGCTAGCCCAACGTATGATAGAGTATAACCTGCTGGAGACCCGGGGCGCCCCTTATTTGATTACATACAACAAACACGCGAGTGCATCGAGTGATGGGTGACGGCTGCCCCGCGCGGCTGCGCTTGAGTCGATCGCCGGCAATTATGTCATTACGCGCATGCGCAGCGCGCACCGGCGCCGGCTCGGCCCGGCAGTAGCGTGACCGCGCTGCGCTATAGGGATGAGCAACTATCGTCCATATCATGGGTTACTAACTTACAATGACGAGCTTTTTCTTTTTTGAAAGAAAGATAGGTAACAAAAGTCTTGAAAGGAGTACGGTCACAAGCACTAATATATGTCAACACTTGGCAACTTTCAATTGTCAATTTTCTGTGAAATAACGAATGTGACGTTGAAATACTACACTTTACATCAACCCACGTGTTCGAAAATACTATGTTCGTAATAACATAAAATTTCATTAAATAATAAAGAAAAAATCGCCTTTGAATAAAGCCAAGTGTATACATACTTATGCTCGTGACTGTACCTTGTCAAGGTTTGCTCTTTTCCGACACAACAACAAAAGATGAAATTGTAGCTCACAAGACAGAACTTAGCGCAACTCATCGTTAAATCTCCAAAAGAGTGTTCCGAAACTCTTTGAATGAAAGTTGCGGACTATTCGAGTGACCGCGGCAAGAGCCACCCTAGCTCTACTTTAACCAATTGAGTTCGTTTTGGTTTTGGTCAAAAAGGAACACTGTCCAGTGTCCAGTGTCCACCTACAGTCGTGTCAAACTTAGGTCTTGTCTTTCGATTAAGAGTCGATTGTACACATTTATATACGAAATACATCTACGTCTAACACCGGTGAATCGGTGCCTTGAACGTGGTATAAGTTGACAGGTGAATGAAGACGTGTTAAAATTCAAGGAAGTTATTGAAGTTGCTTGTTTATGATAATGACGTAGAGATAGTCATCTAGTATGTCTAGAAATATACGAAAATCCGATAAGTCAGTGATTGCCAAAAACTAGCCTCAGTAATGAACGCCAAAAAGGCTTTATTGTTTTAAGATCCAAGAATAATGCTAACGTACATAAGTAAAATACTAATGCAAATAAACTTATTGATGATAATTTGATGAAACAACGAAAAATTATTAAAACTTAACAGAAACATAACTAAAGCTGTTGCGACATAATGATCGATAAAGTCCGCTCGGAACTGTATCGACGTCGGTTATCTCATGTATTCCGTCCGTAACACACAAACGAATCTCTCGGCTAAGCCTAAGTGACAGGACAGTAAGCGTACCGCGCGGTGCCTCGCGTACTGCGGTACTTTTTACGATAACCTTTAACTAATCCTTACTTCAAGAGTTATAACTTGTGTTGAGACAGCAGACACATACTTGCGGTTGTTTACGATGTTTTCATTCTGGAGCATGTTCAAGAATTCAAAGCTAATATGACACAATACATATTGTAGTATCTATCATCTGCCTGGCCTTTTCCCAAGTATGTTGGGGGCGGCTTCCAGTCTAACCGGATGCAGCTGAATACCAGTATTTTACATGGAGCGACTGCCTATCTGACCTCCACAACCCAGTTACTGAGTAATACGATACTCTTTGGTAAGACCGGTTGTAGACTTTCGGGCTACTGACGACCCGTAACGACTATCAAAGATCCACGAATGACAGCCGGGACCAACTGCTTAACGTGCTTTCCGAGGAGCGGAGGGGTCTTGGTATATGAAGATCCATCCACATACCAACCGCGGCAAGCGTAGCTTAACCTGATCGATCGAACCGTGCGGCCGTTATTACTTAGCCACAAGCCCCTTGTATATTATATGAAACCTTAGTATATTGTCTGAAAAAGAAATAGAAGAGAATTAAACAATTATTCATTTTCATGAAAATTTATAATTATGCGGATGGAAGTATTTCTAATTATAAAGATGTTTTACGAGACGATAAATATGCGCGGAATTGTAAGCCCTTGATCACTATTAGTAAACGTTGTTATTGTTCCAGCGGAATGTTCGTCATGATCGTAAATCTCGCGACTCGACGAGAACGAGCTGTCACTGGCCAGCCAGCCAGCCAGCCAGCCAGCCAGCCAGCCAGCCAGCCAGCCAGCCAGCCAACCAGCCAGCCAGCCAGCCAGCCTGAGAAACAAAGCACCTATCAATTAAGACAATACGCTGTCTGTTGCTGGATATTATGACTTAACATAACTTAATCATATTAATAATAAGTCCCCACGGAACCCTTAGCGGATGCTCTAAATTGTTCCATTGGTTGATTCTTCACATTTTTTTTTTCCTGATGCATTTATTTTGCATCTTATTATTAATCCACCAATTAATCTTACATAAATACTATTATTTTTAAATTAAAAGATAAATATATTGTTAAACGAAAAGTATAAAGTATAGTTAAACCAGTAGATTTTTTTTATTTTTATTAAATTTAATTTCTACATCTAACTAATTCTCAAATTAAATCCTTAAAATAAAATCCAGCTTTGAAAGGAATACCACAAAGAGCTATATTTGAAATATTTATGGGTAAAGAAGTTAAAGGAATGAGTTACTGAAAATAAATTTATTATTATTACTAGCGACCCGCCCCGGCTTCGCACGGGTGCAATGCTGATCACTATCACTACATAGTATAAAACAAAGTTGCTTCCCGCTGTCTGTCTGTCTCTATGTATGCTTAGAACTTTAAAAATAAGCAACGGATTTTGATGCAGTTTTTTTTAATAGATAGAGTGATTCAAGAGGAAGGTTTATATGCATATAATACATGCATAATATAGTAGAGAAACACTGATAATTTTAGAGCCATTATTTCTCTTAAAAAGTATAGGATAAAAAATGGTTATTGTAGATTATACCCAAGAGATAGACATATGCCATCGCGGACTTTTTTGTAGACCTTTTTAAGGTGTACAATACTGTAGTATATTATTTTGATCTATATCGTAGGGTTAAGCCAGCGTTTGCAATGTAAGCGCAATAAAATGTGTTTATTTACGACATCACATTAGAAACCCCTAAAATGATCAGTGTTTCTCTACTATATTATGCATGTATTATACATATAAACCTTCCTCTTGAATTACTTTATCTATTAAAAAAAACCGCATCAAAATCCGTTGCGTAGTTTTAAAGATTTAAGCATACATAGGGACAGACAGCGGGAAGCGACTTTGTTTTATACTATGTAGTGATTATTATAGTCTAATTCCTTCTATACACCGAATATATTGAGTATCATTTATACTATTTAATAATTTAATATGAATTTAATATGAATAATTTTAAATATAATTAATTATTAGCATATTGCATCAAAGAAAGAATATACTGCATACGTGTTGTGGCACATCACTAGTGTTAACAATACACTAGGGGGGGGGGGGGGGGGGGCAGGGGCCGGCGGCCGGGGGCTGCTCCCGCGCAATTACCCGCCAATTAACAGTGCTTTCACTTTTATAACATTATCTATGTTATTATCTCCAGCTTTGTTTTATTCGTTTATAGTACCTATGCCTTACATTGGGCCTGTGTTGCATTCCGCTACTGAAGTAGTCCGCTGTTCAACGTGTACGTACTTGTGTTGCATTTCGTCACTGAAGCAGTCCAATGTTTAACGTGCACGTACTTGAATTATTAGAATAATGTATCTTTCAGGAACAAACTAAAATCTTGACTGATGTCAAAGGTCTTCTACTAAATGAAGTCCAGAACATTTTGAAGATAATAAATAAAGAACTAAAAGTATATTTGTATTCATAAAAGATGTCAGCGATACCATTACAAACGAAATATTTTGATTAGAAAGCCGATTTAACGGCTGATCATTAAAGTTAACTACATTACACCTTCTAATGCCACAGTATAGTAAAGTTAACTACATTACACCTTCTAATGCCACAGTATAGTAAAGTTAACTACATTACACCTTCTAATGCCACAGTATAGTAAAGTTAACTACATTACACCTTCTAATGCCACAGTATAGTAAAGTTAACTACATTACACCTTCTAATGCCACAGTATAGTAAAGTTAACTACATTACACCTTCTAATGCCACAGTATAGTAAAGTTAACTACATTACACCTTCTAATGCCACAGTATAGTAAAGTTAACTACATTACACCTTCTAATGCCACAGTATAGTAAAGTTAACTACATTACACCTTCTAATGCCACAGTATAGTAAAGTTAACTACATTACACCTTCTAATGCCACAGTATAGTAAAGTTAACTACATTACACCTTCTAATGCTACAGTATAGTAAAGTTAACTACATTACACCTTCTAATGCCACAGTATAGTAAAGTTAACTACATTACACCTTCTAATGCCACAGTATAGTAAAGTTAACTACATTACACCTTCTAATGCCACAGTATAGTAAAGTTAACTACATTACACCTTCTAATGCCACAGTATAGTAAAGTTAACTACATTACACCTTCTAATGCCACAGTATAGTAAAGTTAACTACATTACACCTTCTAATGCCACAGTATAGTAAAGTTAACTACATTACACCTTCTAATGCCACAGTATAGTGCATACGGGAGAACCACGTCCGTCGTAGTTTTAATATTAGGTATGGTACATATAAATGTATAATAGCCACAGTTACCGTGGTTCGCCGGGACTGAATACGGGACCCGCGCGTAGCTCACCACTTCTGACGTCCAATAGCTAAAAAGGTGCATAGCTGTCTAAGTAAAATGAACTGTATGATATTTGTTTATTGTTTACGTAAATGAGCGATAATTCAAAAATGTTCACAATTCTTGAAATAGGTATCTGGATCTCAAATCAATGTATTGTTAACCATCGACCGATATGGTCATATAAGTTTTATTTATGTAGTTTGAGGTCACGGACGACTGACGAGCTGATAGCTCGGTTATTAGGTACTAATTGAATAATAATTCACAAAACATGCTAAGGGGGAACCGCCAGAGTAGCCCGCGAAATCCAGATTGTCTTACGTTTTTAGGGTTCCGTACGTCCGAATAAAAAAACCGAACCCTTATAGGATCACTCGTGTGTCCGTCTGTCCGTCCGTCACAGTCAATTATCTCCGAATCTACTAAACCCATTAAGTTTAAATTTGGTACACATATCAATTTCTGTGACCCAAACGCGAGGTGTGACGTAAATAGACGAAATCTGTATATGGGGGTCACTTTTGGGGTCAAGATGGAAAATTAAAAAAAAAATTGCAAACTGCATTGTGTGACATATCAAATGAAAGGGCTTATTGTGAGGATCTCAAATATATTTTCTTGTAATTTTAAAATAAACAGTTTCCAAAATATACGAAAATTGACCATTCCCTCCTTTAACTCCTAAACTACTAAACCTGTAATTGTGAAAAAAATACAAAAATTAGTTTTCTATTTATAGAATATGGGAAAACCTATAAGAAGTCCATGGCATTAAAATAACATGGTAAATCACTCAATATTTTGCGTACCAACTTACTTTTGCAGTTGGAATGTATCGGAGAACATGATTTTCAACTACAATGTTAAATTTGTTCTTGGGATAAATTCATTCCAGCTACGGAACCCTTCATTGTGCGTGGTCGGTCACGCACATGGCCGGTTTTTTTTTTATATGTAATCCCCCATTACCCCAATGCATTTATTACACCTCGAAATTAACGTTTCAATACCCTGTAAAAATAACTTTCCTCTTTCTCTGAAAAATGCGCATTAATTATTGCCGCCTTGAGCTCTTCATCGTTGGAAAATTGTTTCCCACGAAGGTCTTTTTTCAAATTAGGGAACAAATAATAATCAGTCGACGCTAGGTCTGGGCTATAAAATCAAATCAAAATCAAAAGTCATTTATTCAAACTAGGCTGAGAATCAGCACTTTTCGAACGTCAAAATTACAAAAGACAGTCCCCCAAAACGTCCGCCCTTCACCACTTCCTAGTGCTTTAGTAGTGGTGGTTAATTTCTTCGAAACCACAATCTCACACAGCAGCCTTGGAAACACGCGCCGTTTGGGCCAGGGCTTGTCGTGAAAAAGCAACAAACCGGGTGGTCAGTTTACCCCATCTTTTTTCTTTAATTGCTTCCCGTTTTCGTAAAGTGGATGCGTAGAATACTGGGTTTATGGTTTCACCTTTTTTGTGTATTCAATCAGCAAAATTCCCTTTGAGTCCCAAAACACTGTGGCCACGAATTTTCCGGCAGGCGGAACGACTTTGAATTTCTCAGGGGGCGCAGTGCCTATCCTTCTTGTGCCACTGCATGAAGTCTTGCATACTTTCAGGGTCATAACGATAAACCCACGTTTCATCTCCAGTAACAATTCGATCGAAAATACTTGATGGAACTTCACCACAGAAACCTTCTAAAAACTCTCTACTGCACTCGATTCGCACTTGCTTTTGAGGCGCCGTGAGCATTCGCGGCACCTAGGTATCTTGTGCTGGCTTTTGAAAGGTAAAGAAGGTCATGAAGAATAGTGTGCGCGGAACCAACAGAGAGGTGGGTCATCTCTGCTATCATTTTGATCTTCATTCGGGCACTCTCCGGTATAAGCTTCTCAACTTTTTTCACGTTTTCTTCCGTAGAGGCAGTAATCGGGCCGCCCGAGCGAGTGTCGTCTTCAATACTCTCTGTGCCTTTTTTAAATTCACTTGACCACTTTTGAACCGTAAATAATGAAGGTGCAGAATCTTGGAAAACAGCATCTCTTCGTGAATAGTTTTTGACTTTTTCCTTGTTTGGTAAGGAATTTAATCTTCAATCTTCTTTAATCTTCAACATTGTCACGTTAGCCATTCTAGTTGTCCTTGACTAAGGATAACTAGCAAACTAATCATCACAACTATATGAATATTTAAATTTATACCCTTAGATAATGTCATTAATTCATCTATTAGTCAAATTACCTACATGATTAATAAATCACCCTGATACCGAAAATACATTGAACGCTCCTCGTAGTTGAAGACCCTGCACAAGCGAGCACACACACAACGCATGGCGCTCAGCAGACATCAGCGGTCCATCGCACATGACGCGGAGCAGCTGTAAACATAATGAAACCGCCATCACACGCGGAATTAGTGAGCCGCGTTAGTTGAATGTTTAGCTTTGAATGTTTAACCTTGAATGTTTAGCTTTGCTGCTTTCGCTTATTTAATTACAGCCGCGGCAGGCAGCCTCCTCGCAGCCTTTACACTTACTCGTAGTTATTGCTAGCCTTCGCTTGGGAAGCGCGCCATAAAAGACTGCCGCTCAGCGCTAAATCTTTTAAGGATTGTCTGTGCTTCGGCTCTCCCACAACTGCGGCATCGTAAACGATTGGTAATTATTGTTAAGCTTGCTATAGTGATGGGTTTTACTTAACTTCCGTTTTTTTTAAAGAGACAATAGTTGGGTGACGAGAACGTATCCTTATTAAATATATGAAACTTAATTACCCTAACATGGTAATCGTAGTTTTTAACTAAAATAGCAATGTTAGGAAAGTGAAATCATTCTAGTCACTAAATATTACGTGCATCTAATTTAGAATTCGTATCGCCGAGCTTGTAAATAACTTTTGAGCTGTAGTCGCGGACAACTCCAACTAAATGTACTAATATTACCAATGTACCGCGCAGCACTCACTACATCGGCACTTACATTCGTTGCAGTGCGAGCACACACTGTACGTGTTGTGCAGAAGTCACACAACGGATAACTGTGTCCTTCTTAGACACAAGACGCTGACGAAAGAGTAGGCCAAAGAATCAATGTATGAACTGTGTGAAAGATGATATGGTAAGAAAAGAGGTGTCTACTGACATGACAGCTAATAGAGATGTATTGAAGAAGCAAGTAAACTTGGATAGGCGCAGGAAGATGACGACGATAAGATTATTTCTAGCATTCGCTGAACACATGGTTCGGCTTGCAAGCTTACCTAGATGATTTTTAAGCCCTTACGAGCACTCTTGTTCATTAATGTTTCTTTCGTTTAGCGCTATGTGACAGAACCTAATTGACGATTTGTGTGAAGTAGACCTTCTGCACAGCCTTATAAAATAAATGAAATAACAGCGCCATGACGGTTGCTATTAACGCCTCAATTAACCGGCGTCGCGGCCGAGAGTTATGCGTTCTCTCCTGATTTATTATTATTTATTCCCGCATGCAAATGTTCTGGCTCAGCTGTATCTACATCGATTCAATTATGCAGTCAGATAGTTGGTAGTGGCACAGTTATACGACTGATTTTTGCAACATTAATGAAGTCGGCTCGCTTGACGAATGCCTGGGAATATAAAAAGTGCCCGATGTGGACTTCGACGTCGACGTCGGTACACATTTGAATATCCTTTTAGATGTTTTTGAAGATAGCGGAGACTGCTTCACTTCCGTGTGTCGTGGATGGGGCTTGTTAGTGTATCGCTCTGTGGATGTTATCATTAGCTGTGTGTGCATCTGTTTGAAATGTTAGTGGATATAGGTGGTTGGTGCGTACGGTGATCAGCAATCGCTATGTGGTAATGTCTTTTTTTTCTTAACTCTAAATTTTTTGACATATCTGCAGTCATAATAATAATAGTAAAACCAGCCTATTACTGTCCCGCTGCAGGGCAAAGGCCTCTTCTCACAGAGAATGTGAGCATTGATCGCCACGCTTGCTCAAGATGAGCGTCTACATTGATCTCTACGCTTGCTCAAGATGAGCGTCTACATTGATCTCTACGCTTGCTCAAGATGAGCGTCTACATTGATCGCCATGCTTGCTCAAGATGAGCGTCTACATTGATCGCCACGCTTGCTCAAGATGAGCGTCTACATTGATCGCCATGCTTGTTCAAGATGAGCGTCTACATTGATCTCTACGCTTGCTCAAGATGAGCGTCTACATTGATCGCCATGCTTGCTCAAGATGAGCGTCTACATTGATCGCCACGCTTGCTCAAGATGAGCGTCTACATTGATCGCCATGCTTGCTCAAGATGAGCGTCTACATTGATCTCTACGCTTGCTCAAGATGAGCGTCTACATTGATCTCTACGCTTGCTCAAGATGAGCGTCTACATTGATCGCCATGCTTGCTCAAGATGAGCGTCTACATTGATCTCCACGCTTGCTCAAGATGAGCGTCTACATTGACCGCCACGCTTGCTCAAGATGAGCGTCTACATTGATCTCCACGCTTGCTCAAGATGAGCGTCTACATTGATCTCTACGCTTGCTCAAGATGAGCGTCTACATTGATCTCTACGCTTGCTCAAGATGAGCGTCTACATTGATCGCCATGCTTGCTCAAGATGAGCGTCTACATTGATCTCCACGCTTGCTCAAGATGAGCGTCTACATTGACCGCCACGCTTGCACAAGATGAGCGTCTACATTGATCGCCACGCTTGCTCAAGATGAGCGTCTACATTGATCTCCACGCTTGCTCAAGATGGGCGTCTACATTGATCGCCATGCTTGCTTAAGATGAGCGTTTACATTGATCGCCACGCTTGCTCAAGATGGGCGTCCACATGATCGCCATGCTTGCTCAAGATGAGTGTCTACATCGATCGCCACGCTTGCTCAATATGGGCATCCACATTGATCGCCACGCTTGCTCAAGATGAGCGTCTACATTGATCGCCACGCTTGCTCAAGATGAGCGTCTACATTGATCTCCACGCTTGCTCAAGATGGGCGTCCACATTGATCGCCACGCTTGCTCAAGATGAGCGTCTACATTGATCTCCACGCTTGCTCAAGATGAGCTTCTACATTGATCGCCACGCTTGCTCAAGATGAGCGTCTACATTGATCGCCACGCTTGCTCAAGATGAACGTCTACATTGACCGCCACGCTTGCTCAAGATGAGCGTCTACATTGATCGCCACGCTTGCTCAAGATGAGCGTCTACATTGATCGCCACGCTTGCTCAAGATGAACGTCTACATTGACCGCCACGCTTGCTCAAGATGAGCGTCTACATTGATCGCCACGCTTGCTCAAGATGAGCGTCTACATTGATCTCCACGCTTGCTCAAGATGGGCGTTCACATTAATCGCCATGCTTGCTCAAGATGAGCGTCTACATTGATCGCCACGCTTGCTCAAGATGAGCGTCTACATTGATCGCCACGCTTGCTCAAGATGGGCGTCCACATTGATCGCCATACTTGCTCAAGATGGGCATCTACAGTTGCTAAAGCAATATTCTTCTATAATACATTATGATTTTATCGACTTGTTATATTTAATCCGTTCTCCGTTTCGTTTTTTGATCAAGGTTTTCATTTCCTCACTAGCGTATAAACTGTTAATTAGTCTTTAATTTACATTTCCACGATGTTCAGGTCGCTCTTATCTCCGGTGTCACAAAAAACACCGTAAATGGTATCTTCCTATTGAATGTTAATTCCGATACATAGTATATTGATCGCCATAGATTGCATTTCCTCTTGGTGATTAAAGGTTCGCATAATAAATAGTGCTGGCTGGTGCTGCGCGGTCTGCGCGGGCGCACGACTGCAGTACTTTATTGCTAATAGCTAATACCGCTTCAATTAATACGTCTGCTGAGTGCTTCCTGCCGTATATACCGCGGTGTTGCCATAATTTACGATATGTGACCATTTTGTTTCTATGTATTATGAAAGGAATAATCGGTTTTTTTAATTGGTTAAGTAATAAATAGAACAGTTTCGTGTGAGCCCCGGCGTGTAACAACCACTACTAGCGACACCCGGGTGTAACACCCACTACTAGCGACAGCCGAGTGTAACACCCACTGCTAGCGACAGTCGGGTGTAACACCCACTACTAGTGACACCCGGGTGTAACACCCGCTACTAGCGACAGCCGGATGTAACACCCACTACTAGCGACAGCCGGGTGTAACACCCACTACTAGCGACAGCCGGGTGTAACACCCACTACTAGCGACAGCCGGGTGTAACACCCACTACTAGTGACACCCGGGTGTAACACCCACTACTAGCGACAGCCGGATGTAACACCCACTACTAGCGACAGCCGGGTGTAACACCCACTACTAGCGACAGCCGGGTGTAACACCCACTACTAGCGACAGCCGGGTGTAACACCCACTACTAGTGACACCCGGGTGTAACACCCACTACTAGCGACAGCCGGGTGTAACACCCACTACTAGCGACAGCCGGGTGTAACGCCCACTACTAGTGACACCCGGGTGTAACACCCGCTACTAGCGACAGCCGGATGTAACACCCACTACTAGCGACAGCCGGGTGTAACACCCACTACTAGTGACACCCGGTGTAACACCCACTACTAGCGACAGCCGGGTGTAACACGCACTACTAGTGAGACCCGGGTGTAACACCCGCTACTAGCGACAGCCGGATGTAACACCCACTACTAGTGACACCCGGTGTAACACCCACTACTAGCGACAGCCGGATGTAACACCCACTACTAGTGACACCCGGTGTAACACCCACTACTAGCGACAGCCGGATGTAACACCCACTACTAGCGACACCCGGTATAACACCCACTACTAGCGACACCCGGGTGTAACACCCACTACTAGCGACACCCGGGTGTAACACCCACTACTAGCAACAGCCGGGTGTATCCCCACTACTAGCGACACCCGGGTGTAACACCCACTACTAGCGACAGCCGGGTGTAACACCCACTACTAGCGACAGCCGGGTGTAACGCCCACTACTAGTGACACCCGGGTGTAACACCCGCTACTAGCGACAGCCGGATGTAACACCCACTACTAGCGACAGCCGGGTGTAACACCCACTACTAGTGACACCCGGTGTAACACCCACTACTAGCGACAGCCGGGTGTAACACGCACTACTAGTGAGACCCGGGAGTAACACCCGCTACTAGCGACAGCCGGGTGTAACACCCACTACTAGTGACACCCGGTGTAACACCCACTACTAGCGACAGCCGGATGTAACACCCACTACTAGTGACACCCGGTGTAACACCCACTACTAGCGACAGCCGGATGTAACACCCACTACTAGTGACACCCGGTGTAACACCCACTACTAGCGACAGCCGGATGTAACACCCACTACTAGTGACACCCGGTGTAACACCCACTACTAGCGACAGCCGGATGTAACACCCACTACTAGTGACACCCGGTGTAACACCCACTACTAGCGACAGCCGGATGTAACACCCACTACTAGTGACACCCGGTGTAACACCCACTACTAGCGACAGCCGGATGTAACACCCACTACTAGTGACACCCGGTGTAACACCCACTACTAGCGACAGCCGGATGTAACACCCACTACTAGTGACACCCGGTGTAACACCCACTACTAGCGACAGCCGGATGTAACACCCACTACTAGTGACACCCGGTGTAACACCCACTACTAGCGACAGCCGGATGTAACACCCACTACTAGCGACACCCGGTATAACACCCACTACTAGCGACACCCGGGTGTAACACCCACTACTAGCGACACCCGGGTGTAACACCCACTACTAGCAACAGCCGGGTGTATCCCCACTACTAGCGACACCCGGGTGTAACACCCACTACTAGCGACAACCGGGTGTAACACCCACTACTAGCGACACCCGGGTGTAACACCCACTACTAGCAACAGCCGGGTGTAACCCCCACTACTAGCGACAGCTTGCTCGATATTCAATTGCATGTTCCTATTGAATCCACATATCGTCGACCGTAGGTTCAATTGAGGTAAGGAAATACGATTTTTCAGGAGAGGCCGACAAAGTTTTTTTTCGGACTAAATCGCCCATAACTTTTTTTGTTATAAACCTTTTTCGGGTCCGATTTCACACATATTATACTTGTATTTTAGTGCTCTATCTACATGTCCAACATTTATTTAAATGAGTTAGCTATTTAAGAAAATAGATGTCCCTTACAACAACGTATTTTGTTAGTAATGTCCCTTACTGCCCAAGTATCTTGTAGTCCCGTCCTTTACATTAAACTGACCTCTACGTTGGATCCAATCTATGAATGAAAAAATAGTGTAAAGGACTTGTTGAAAAAAATTATGAAAAAAATACAGTGTAAAGAGATTTTTGACAGAAAATGAAGTACACACTATTGACGTACGTAATGGTAATTCGTTGATTGGGAAGGCCCTTACCTTATTTGAAGTGGATTGGCGGCGATAATTACACCATTTCAAGTTCCTATATTGCATAGTTTTTCAGATACATTGTTATTATGGGGCTGATTCGAAATTTGGATCCAAAAATCATTAGAGTAAGGGACATTTTTCTTAAGCTAGATTTTTTTCATATTCACCATTCGATAGAGCGAAAAATTCTGAAAAAAACTGTATACTCAACTCATTTTGGGTATTTTGTCCCTTACCTCAATTGAACCTACGGTCGACGATATTTGTAGTGTCTATTCTATCAAAGGAATTTCACAATAACCAATGCAACAGTAGTATGTAATGTTTGTTCAGCTACGACCTACGCGACTCCTTTATTGATTTATTGAGACGCTTTCGCCTGTATTATATTAATAAACGAGTATTAATGAAGCGTATAATGTCTGCAATCACAACATTCACAACAGCAGTCGCGTGGACATTACTCCGCCATTATTAACGATTACTATTCGCTACAAATTCATTGCGTACTGCAGTCACTCCAGTTGCGTCCTGCGCTGCCCAGGGCTGCCCAAACCGAGGTTACAAGTTGATGGCTCAACCTGTTGCATTCACTATTGGAAATGGCCCTCTTAGTCCCGATGTGAAGTGTGATAATTGTAGATCCAGGTCAGCTGGCCTCGGTTTTATAACCTGGAGATGCAAAAAAAACCATACCGTATATTACTAAGCTTATTATTGTTAAACACGCTTATCATTATATGTCACATAAAAACAATGAATTTGTACAATTTCTGTACATTTTACCAATGCGTATTAAGGAGAACGTTCCTTGCAGATCTCTGCCAACCCTGCCCGCATTACTTCACATTCACATTCAAGCGTAGTCTTGATTTACGATGGTTTATATAATAGCCATTTTATCGGAGACTCAATTGATTTGTTTTGGTCGCCACTCAAGCACAGCCGTGTTTAGAGCAAACAGGTTGCGACACTGTCGACGGCTAGAGTGCCTCTTGTGCCGCTTGTGCCTCTCAGGGCCGCAGCTGAACGGTGGAGTGTTGTGCCGTGTGTGGAGGATGTGAAGTGCTGCCCACTGCCTGCCTGTGCCCGTTAGCGATCACTCGATGTTTCACTGCGATGCGCGGGCGCACCTGGCAGGGCTGACAGTTGACTTGTTGGGAATCTGTTGACACAAATTAACGCGTTTAGGTGTTGGCTTACATTTATGGTAAACTAGCGACCCGCCCCGGCTTCGCACGGGTGCAATGGAGAAACACTGATAATTTTAGAGCCATTATTTCTCGTAAAAAGTATAGGATAAAAAATGGTTATTGTGGGTTATCCCTAAGAGATAGACATATACCATCGCGGACTTTTTTGTAGACCTTTTTAAGGTGTACAATACTGTAGTACATTATTTTGATCAATCTCGACGGGTTCAGCCAGCGTTTACAATGTAAGCGCAAAAAATGTGTTTATTTACGACATTACATTAGAAACCTCTAAAATTACCAGTGTTCCTCTACTATATTATGCATGTATTATACATATAAAACTTCCTCTTGAATCACTCTATCTATTAAAAAACCGCATCAAAATCCGTTGCGGAGTTTTAAAGATCTAAGCATATATAGGGACAGACAGACAGGGAAGCGACTTTGTTTTATACTATGTAGTGATACTAGCAAAAACAATGATCATTATGTTAATCCTAAAACATCTATTACTAGACGTAGGTTGTCAAAATCTATCCATACCTAGGTACTTATCTTGCAGAAATCTTAATTGAGGAATGCTAAACCGCGACCTCGTTCCCTGCCTATCTCCTCTCAGCATCATGTGAGAGCGTCTGCGCTGTTTGAGCTCACAGTAGCCTATACCTATGTAAGTCCTCTGGGTGTGTTCAGCAGTTACTATAATGTATACAGTTATCGAAGTAGTTATGATAATATACCGCATAATTTCATCACTTACATAGGTCTTGGGCCATTCGTAACGCAGCGCAGACCAATCTAGACCAAACTAACTTTTACACCATTAGTCGTAAAATGCATCTAGTGAATACCTAGTGTATGATACTCGTAGTGAGGGCAAAACAACAAACTTCATATTTAAGATATTTAGGACGAGATGGAGCCCTGACATTGAACATCAAATGTTCGACATCCCTGCGCGATGTCTGGTTGTCCCGCCAAGTCCCGCGCTAATGACCCGCTTTGTCTGACTGAAACGTCCCTCAGTCCGCTTGTATGTACTTTTGTTTGTGTGTAGTAACAACAAACATGCCCACAATGCAGCACTCGGCCGACCGACACATGCGTCAACACTGGAGCAACCATGCAAATGTTTTCATTGACGCACAAAGAAAGCTCTTGTGTCTGTGTCATTATAATGATGATTGTCATATTGTGCACTCAGTTTGTTTGTCAAGAGATGGGGCTGAAGCTGTATCGCGTACCTACACTCGCAGCTAGAAGCAGTCGTCGGCAGCACGCCCCGGCTTCTGACCCCTTCAGCGCTCGGCGCTGGTTCTGTCTGAACCCGGAACACACAGCACGAGTTCCCGCTAACAATTGATTGAAAACTATTAAAAATTTGATTTATTATCTCTCCGTGCTCTCGTGAAGCGCGCGGTGCAAGTGTGCGAGTCAGTGCGGGCGTCGTTAGTGCATATCATGAATAACAACCAAATCTAAGCAGTGTTTACGAGCACTTCTAAATAGATGCGCGTCTATTCAATTATACAGCTCCGCATCGCACCGCATACAATATTTATATCCGTAAAACTCGCATTGTGGCTGTACTATGAAAATGGCAATATAAACGGTAATATCGGCGGGGCTCGAGTGCTCGTAAGCACGGGGCGCGCACACACGCGCCGTTATTCAATTAACGCGCCTGATGTATGCGCGCGCATGCGCTCGGCTCCCCGCGGCGGCTCGGCAGCGCGGGCTCTCCGCGTGTCACACGCTGTCCTGGCCGCGCAGCTGCCGCCGCGAGCCATGGAATGAGACGACATCACTATTCCCACATCTGAACCATAAAAAGAACATAAAGCATAACAGCGCAATTTGATATAATTGAATTAAATTCTTCAGTTACTGCGACTCCGCCATTTGCATATGAATGAGTATTTAAGACAAAGTTTCCTGCTGCGCAGATTACGCGTCAGCCTTCCGAATTTAGTCTTCCGACTTAGCCGCTCTATCAGACAGAGAGCGATAAAACTCGATTAAATTTTTTCAAAGTTAGGGGTTGTTTTAAATACTATTTTATAGGTGTTTGATGAGTTTAATAATAATAATATAATTGAATTTATTTCAGGTCTGTGACCCATATAAAACAAAAATGGATAAAAATACAAATACAAAACACATAAATTATTGCTCGGCTAGCCAAATCCAAAAGGTCAGAATTACTTCATAAACATTAATTAATTAATTAAATTAAATAGTCAAAAGTCAAATACACAATCGATAAGGAATAAATTAATAGATATCAAATTAAAATTATCATATTATAAAAATAAAAAATCCAGTTACAAAATGAGCAATTACAAAGTGATTAAATGTCAAATAAGGATAAATGTCAAAATAGGATAAATGTCAAAATAGGATAATAGCTATTAGACCTTAGCAACATGCCGGTTACAACAGTGCCTCATATAGGGACAATCAAGTCTACCTGCAATCATTGCCAGGACAGCGTTGGAGCTGGCCCGCACCCTGCGCACCAAGGACGCGCACCGCTTGCGCATGGTGGCGTGAAAACAGTCGGTGCGCGCTTCCGCAAACATGCCCGAGGCACTGCAGAGACGGGGCAGCCCCAACACTGCCCTGAACGCATTGTTGTACTGGACGCGGAGGGCACTGTAGCTAGCTTGTGTGTAGCGAGCCCACAGGCTGCACGTGTATAAAGAGGTGCAGTACGCCTTGAAAAGGGTGATTTTAACTGGATTAGAACAACGTGCAAACCTGCGGGCGAGCATGTTTGCTCTTTTCGACAAAGCCCTCCGCTCCCGTTCGATGTCAGCATGATCCCTCAGATCAGACGTGACCAAATGCCCAAGATACTTGAATTGATCCACTCTATCCAGTGGTAAACCATTCAGATAGAGCGGAGGTACCGTTTCTGGGTACTTAGCACCGCCTGCCGCAAAGACCATGCATTGACTTTTACAGCCGTTATATTTTAGACCATAAATTAAGAAACCACTGAAATGTTGAAAGATAAAAACAAAGATTCACCGACGTCTCTAATGCCCATAAGATTGCTTTTCAGGATCATTAACATTAAAACATAACTTCACCTATATGAAACATTTTAGTACACACTGAAATCTGAAAGAAACCTCTTGTTAACCAGTATATATAAATTGACGTACAACAGTTTGTATGACAAATGTAAATGTATGAGCATTGGTTAAGTAGTCCTGTGTGCTTGGCAGTGAGCGATAGCGATACAGTTGCCGCTATCGATATTATTACTACCTGTATAACGTTTTATGAGCACCTGCGACTGTCGCAACCGTGTATTCTTACTATGCTCCAGTCTAATGCAGATACTTGATTATTATGATAATATTTAATTTTAATAGTCTGATCTGAAGGTTTTTGTTGGAAGTGCAAACTGTGGACGTCAGCTCGCAGCCAGTTGTTTTGTTGGAAGTACAAACTGTGGACGTCAGCTCGCAGCCAGTTTTTTTGTTGGAAGTACAAACTGTGGACGTCAGCTCGCAGCCAGTTGTTTTGTTGGAAGTACAAACTGTGGACGTCAGCTCGCAGCCAGTTGTTTTGTTGGAAGTACAAACTGTGGACGTCAGCTCGCAGCCAGTTGTTTTGTTGGAAGTACAAACTGTGGACGTCAGCTCGCAGCCAGTTGTTTTGTTGGAAGTACAAACTGTGGACGTCAGTTCGCAGCCAGTTGTTTTGTTGGAAGTACAAACTGTGGACGTCAGCTCGCAGCCAGTTGTTTTGTTGGAAGTACAAACTGTGGACGTCTGCTCGCAGCCAGTTGTTTTGTTGGAAGTACAAACTGTGGAGGTCAGCTCGCAGCAAGTTGTTTTGTTGGAAGTACAAACTGTGGACGTCAGCTCGCATCCAGTTGTATCGTTTGCACTGATATAAAAGAAGCGTTTAGTTAGCCTGGAAATTGATACAAAAATGAGAATCATTGGGTCGATAATACATATTATAGTATATATGTAGCCAGAAGCAATTTAAGCTTTGTTTTACCCTTTTTATATTCAAGAGCTTGGTGAATAATTATAATTACTATTAGTTTGGCAAGTTGAAATTTTCACATTTATATCAAACAAAAACAGATACAATCATAAAAATAGTTAAACGATGATAACTGCAAAAGTTAGTAACTGTGGCGCAGCTATCAACGGCCGCCTCCTAGTGCGAGGGTAGTTCGTTCCAAAGAAAAACATATTTTAAACTAAAATATGTAAGTAATTAAAAATAAAAGGGAAAAAAAGAAAAAAAAAACACGACAGCAAAACTTATGGAATAAGTGTAGTGTAAATGATTGTGTGTGTATGTGTGTGTGAGGGTGTGTTAGCGTGTGTGAGTATAAATGTGTTACACTTCCACAAGTTTTTCAGTTGCATCATAATATGTAAGCGATTTTAGCCAAGTATTGAGCCTTTTCTTGCATTTATTTTTGGTGAAAGAATAGATGTTGATCGTTTTGTTAATTCTATTGTATAATTTAGAGCTTATGTAGGTACAATGACGACGTGCTGCTACATTTGTACAAGGTTTTACATCGCATACTCGATCTGAACGGCGTCTACTGTTGCATCTGGCTAGTTCATAGGGAAGCTGGGAATGTTTACGTAACACTGCCTGAGAAATAAACAGCTGTCTGACTGTTAGGACCTGGCAGAGGGAATACAGGGAGATTGTAGGAAAGCGTATAGGTTTCCTCGCAAGGACTTTCAGAACTGCTCTTTGAGCTCTCTCAATGCGTAACCCCACATTGTTATGAGCGCCACCCCACACTGTTATGCAATATCCCATCACTGACTGAGCCAGTGCAAAATATACATTAATTAAAGTCCCAAAGTCTGCCGCAGATCTAAGTTTCTTAAAAATATATAAAAGCTTCCTGAGGCGTGTCACAACTGAGTCAATTTGTTGGTGCCATTTAAGGTGACTATCAAGTATAATACCACGATATTTAATATTTGCAGTACCTACTATTTGAGGGCAGTCACAAGTAGTCTTAGAACTAGGGTTTGTATAAGTATGGGCTTGGAGAGCAAAAGGGGTCTGAGGTTGACCTGTCTTATTTAAAGAAAAAGTAATGAACTTAGTTTTATCAATATTTAAAGTTAACAGATTTGTAGATAACCATTTCATGGCAATACTTAGAACTAGCTCAGCATTTCTACAAGTCTCACTCCAATTGCGACCATAAATTATTAGAGCTGTGTCATCTGCGTAAGTTACTATTTTGCAGTTAGGGAGAGATAGCCGACACAGCTCATTCACATAAATAAGAAAGAGACTCGGGCCAAGCACGCTGCCCTAAACACACCAAAAGTGAGGATCTCCTTTCTACTAACATAGTTATCCACCTTTAAATACTGTGTGCGTCCAGTCAGATAACTTTTGAATATATCCCAGGCCGTACCGCGTATGCCAACATTATATAACTTCGAATGGAGCATGGGGACAGAAACAGTGTCAAAGGCTTTCGATAGGTCAAGGAAAATAGCCAGTGTCTTTTGTTTATTTCCAAAATTATCAATAATGGTGCCTGTTAGTTCCAACACTGCATCATCAGTACTTTTGCCACTTCTGAAGCCAAATTGGTTACTAGCTAGTATGTTGAATTTTGTGAGAAATTTTGTTAATCTAATATTAATAACCTTCTCCATTATTTTGGATAAAGTCGTAAGTACCAATATAGGTCTATAGTTAGTGACACTGTTTCTGTCTCCAGATTTATAGATTGGGTGGATAACCGCGGTCTTAAAGATATCTGGGAAGATACCCGATGAGAGGCATAAATTAAAAATATGGTCAAGCACAGGGACTATAATTAACCTATTAGCTTTCACAACTGAGGTTGGGATACCGTCGAAACCAATGGCGCATTAATCTTTTAGGTTTAGGATAATATTATTTATCGCGGAACCGTCAACCTCGTAAAGTGCGATTGAATGTAGCACTGTCGTTTTAAAAAAACTGGAATCAAAATTGCTAGAAGTGGTATTATTATGAGCTTCAGATTGTTGAATTTTGGATGCCAAAAGTCTGCCCACATTAGCAAAGTATTCATTTATCATGTTTACTGATTGGGAGGGATTAGCACTGCATTTTAGGAGCTCTGAAGACGGTGTTCTGGTTTGGTTTAGATTTGGGGCTCTTATCAAGCAGATAGCAAATCTGCTTGATAAGAGCCCATGTAGCTTTCGGGTTCCTTTTTGCCTTCTGAAACTCTGTGCATTCGTACTCTCTTTTAACTTTTTTTAGTAAATTACTAGCTGACCCGGCAGACTTCGTACTGCCTCAATCGATAAATAAAATACCTAAACTTTTGTATAAATTAATTTCAAAACAAACAAAACGTATTGAATAAAAAAGCATTTTTTTAATGAAGCATGAAGTTTTATTATTATTTTCGACACATCATGTTGCTTACTTAAAAAACAGAGTTTTCCTGAAATACTAGCTATTTATAAGGTTTAAATTTTTATTAACAGACACACAGTGTTATGATACAGTTTGTTAATCAATTTAAAGCTTTCTCATAAACTATATTTTTTGTTTTGTTTTGTGGTGCGTAAATAAACAAAGAAGACGGTTTTCCGACGCGCGAACACGCGACGTATAAGTGTCCATGCGCGAAACTGTGTCAAATAAAAGCATTTATTTGACATAACAAGTCTCCTTTATGTCAAATAAATGCTTTTTTTAACACGTGTTTGGTGTGTACAACCTAATATACAACATTATTTTTAGTATATGGCAAACCCGAAACACGTGTCTAGTATTTTTCTGTAAAAAATCTATGTACAAAATTTCAAAACTGTATCATGAAAAATCACGAAGTTATAAGCTTGTTATGTTAATGTGTAATGCGTGCACTGACTGCACAGGTCCACTCAGTGTGGTTCTTTCCTCAAAAGATCACTTCAGACACCAATCTACATGGTCCTCAAAGATCAAAGATTATATCCGGATTTTTATATACACATTGACATTGATGAATTTTATATAAACAATGACATGGATATTTACTTTGTAAAGTATCTTATTTTTTATTATTATTACTGTGAGTGTGAATACTATGTGGGTCATTTCTTTTTTTCGGTTTTCCTTCTTAGTTAGTTTTAATCATGATCTGGCAGTTTGAGTCATTTATGCGGCCTACCCAAATGTCCTTTCATTGGTATTGTTCGTCGAATAGTAAGGCTCCTCAAGTTCTGAGTTGAGCTGCACGATTTTTGACAAATGCGTGCACTGACTGGACAGGTCCGCTCAATCTGTGTGGTTCTTTACTCAAAAGACCATTTCAGACACCAATCTACATGGTATTCACATGATCTGACCAAGATTATGTCTGGACTTTAAAAGAGACTGTGACCTCTGAGTTTGTTTCGGCCTTTCTTCTCAGAGTAGTCAGATAGGAAACGCCGACCTCATCTAGTTTAAAAAATATGATTGACATGTAAAAGTGCTTGTACAAACCTACTTACAGAAAATAAATCATTTATCATTTACCTGGTTGTCCATACAAAAAGTTGGTTACCACTTAACACGCGCCACGGGCGACGGCTGTGACCTGTGTTATATGATTGCAGAAATGTACTAGTGTCGTTCGATGTCCAACTTGTTACTATTTTAAAATATTTTTGGGACAAAATATAACATGGTGTATAAACTATTGGAATCGATTCAGTTACTTATTCTGAACAAACTATATTCAGGTTTGTAGTATAATAAAAATAATGTTGTATATTACCACTAGCTGCACCCCGGGGGTTCACCCGCATAAGTCTCGATCCCGTAGGAACATTGGGATAAAAAGTATTTTATGTTAATCCTGGTTATAAACTATCTGTGTGCCAAATTTCATCAAAATTGGTCCAGCCGTTTGAACGTGAAGAAGTAACAAACATACACACACACACACACACTCACAAACTTTCGCCTTTATAATATTAGTGTGATATAATTATTCGATAACTGGGTCGGGCACATACCTGTAGTACGGCACCTCAGATCCTACAAGGCTGTATTTCAGAGCAAGTTGCTGATGGATTATCCTGGCTAAAGGGCCCATGTAGGGACCGGAAAAGCGTCCGCGAAGCTCCTTACTCTGCCATACCTCCATGCGATCATTAGTGTCGAGCACCGTGTGTGGTTTGCGCCAGTTCTCATTAGCCAAGGAGAGTGGGGTGAGGCCCTTGTCCACCGCGACCACATCTCGATGCATCCCCACGTCGGTTTCTAGGAAATATTCCCTGAGATTGCATATCTCGCGATTGTGGTCTTTGCGTTTAAAAAGCCTCGACCTCCACAATTTCGCGGGATATACAGCCTCATTACCGATGACCGTGGGTGATGCATTCGATTTGCAGTCAGCAGCGGACGGACCCTCCTATCCAGGGCGTCAAGTTCAGTCTGAGTCTATTTGAGTATGCTAAAAGAGTATCTGCATCAGAACCGGCATGACCCAACCGTTGAAAGCGCGCACCTTGTTTCCGCCTGATAGAAGACTATTAAGTACTTTTTTCAGGCGGCCAAAGAAGTGTTCCTTCAAAGATTTAGTAAACTAAATAAATATTAATAAATTATTATTAATAAATAGGAGAAGGAACTTTTTGCATAATAGCCTAAAATGTAAAGTTAGATCCAATGAACTGTAATGAAGTGAGTGTCTGGTAGTGAAGCAGTATTAACTACAGGCTCTTGACTTATTTCGAATTCTCGGCTTTTAGCACATTGTACATTTCTGTTTCTACATTTTATGAAAAACTTTATGAAATTATAAAATCACACACATCCACATGTCGTTCCCCAATTGGCTTTCCAAATCTATTATACAAAACTTAAGCCTGGGTTAGGTGGAAGAAGTATGTGAATTTATGTGACTATGAGGTATTCTCGAGTAACAGGATTTTTTTTAAAGTAGCTGATATTTGCTATAGCAAATACATATATTAATGCAACTGAAGACAGTGGTACTACTAATACTAAGACATTTTGGAAGTACGCTGCTAGCCGTAAAACTACAGATAAAATCCCATCTACGGTTGATTACAATCAAAATTCATCCAATGATCCTATTACTACTTGCAACTTGTTTGCTACATTTTTCTAGTTTGCATATAAGCCCTCAACATTTGACTATAACTCTTGGGTGAGATGGTGGTTACGACGTCTTCCTATGCAAACTGCAACTGCCTCTTGATGAAATACATAAAGACTTAAAATCACTTGATTCAACCATGAGTCCTGCCGTGTGATTCAGTAACCATCTCACCGTGAAAACTCAGGTGAAGTGAGCGTGGAGTGCGCTGTCATTAGGGATTAACACTATTGACACTGCTCACTTCAAGCTCACTTCACTTATGATTTCAGGGTGAGAGTTTTACAGAATCGACCGGTTGGTCATGATGGGATTCCTTCGGTTTTTCTGAAAAACACGTGTGATAGATTATGCTATCCTTTACTTATATTATTCAATAAATGTATATCATATGGTATTTTCCCTGAAGTTTGGAAACATATTGTACCAGTTCATAAGAGTGGTTCTAAGCATGACGTAGCGACCTATCGACCATCATATCGATCTATACTATCTGCTTTTTGCAAGCTATTTGAGATAATTGTACATAGTAAATTATATCCTTATATTCGCAGTGTTTTAATAAAAGAACAGCATGGATTCGTTAAAGATCTTGCATTATCAATCTCCTCATTTTCACGTCCCAACTGTTTGATATTCTCGATAATAGACAGCAGATTGATGCGGTTTATACAGATTTTCAGAAGGCTTTTGACAAAGTTGACCACGCAGTACTACTTAATAAAATTGCTTACAATGGAATCAGAGGAGACCTTTTAGTAACAAAACACCAATGGTGGTTGTTAATGGCTTTGAATCTGGCTCTTTTCGGTTCACCTCCGGTGTACCACAAGGTTCCAAGTCAGGCCCTTTATTATTTATTATATACATTAATGACATAGCTGTTTTCAAAATTCAAATTGGTTCTCTACGCGGACGATTTAAAGGTCTATAAAATTATTTCTGATAAAGTCGATTTTTTTAACTTGCAGCAGTATTTAGACCGTTTCTTTATCTACTGCTCTTCCAATAAGCTTTACCTTAGTCTTCCAAAGAGTCATGTTATAGCGTTCACCAAAAAGAAAAATATTACTGAGTTCGACTATCGTGTTGGCAAAACGCCAATTAGTAAAATAAGCTTTTTCCGCGATCTTGGTGTTCTGTTAAATTCTAAGCTCTATTTGGATGCTCATATAGAAATAAATGTTAACAAAGACTACCAAATGCTTGGTTTTGTCATAATTTTCGGTGTAATCTGAATTAAATTGAATACTTACTTCCGACTTATTTCCGACTCTGTTCAATGTGTGCCGCAGTAATTTTGATTGTCCACACTTAGTTAGGAGTCTGTGTTACCTGGTTCTTCGAACAGTTCATGTACGTGGGGTACGCACTCGAAATCTATTTGCTACTAGGCTCTGTAAATCCAACGCTGGTTAGCGTTCATCACTTCATCGTTTGGTTGAGACATATAACAATGAGTTTAATTCAATCGGCATTCTTTTTGTTAGTAAAAATGCATTTATGAAACAAAACCATAAAATATGCATTATTAGCAACCCTAAAGGATCGGCAAAGTACGAGTAATCACTACATAGTATAAAACAAAGTCGCTTCCCGCTGTCTGTCCCTATGTATGCTTAAATCTTTAAAACTACGCAACGGATTTTGATGCGGTTTTTTTTAATAGATAGAGTAATTCAAGAGAAAGGTTTATATGTATAATACATGCATAATATAGTAGAGAAACACTGATCATTTTAGGGGTTTCTAATGTGATGTCGTAAATAAACACATTTTTTTGCGCTTACATTGCAAACGCTGGCTTAACCCTACGAGATAGATCAAAATAATGTAGAACAGTATTGTACACATTAAAAAGGTCTACAAAAAAGTCCGGGATGGCATATGTCTATCTCTTAGGGATAACCCACAATAACCATTTTTTATCCTATACTTTATAAGAGAAATAATGGATCTAAAATTATCAGTGTTTCTCTACTATATTATGCATGTATTATATGCATATAAACCTTCCTCTTGAATCACTCTATCTATTAAAAAAAAAACGCATCAAAATCCGTTGCTTATTTTTAAAGTTCTAAGCATACATAGAGATAGACAGACAGCGGGAAGCGACTTTGTTTTATACTATGTAGTGATAGTGATCAGCATTGCACCCGTGCGAAGCCGGGGCGGGTCGCTAGTACATAATAAAGTAATGTTTAATAATGTACGCACACAAATTTACTTTTCCTTTAATAAATTTTAAAATCCAGATATGAGTTCTAGGACAGTGACTTTTGTATAGGTATTGTATCTGTGTTACTAGCTAGTTTTAAATACTTTAAATTGTAATCTGTGGAGAACGTAATGGGTAACATAATTGTTTTAAAATCTATTATTTATGATAATATGACTGTTTATTATTGTGCTACTGTTTGTTTTTGCGTTGAAATAAATATTATCTTTGTTAGATGATTTCTCTGAGTCTATTAAAGTGCATCAGCGTTGATCTACGATCGGTGTCGCGATGGTGTGCGCCGGCGCAGGCCATGTTTAATGTATGGCTGGACGCGTCCATAGGCTTCACACGGACGCTCGATGGCGCTGTCGCCACCTTATACCAGTACACCCGTACGCGAGCTGTCTGCTTGTGCGCTTGTTACTGGGTCTATACAGATGTTGCACATTATTTGCTACTTTATAATGATAGTTTTCTCGTAAGTACCCACAGGGCAGGATATGATGTGATCGAGGAAGATTTGGACAATAAAACAGGATAACTCAGGCCTAAAAGAAATGGTGTTGAATCCTCTAACTTAATTTTTTTTTTTAAGTCCAGACAAATATTAGTAAGTCACTCTACTTATTTATAAAATGTACAAACAAATTACATAAAACTGTTATTACAACAAGCAGAACCGCGTGTGGCAGATGGTTTGTCCATCATATGACACATAGCAGTTCAGCTCAATACTGCCGGCCGATTCTCTAAAAATCTCACCGTGAAAACTTGCGTAGAGTGAGCTGTTAGTGACATCCCACTGATGCTAAGGATTGACCAAGCAAACATCAGCCGGTCGATTCTGGAAAAATCTCACCGTGATAACTAAGGTGAAGTGAGCTTAGAGTGAGCTGTGAGTCATGCTGATGCTAGGGATTGACACTATTGACGACTCACTCCACGCTCACTTCACCCAAGTTTTCACGGTGAAATGGTTACAGAATCGCACGGCAGTTGTCAAAACATTACTATTTTATGGGGTTTTAAAATAAAGTAGCAAAACAGAAACTTAGTCAGAATATCATTTTTTTTCCACAAAATATGTATTAATGTTTTGACAATTAAAATATGGAACATGCTTTGAAATTATGGGAAATGATCAATAGAATTAGCATAAAAAATATTATTAAAATCTCGATTATGATTGTACATGACGTATTCCTGGTCAATCCCAAGTATCAGGTGGGATGACACTAACAGCTCACTTCGTGATCACTTCACCTAAGTTTTCACGGTGAGATAGTTACAGAATCGCACTGCTGGCATGTAACAACTTCACACAACCACATGAGTTTATCTACTCATGTGACACAACGCTGCACTTACACGGGTATGCGACAATTGATCTCAATGCGACAGATAACGGAACTGCGCCTGCGCCCGGGACCGCGCGGGAAAGCGCGGGATGGGACGGGACGGGGCGGGGCAGGCACGGGACGTCCCCAACACTTTTTGTCCCACATAATGTCATATTATGAAATGGTCGTAGTTCCTTGATACATTTTATGGAATATATCCCAAGTTGCTTGTGCGTGCAAGAAGTGCCCTGATGTCGATTGTGGTGGTTAGCTTTTTGTGATAATATCGAACCGGATGATAATTGCCGCATTGGTGAGAAATATTTATTGCACTCGATTGCCTGTCCATCACAGATGAGTCTGAATGGTTTTTGTTGTTGGTAACTCTTAGCAGTTATCGGATTATTCGAATGGGTCCAGTTTCCAAGGCAATGTTATATTTATTAAAATGATACGACGTGGTCTATAAACAACCAACTAGAGAACGCATAAAAATAAAAGAGAATCGTCGCATTGTGTATGTAAAATATCAGCAGCACAGTATCAGGGGGCAGGCATCAGCGGCTGCGTGGCGGCTGCGTGGCGGGTGCGTGGCGGCTGCGGCGGCGCGGCTTCGCACATTATGCGCGCTATCAGTCGCTATCGGCGCGGTGCGCGGGCGCATGCAGGTGCAGGACGCGCATGTATTATGGATGCACAATAATGTTGACATTGTATTCAAATCCCGCTTGTTTTATGAAAATGCTGCAAAATGCCAGATATTATTGTTTCACAACTGCAACCGTAGGTTACATCGACTATGCTTCGACCCTGACTGTGTCTACTAGCCTAAAGGTTTGTCCGGTACTATCCGGAGTAGTTTGTACGTCTCTCGCAATAAAACGAGATAGTTCTTTGTCCATTTAACTTTATTTCCATTTCAGCCGTATAACCTAAACTAAGACAGTAACATTTCATCCACTATTTCGTCATTACAAGTATCCCTTTTAGTATACAAAGATTAGCACTGTACATAATGACTAACAATTCTGAAATTCATGTAATAAGTACACACATAAACAAACAGACCACGCCACAAACAAACAGAACATGCCACAAACAAACAGAACACGCCACAAACAAACAGAACACGCCACAAACAAACAGAATACGCCACAAATAAACAGAACACAAACAGACGTTCAATGATTCGGAATCCTATTCGTATTCCAGTCCCATTATTAATAATCTTTATTTTTTTCTCTTGATGTTAGAATATTAGAATTCTGGGACTGAAATGACTTCATAGTCGTTACAGAAATCATAATTTTGATGATGGAAGTACTTAAAAACACTTAAAGTATGCACTAAGCATCTCCTCGGAATAAACAACCCTTTCCTTGATCAAAAGAAATTGTGAAAAAATTAAAAGGCAGTCTTCAGTGGGAAAATAAAAGAACTTTGTGGAGATCAACCAAAAACCAAAAATCACTATCATCAACCGTGTCACGAGCTGTAGAAGAAGTGTCTTTCAAATCAACAAGTACGAACGACGGAGACAAATTAACGCGTCTTATTTAATAAACAAAGAAGTTTATATATGAACTCTCGAAAATTTGCATAACGGATCATTGGAAACATGCCAATTTATGGATAGAGTAGTACGTTAATAGAATAAAAATAAGAATAGAATTTCTTTATAACAGTAACCAAGACTCAACAATATTGTTAGTGAAACGTACGACTATGTACGAATAAGCACAGACACTAAATAAAAACACAAGAAATAACGGTTGGTCACCGTTGCTACATCCCATGAGAGACGCCACAACAGTGACCCACGACACAGTCCAGGCGACTCGCAACCATGCTTAAGACACTGTTGCAGCCGCCTCACATCCTGCGCACCTCGTACGCATTGTTGCGTAAAAGCAATCTACATGCCTATCTGCGAACATCCCTGACGCACTACACAAACGGGGCAGCCCTACCAGTATCCTTAACGCATTGTTCGCGGTTGAACGCGGAGAGCGCTGTACGATCTTTGCGTATATTTAGCCCACAGGCTGCACGTGTAAAAAGCAGTACAGTAGGCTCGAAAGAACGTGATTTTAACCGGAAGTGAGCATCGTGCAAACCTGCGAATCAGCATGTTCGCTCTAACCGACAACGTCAATGTCATCATCGTCTTTGAGGTTGGCAGTCAATATATGACCAAGATACTAAAAACCTGTAGACTCTCTGCAAAGGTGCACCATATAGTATTACAGGCGGTACTGCATCAGGACTTTTACCTGAAGCCTCAAAGACCATGACCTCCAACTTCTTAGTGTTGTGTTGTTGTTAATGAAAATCCGAAAATAAAATATTCGGCAGCACCATCGAAATAATCTAAAGCGTTTTGGAAGAAATTACTGAAAGTGGTGCCAACCTCCAAAAAAAAATGGCTACCCACTTAAGCGCTAGGAAGTCTCCTAAATACTAGAGATGAGGTAATAAAAAAAATGTGATATAATGAAAAAAAATCTTTAGTGGCGATAATACGGAAACTAAAATATAAAAATTGTAACATCTTGCACACTGCTGTAACCTATGTTTACAAATAAAGACTATCAATTGATTAATTGAATATATAAGATTTTTTGAAGTTCAACCAAAAAGCGACAAGAAAAAATCACAATCATCATTCAAGGCGCGTGCTGTAGCAAGAGGAGTGTCTTGAACGAAAACGAAAATGTTTATTTCTGTACCAACTAGTTTACATTATGATTGGAGCCTCCTTTTAAGCATGATGACGCCTGTGTTAGGAGACTCCGCACTTCCATAGCTTTGGCTGTGTGTACAACTTACAAAATTATTTTATTTTAATTTAATTTTCTTGAATTACACTTATAGACATTAATGTGGGTGTGTTGGGTGTGCGGAGTGTGTGATGCGTGAGGGGTGTGTTAAGTGTGCCGAGTGTGTGTGGTGTGTGATGTGTTTGGGGTGTGTGTGTGGCTGGTGTGGATGTGTGTATGATAGGATGTGCGTGTGGATGTGGCGGTGCCAGTTAACTAATTTCCAATTATTGTAACAATAATTAAATATCTGCATAGGTGCGTGATTGTAACCATTCTATTAGCATTTTCTTACCTTTATGAAGATGTTCAGTGTAAATGTATATGTCTTTATTAATTTTATTATATAACCGTGCTGATTGAGTATTATATTGTGTAGCAGCAAAATTGGTTTTAGATTGTGGCACTTGAGTAATAATATCCTTTCTTCTCTTTAACATTATATTTTTATCATATTTAAGTGTCTTATGCTTTTTTAAGATCGAGGCACAGATATACAATTTCCTAACAGATAGCAATATTACACACATCACATGAAAAAGCTGACGAAAGTTCCACGAATGGAGCGTTGGAAACATTCCAATTCCATTCTACTTTATTCGTAAAATAAAGTAGAATGATGATGATGTTAAAACGAAAACATAATACTCGACAACACCAACAAAATAGTCCATAGCACTACGAAATAAATTTTACAGTGTGATCGAAATCATGCAAAATCTCAAGTGTGTGCTTACGTGACGATCCATAGTTTGTCACCTTTCAAACTCGTTTCATGTTGACGTTAGTTTTCCGCCATCGAGTTCCGCGCGCCCCAATCACGATATGTTTGGGTCTAAAGCTAATATTTGACTTGATCTACATCCGCCAATGAATCGCTTTGGAGACAAACAAGGTGTATTTATACTCACGACCAATAATAACAAACAACTCATAGTTTTATGTCAATATCTACCTAACCGGCAATCAAATGGCTCTACCATTTCAGGCTCAATTATTTATTGTGGTGGTAATATCTAAGTACAAGCATAATATTTATTTTAACTTAAGTAATCAGTCGTTGGGTGCTCCACTCATAGATACATGAACTCATGTAGTGTGATATTCATGTATGCATGTGAATATGTTCACTTATGCAAATAACAATCTTGATGTTACATAAGTTGATAGCGCAATATATTCCACGCTTGTATCCAGGGTTCGAGTCCGGGTCGATACCACGCCGCGGCGCTGCATGGGCCCGCGCAGATGACGCCGATAGCTAACATGAACACCCACTAAAGGACAACACATACTTGAACGCAGCCTGTCGCATGTCGCTCGAAACGAAACGGAAAAACGTGAAGTGATAATTTCAACAAATAATTTGCTCAAAATCAAAATGCTTTTTATGCATAAAACGTGGTAGGTACAGACGCCAGTACATCGAGCTACTACAAACTGTCAAATTCCTTTAATAGATTTTCAACTTTATGGCTAAAGCATAAGGATCAATGTTGACTGGAATATATACAATTGTAGTGCAAAGGCACATTCTGCCATGTAATCGTAATCAGCCTATAATGTTCGCACTGCTGGGACACAGGCCTCCTCTCAGCGAGAGGAACTGGGAAATAATCCACCACGCGTGCCCAGTGCGGGTTGGTAGATCTCACATGTCTTCGACTTTTTACTTCTAGAACATGCAGGTTTTCTCACGATGTTTTCCTTCACCGTTTTGAGAGCAGATATGATGAAATAATTTACACAAAGTATAGCGCCTGCCTGGGTTCGAACTCACGAGCTGCCACTCGTAAGTCGGCGCCGTTGCCACTGGGCCACCGCTGCTCCATGCGCCATGTAATGATGACCTGCAAATATTTAATACATGCAGTAGGTAGGTAGTAACAACATACTTAAATATATTAATAACGTAGTTAACTAAGGGATAATTTTTCAATCGATAGATAATTTTTATTCGTGGAATAAAATTGACAATGATTCCTCGGCTAAATTATCTGGCGTTGGTGAATCTGCCCCAAATCAACAGTTCAACACAAATAATTAAAAAAATATTACAATGCATTTCTAGGATTTTATTTTTATTTTTTTTTATTTTTTCTATTGGTAGGACTGACTTTTTGTTCAGAAATTCGCCGACAGAAGAAAAACCATGCGATACGAGTATTAACCGTTTTTTCAAAAACACAGAATATTTTGTAAAATAGTTCTGTTATCCAGACAGATAATGAGTATATACAAGGTGGCCGGAACATTAACGTCCTAAAATAAAATGTAGGTCCCTCGTAGGTACCTCGTAGGTAGGTGTCCGAGTCACCCCCATGTATGTTCCGCGACTTTTGATAGTTTTCGAATTATTTATTTTTAAAGGTACACTAACAGCTTCTGTATACAAAATATCAAATAACGGTAGATAACAGTGATGGGCTTATACAGTTGCCAATAACAGGTGAACCAACATTCTCGAATACGGTTATAACCTAAGGTAAGAACGAAATGTATAAAAATTAAGTGCTAACAAACTATAAACAGAAATATAAAATGACAAAGAAATAAGTTACAGAGGTTGCAAGAGATACCTACGTACTAACACAATGAATCATTAGATTGTGTGGGTTGCGTGCTTTGGGACCTTAAAATTTGGGTTTTATGATATTTACGGAGTCATGATATATGTCAACATCTAGAGTGGATAAAATATATAAAATTGAGAGGTGAGTTTATTATATTTGGTTTTAGATGCTTTAGTCCACAATAAATGGGTAATGGGATATCTGGGTAAATTATAGGGGACTATTAGTCTAGTTTATTCAGTTAATTTATTGTAGTCCAATTTGTTGTTAACCAATTTGAAAGATAACATGAGATCTTGTACCAGTCGACGATCGCGCAGAGTAATCATTTTGTAACATTGAGTAGGAGAGACTGGGTACGGTTGAAACGGTGGACGGTTGAAACAAACCGAATATCTCGACACCAATGCGTGATGAGGTAAGGGGTACAAGGGGAGAACGAAGCGGGCGACGAATCGAAACACGAATTTTGGTGTTGTGTTGCTCTTCGCGCGCTGTGCTTGTGTATACTCGTAGGAGGAGTGTCTATTATATAACTTATGCTTCCCAATGCAATTAAAAAATGTAAAATCTGAAAAAAAATTTAAATGGCTATCACGCGGTATTAGGATTTGTAGCAGAAAACAACGGAATATGCTATGGAAATACAGAAAATCACCTACAAGCGAGAACAAAAATAAATTTCAAAACTATGCACAGAAACTTAAAAAGATTGTAAAACTGACTCAAAGAGCCCAAAATAATTATTTTATTAACTAATAGCTCAATAAACAAATCAAAATCATCATGGCAAGTAATAAATAATAATAATAATTTAATTAAAGAACCAATTCTGCAAATTAAGGACGGAAACAAACTAATAAAAGCCCCTAGGCAGATTGCAGACTAATCATTTAATAACTTTTTTGTTGACCAAATACATGATGTATCCAGTAATTGTACGGGAAATACAGCTGCAATTACCAAAACCCGTAATTCTTTGTTTATGCAGCCGGTAGTCCCCCAAGATATTACACGTGTGATACAAAACTGAAAAAATAAAAAAAAAATCGGATTCGACGGCTTTTCAACAGTTGCAGTCAAATTTGTCTCTGATATTATCGCAAAACCATTAAGCCATATAATAAATGTTTGTATAAGCTCAGGTATATTCCCTGATGAATTAAAGACTGTGATCATAAAACCATTGCACAAAAAGAATGACAAGAAAGACATGACTAACTATAGACCTGTAGCTCTTATTTCAGTATTCTCTAAGATCTTTGAAAAAATCATCTATGAATCTATTTATACTTTTATAGCTAAAAATGACATTTTATGTGAAGAACAAAAGGGCTTTCGAAAAAATAAAAATATTAACATGGCAATATTCGATCTCTTGAAAGTAATCATGAATAATGTGGATAAAAAAACCCTATATGTGCAATATTCACAGATATGACAAAGGCGTTCGATTATGTAAAACATGACACTCTTTTAAATAAACTTAGCAACTATGGCATAAGAGGAAACGTCCTAAACCTAATAAAGTCATATCTCACGGATAGAAAACGGTACACAGAACTGTCGACAATCTGTACTAAAACTAAACGTGAACTGAAATACCTATCAAGTTGCAGAGTAATAGAGTTCGGAGTTCCACAGGGCAGTGTACTGAGTCCATTACTGTTTCTACTTTATATTAATGACCTACCCCGTCAAATTCGACACCCAATGACATTATTTGCCGATGACAGCACTGCTACAGTCGAATGTATGAATGAGACGAACTACGAAGATGAAATAAACAGCACGCTTAAAACAATAATAGATTGGCTTAATAAAAATAATCTAATCATAAATTTACAAAAAACTAAAGTCATGCATTTTCACCAGAGGTTACAGCCAAAAAAAGTAATCACTGAATATAATGGCCAAATCGTACACACTACTTCAGTGACTAAATTCTTAGGAGTGCAGATTGACGACAAATTGACATGGAAATCTCATGCTGAAAATGTATGCCAAAAACTTAGTAAATCTTCATATGTACTCTATAACCTCTCAAATAAACTAAACATAAATACATTAGTCATAGCCTATCATGGATTAGTTGCTTCATTATTAAGATATGGTGTCACATTTTGGGGCAATTGCAGTGAGAGGGAAAGAATATTTAGAGCCCAAAAACGATGCATACGATCAATGACAGGTCTTAAGTTTACTGAAAGTTGTCAACCTGTATTTATATCCCTAAACATTCTGACATTACCTTATTTATATATACTAGAAGTTGCCCCATTCGTTAAATTAAATAAACACCTATTTACCTCAATGATTGACATAAGACAACGCACAGCACCAATGAGGTCCCAGTATAAAAACCAATTGTACACAGGTGGTCATAAAACAGCCTTATTAAAAAATAGCATCCTTTCCATGGGACCGCTTGTATATAATAAATTACCTGAACATTTAAAAGACCTTCCCATAAAAATGTTTAAAAAACAATTAACAAAACTATTGCTGGAGAAATGCTATTACACAATTAAGGACTTTTTAAATGACAAAACTATATAGGAAAATGTTATTGATAAATGTACGTTGCTTTACAATTTCGAATGTTTTAGATTATAATAATGACACTGTTATTTATTTATTATTTTTTAAGGTTATTGCTATATTGTAATTTGACAAACAGATTTTGACATTACCAGATTATGTAAAGATTACAACTAGTAATAATTGTGATTGTCGTTAATGTTTTGGATTATTTTGACATTAAGCTTTTTAACATTACACATTACGACATATATTCTTCATTATATGATTTGCGTGAGATTTATATTTAATTCATTGATTATTTTTATTATTATTACTGTTATTATTATTATTTTTTGTTTTAGTCTGATCTGTAAGTACATATTAAATTTGACTAGGGCTAATAATAATCGTGTCGATAGCTGTATCTATAGTACTATTTAACTCAAACCTAATATGTTGCATGCCGTAAGGTAAAATGTATCGGGACACTTAACAAACATTCCAACTTATATGTATACCTACATTATCAGCAAATAAATGATTTCTGATTTCTGATTTCTGAGGCCCCATTGTGTTTTTTGACGGAAAAGTAAGTATTTTTGTTCGTACATTTTTGTAATTATTATAGTTTTTATTAAAGTTAGATTATCGAGAGTTTTGTATCGTTTTAATTGAAGTTTGTAGTATATGGCTGTATGATTAGTTTTTATTCAAAATGATTATCATTCTGTAAACCGTTTTATGCCTAGAAGGGAGGTTGGGGACACTTGAAACATCTTTTGTGGGTACGATTGAAACAGTTTATTTATTTAATTTTCTTGTTTCTTAGATGTACGCCAAAGGAAGACTACAAGAGGTCAGGCCAACTTATCAACGTACAAAAAAGCCTATGAAGATGTAAAAGCCAGATTTTCATTAAGAACAGCGGCCGAAAAGAATGTACTGAACTACTGTTTCCTGTTGAGGTATGTACGTAAACGAGATGCGACTGGTGGCGATGAATATTATTTTTCTTAACCTATTTTATAGCCGCTTTTAAACTAAAGTTTTTTTTTTGTTTTTAAAGCTGTTGAATTCTATTCTCTTAAACAAAAAGTATTGAAGTTTTGTTTTGCTATTTGTTTATCTATGCATCAAAATATAGATGTTTATAAAAATAATGTTCTGAAGTTTTAGTCAAAGTGTTTTGTTAGCTGGAGTGCTAAAATCTGGTTTATAATAATGCTGTTGAATTTCGAGAAATTTAATAGTAAGTAGTAAACAAAAATTACATTACATAATTATTATATAGTTTAAGTTGTACTTAATAGGTATTAACCTTTGAAGGCTGATTAAAAATAATGTTAGATTAAAAGTATCGTGAAAGACTTGAATATTAATAAAAAAATGTTTGTAATGTTCAACTGTGCCATGACGAGTCGTAAAATGTTATTAGACGATGAATAAAAGATGTTCATTTAGTATATTATGTATTATTTGCGTGTCTCAATTGACTCCAGCTCCTGGACGGTTGAAACAAAATATATTTTTTTTTAATTTGATTTAATACATAAAATACAATTCAGTGATCTCAAATAACATTGCCCATTAGTAGACAGATATGTGATCTTTCATTTAGTATATTTTTCTCATCGCTCGCTTAACTAATCCCGATGCAATGGAAGATAAACGCTAAAATGTTTCAACCGTACCCAGTCTCCCTACGTTGTTCGTCTGGACACCGGGGAGATGTATCACCGAAGGCATATACTAGGTGTTTTGTGAAGGCCCTTTGGATACTTTCTATTCTTTGTGAGTGCATACTCGTAGTGCGGGTTCCATACCAAGCTGGCAATGTCGTGGTGGCTCCGAACTAAGGCGTTATGTAGCACAACTTTTGTTCTTACCAGCTTAAACCCTTTAGTGCTCTCTTAATCAATTCTAGTAGCCGTGCCGATTTCGTAACAATATTATCAATATGGCTTCTGAAATCGACTGTCCATGATGATGCCAAGATCACGAACCTCATTCACAGTTTCCAATAATTTTTATTTTTCCTTGTGAATCGCGTATGGCTACATTTTTATACAGACGCCAGCACATCAAGCTACCGGAAACTGTCAAATTTTCCCAATCAACTGTGAACCTTATGCTTTAGCGATAAAGCTGAAAATCTATTAAATAAATTTGACAGATTGTAGTAGCTTGATGTGCTGGCGTCTGTACATTAAGTTTCATGTGGTTAAGGGTGCAACAATGCTCAAATCCTCCTGAATGAGGGTAGTATCTTCATTTGAAGTTATAGTATTATACATTTTGAGATCGTCGACAAACATAAGATAAATATGTTATGTTTGTCGACGATCTCAAAATGTGATGTATTTGGTCAGTGATGTCGTTAATGAAGAGTAGAAATAGAACCGGTGCAAGGTGAACTTGAGGATCTTTATTTATTTACTAGCGACCCGCCCCGACTTCACACAGGTGCAATGCTGATACTAAATATACTACAGAATGTCTTTATATACAACGTTCACAGCTATTTTGTCATTAGATCTTCTCCGGTACCACATCCGGTGAGTATTGTGCACTCTATTATGAAAGGTTTTAGTGATATATTCGAAAATATTCATTTAAATTACATGCTGTAAAGGGTCATGTTGAGCTATATACATTGTGCATGTAATAATGCACAATGAATTAACGTACTTAATTGGATAAGGATGCAATGCTGTATTGCTTAAAATCGCTTTGTAAATAAGGTATTATTTCTCGTAAAAAGTATAGGATAAAAAATGGTTATTCTGAGTTATCCCTAAGAGATAGACATATACACCGACACACACACGACATCGTGGACTTTTTTATAGACCTTTTTAAAGTGTATAGGTAATACTGTAGCACATTATTTTGATCTGTCTCGTAGGGCAACGTTTGCAATGTAAGCGCAAAAAAATATGTTTATTTACGACATCACATTAGAAACATCCAAAATTATCAGTGTTTCTCTACTATATTATGCATGTATTCTACATATAAACCTTTCTCTTGAATCACTCTATCTATTAAAAAAAAAACCACATCAAAATCCGTTGCATAGTTTTAAAGATCTAAGCATACATAGGGATAGACAGACAGCGGGAAGCGACTTTGTTTTATACTATGTAGTGATCATGAACAATTAATATTGTGTTTGACATTTGACATACATTATTTTTAATAATTAATATAAATTCAAAAATAAACATGCAACGATAATAATTATTATAGGTAACAAAACAATAAACTTTTTTATAAAAAAGAACAACCGACTTCCAGAAAAACACTACAAAGTGAAAAATAACTTCAATTTTGGAAGTCGGTGTCGTTGGTTCCGCATTTAAGTTTTTTGACACCGACTTCTGAAATTAAAGTTATTTTTCACTTAGTAGTGTTTTTTTTGGAAGCCAGTCGTTTTTTTTTTAATAAGTTTTATTTTTCACTTTTTGGTTATACCGACCCCAAACATCATATACTTGCTATGTAAATATCAGTGACAGGAAGCTGCGTCTGCGTTTATAGGGTACATACGTGATGTTATGTTGTGCGACTGCGTAAACAATGCATACATATGCGATAGCAGCAATCGCGGTTGTTTTACTGATATTTATTGAAGAATTCCGTTGTCTGTCTCCGAATTTATATTTTTAAGATAGATTTTATATGTGCATAGTCGGCTTTTAAAAAAGTTGTAACCTGCCGGTCGATTCTATAAAAATCTCACCGTGAAAACATGCGTGGAATGAGCTGTCAGTGTCATACCACGGATGCTAGGGATTGACCAAGCAAACATTTAAAATCATAATCGAGATTTTAATAATATTTTTTATGCTAATTCTATTGGATAATCCCTTCTTTTCCACTCATAAATGTTTTCATTGCTATTACAGTAACACAATTGACATTATTTGAGTGTTTGTCGGCAGTATAAATATTAAACACTCTCTTCGTGTCTGAATGAAATCTTTTCAGTTTAACCGCAGTGAACTCAATCAAAGAGAAAACACAAATGTCTCACAACATTATAAAGAAGAGAAATAGCCGAACGTTTCATTTAATGAACAACTTATTTAAATCCCTCAGCTTAATACCCAAATAACGGCAACACAAACAACACTAATATCTCTGGAGCTTTATATTGAAACAATCACTCGGCCCATTCAGCCGCACTTCCCAGTAATCCTGTCTATTGATGCTGCGCTCTCCTGCGCCATTGATGCCTTTGACGTCGTTGTCGTGACAAATGCGCATCACTTGTCATGCTTGTCGCCTGTCACCTGGGCAGCGGTGGGGCTAGGGGAGGGGGAGGGGAAGACCACAAACAGACGCCCACGCGGCCACGCGGCTGCGCTAGCGCATCAATTACTAGCACAAAAGTTGCAGAAGGTGACGTATTTAGCGCGACGAGAAACTCTTACACACGACTTCAGAGACTTCACCTGAAGTCTCTAAACAACAACAAAAACAACGTATGGTACAAATATAATTAATACATACGTTGCTAGTCATCTCAAGTTGATTATTCTGCGAATGATGTACATTGCATTTCGCATTTCATTACATCCCGGGTGTTATCCTTGAGAGGAATAAATTTCCATAGCCCTTCTCATGTGCTGAGGACGGAACGGACAAAAAGGCACTTCCTACCACGCGGTACTTCGTGTGATAGGAAGTATCTTTCTATCCGTTCTTTTTTCTTACTCCAGTCTTGCGTTGCTTCATGCAGAACTTCTGCACCATATTTCCACCTGCCATCGCGTAGACCGGCAGACAGGGATCACATTTCTAGAAACCGATAAATCCCGGCCAGCACGCGATCGGTTTGTAGCCGAAAGTTATCGCAAATCACTTAAACTCAGCACTACACTAACACGAGCTACGATTTATGAGGAAACCTACACTTACATACAAACACACTTGAACTAGTTACACGCTTGATAGTGCTAAAGTGGACAGAGACACCACGACTTTCCACATTTATAACGTGATGAACGTGACTTATTTACCACAGAACCTATGTATACTTTTTTGATCTGTGGCTCTGACAGTATAATTAAATGTATGGACCATTGAGATGGGATATAACAGGAGATGCCCTGTTATTCTATACACGGTTGTAGGTAGGTGCCAGAGCAGCCATCTTTGTCGCCAAGTTTCGTGGTAGTTCAGCTGTCAAATGGTTGTTTATTTTTTGTATTATTGAGATTTGCGAGAAAATTACGAGGACTTTACCTTTAAAACTGCATGTAAATGTTGAAAAACAGCAATTCAACATGCCTGTGTGTTGTATTGTGAAGTGTGGTGCAAGGAAGAATGAAAATCAACCTCAACTTTCTTTGCACAGGTTAGTAGCCGGTTTTCATGCAATAACACATACAATAATAGACATTCGATGATATAATTGTAACGCGATCATGAATTCATGGCTAAAGTATTGATATTTGGGTGAATTTCCGTATAACAGACCTTTTTATTATTTTGTTAATTCATTCGTTTGTTTACAATAATATGTCATAATAGAATAGTGTTGGACCGTTGCCTAATAGTTTCCGGAACTAGTTCCTCCGCTGGAACGATATCGATATATTCTGCTATGTTAACATAAATAGTCCTGCGTCTTATTAGCTCCGATTGACCTTGCTAGGTCCGGCCCGTGGTTCACAGCACCAAAATCAAAATATTTTCTTTCACATAAACCTACATGGGCACTTATGAAACGTCAGAAGCTAGATGCACGGTTCCAAATGGTGGTTTCCTATGCAGAAGAACCAGCGAGAAACTCCACGGTTACTCTCTTAAAAACAATTGCCTTTTACAATGTCTTCTATTTTTTTAAGTACCTGGTACCTGTTGACAGGCCTACACTGTCCTCCCCTACCTATTAACATTGTAAAAGCCAATTATTTTGAGTAACCGTGGAGTTTCTTGCCGACTCTTCTCCATAGAAACCACCAATTGGAACCGTGCACATAGCTTCTGACGTTTCCTATTGATTTTAGTTTCATATGGTAATATAATATAGCTGTAACCAAAATTATTTATTGATAAAAATACTTGTACTTTTTATAGGTTTCCTAAAAAGGAAGGACTAAAGAAAAAGTGGTTAGAGGCTATTGGTGAAGAAAATATTAATCCCGGACATAAAGAATGGTACCTCTGTTCACTTCACTTTGAAGAAAGCTGTTTCAATAGAACACTTGATGTAATGAGATTACATGATAACTCTGTTCCCACAGCATTTTTGGTAAATGTGTATTAAAATGATTGATTAATAATAGCCTGGCCGTTTGGCCTGAAATAAATAAATAGATATATATTAATTACATATATAAAAATAGTAATAAATAAATAAATCATATTCCACAACTTTCACACAACGCCATCTAGTCCCAAACTAAGCAGAGCTTGTGCTATGAGTACTAAGACAGCTGATAAACATACATATATATTTCTAAATACATACATAATATTATAAGGTATAATAGGTATAATAATAAAGGTATAATATGCGAAAGCACCTGTTTTTGGGCATATGGATACATATCTCTTCACGCTGTTTTCCTTCACTTTAATACGTAAACGTGATGCAATTAAAAAGTGTTTTTTAATTCTGTGCCAAAAAAACACTTGGCATTAATTTTATTTTCAGGGAAGAAAGTTGATTGCGATAATTTGACAGTTTCGGGTAGCTTGATGTGCTGGCGTCTGTACCTATCGATAAATAGTTCATATGAGTCTTTTACGCATAACAAAAGATTAAAAATAAAGTATTTTTGCATACTGTATTTTTATGCCAAGTTATAAAGTATGTTTATCGAAAATAAACTAGGATACGTTACTATAAAGTAGGCAACCTTAGTTAGAACGGACTATAAGTTAGTATACTATATTATGATCCAAACGTGATAACTAGTACGACTCGTATTTAGTATCGATACTCGTTATAGTAACACCAATGTTCCTTGATTGATACAACCCTAGCAATGGCAGCCATTTTTTGAGACAATATGAGTTGTAGGTAGGCACCCTTTTTTCGTAGGTATTTCCAGTCCATATATATATGTCTATGGTATGGACCACGGAGTATAGAAAGAAGGTTTGGGCAAACGAGATTTCTCTAATTTTACAGCGGCGCGAGCTGTCGACAGCGTCTAATGACTGTAACTCAATATATTTATTAGTGTAAAGCGTCAGTCATCACATAATACTCTGTAATGTGTAACTATAAACTGTTTCCCTGCACCGCTCATGTGCAGTAATGAGTGAGCTTTTATAGTACGGTACTGATGCATGTAAGGTAATGCTCATTGATGCTCGGTCCTCAGCGGATACTGAAAAACCTTCAAAAATTGCTACCAAAGCAAAGAAAAGAATACAAAGTCAGTTGAGGGGTAGGCGTGCGTTTTGTAGCTAGCACAATGCCACCTACTAAATGTCGCGTCGGCTTAAAGCCTGCAGTGAACTAGATAAGGTTAACTTTGATCATGGTATTGGTTATTGGCAGGCCTGTTGATCTAGTGGTCAGTGGCCCTGACTACTATACGCAAGGTCGTGGGTTCGATTCCCACCCAGGACACGTTTGTGTGATGAGCACGATCATTTGTTTTGTCTGGGTGTAATTTATCTTTAATAGTGTAATATCTGTATTTAGAAAAATATATATATGTATGTTTATCAGTTGTCTAGTACTCATATCACAAGCTCTGCTTAGTTTGGGACTAGATGGCGTTGTGTGAAAGTTGTGGAATATTATTATTATGTGTATGGCTTAATTTTTACAGATTTCTGTCTTAGAGCTTAAAACTAGGGGTGGAAAATACTCATGGATGTCCGCCGCCCTGGCGCGGGCGGCGGGGTCTGTCAGACTATTACTGACTAAAAACCACCCCGGTGTTCCGTCTCACACCTACGCCGGGGGTCGCGGGAACGTACTATACATCCGCAACCCTCGGCTGGTGCCATCCCCGACCCGCCACTGCGGGCCCCCTCGTGTGGGGAGGGGGGAGGAGTGAGGTGTTAAACTACCCCCGTGACGTCTAAGAGGGGCGCGCGTGGAGCACTACGCGCCGCCACCTCGGTTCCTAATGTGTGGGGGGCGACGGACGTCCCCGAGTCCGTCACCCCTGGACCTATTTAGGGGGCTGGAAAAAGGCGTTATCTGCCCTCCATCGACGCCCGGTGCGCTTGCTGCGGGCTGGGTGAGGGGACGAGATCTCTCTCTCCCTTTCCGACGCCTCCTTCTGTGAGACGACCGTTTCGTAGAAGGAAACCACCGCGTCCCAGGACTCTTCGCTGCCGACCATAGACTCGACTACGGCCAGCAGCGACAGGTCACCGCCTACTCCTGAGATGAGGGCACGGCGCGGCTCCTTCCATGTGGAACACTCTGCCAGCGTATGCGTCCGCGCCGTGTCCTCCCGGCAGTCGACGCGGTGGTGACACCAGACGTCCGGCTCCCTGTTTATGCGACACCTGGTTGCTTCGGGAAGTATCCCGAAGCAACCATGCCCCAAGAGCACCTGCGTCGCCCGAAACGACAGGGAGCCGTGCCTCCTCCCGACGGTGTCGAGGCCGGCGGTAGGGTAAAAGCCTGTTCCGCCATTCCGCCACCAGGACATCGCGGAGCTGAGACCGACGCAGCTCCAAGTGTCGCTGCATTAGTCGCTCACCACGCGCCCTCACTTCCTCGCGCCACCGAGACAATGGCGCGAGTACTTTCGCCTCGTAGTCCCAGGGCGGGGATCCGGCCAGTAAGCAAGCCGCCTCGTAGGAGATCGTGCGATACCCCCTGATGACTCTGACGGACATCGCTCTCTACAGGCGGCGCTCTGGCCCCCCAAATTGGGGGTAAGCGTTGCGAGCGCGGACCGAACATAACCTAAGTCAACGTATTATTAACACGTGTCTTTCACTGCTTACCCGGCAATAAAAAAAGGACTTCTTGTGGAAAATTGTGACGGGTGATGACTGATGAGAAGTATATTTTTTAAGAGAAGCCTAAAAGTAAAGAGTTGTTGGTAGATCCCGGGCAACCCTCTACATCGACGCCGAAACCGAATAGCCACTTAAATAAAATTCTTCTGTGTATCTGGTGGGACATGAAGGGTGTGCTTTATTATAAACTTCTGGAAACTGGTCAGAAGGTGACAACGGAACGCTGAAGTCGACAGCTGAATAAATTGAGCGAAGAACTGGATCAGAAAAGGCCATTTACTGGGCAAGGAAGCCGGCAAGTCATACTGCTGCGTGACAACGCTCGACCTCACGTTGCTCGTGCAACTCAAAGGACACAAAAGGATTTGGGATTGGAAGTTCTCCCGCACGCGGCATATTCACCAGACTTGTCCCCATCTGATTATCATTTGATCCGGTCAATGCAGCACGGCTTAGTGAATAAACCGTTCAAAACGCTGGATGATGTGCGTAAGTTCGTCGATGTATTTATCGCCTGAAAGCCTGCAAGTTTCTTTCGCGACGGCATCAGATGGTGCAAGGTCATAGAACACGATGGACAATATTTTTCAAATTAAGTTCGTTGTTCACAATTTTTTGATAATTAAAAAAGTTACTTAAAAATCTGTAAAAATTAGTCAAACACCTAATACTCATAAAATGGATATTTAAACCTCAGTTTAATGAGGCAACAAGGTGGCGACTGATCCAGTTCTGGATTGTAACTTCTCTTTATACCTGTAGAGTGTCGTCACGATAATGATTGATGTACCTCGCTAATGAAGGGATGCCGCGGCTAATCGTTCGTTTGGAACAAATAAACGAATGAATTAAGTGGCCGCCATCTTGGATAACGTGGTGCGTCTGTTTGATCGACAGATCGATTTGAGATAGTATCGATACAGCGAGATTATTTCTTTAATTGTTATTACTTGTTTAAGAAGCAAAACATTTAATTGGTTTGTTACGTGGCTGAGAGGAAATTTTTAGTGTTGGATCGTATCCTGTCTGACTCTTTTTTTATCTTGATAATAATCTAACAGTCAATGAATCAACTGCATCTATCGCAGTCTGAGCATAAAGAGTGGCTTTGTCTACTCGTATTGGTAGTTGTGTGCGTCATACAAGTCGCACTTATAACAATAAAACATAATCAGCTTAAACTGTTCCCACTGCTGGGACGCAGGCCTCTCTGTGAGAGGAAGTGGGCTGTAATACACCTCGCAGTCCCCAGTGCGGGTTGGTAGATGTCACATGTCTTCTAATTTTTGGATCTTGGACATTTGCTCACGATGTTTTCTAAAATCATAATTTCTATTTTAAATATTCTATTATATCTTCTTTCTCTTTTTATTATTTTTACCTGTACATGTTTCCGTTTAGTTTTATTTTTTATATTTAACCATACTCTATTCAATGTAGGTAATTTATGTCGCACGCCGTTCGTGTTTGCTTAACTTTTTTATATTATATGGAAAATGTTGTTGGTTATACATTTATACTCTCATTTCAGTCTTCAGTTCTATACCATAGCATTGTAATGCGTAGGTAACCGTTTATTTTCCCAAATAAAATAAAAGTGTTTTTAAATATTTTTTGTGTAGTGCAGCGCCGCTAGCGATCCGTCGTGTGAGTCCGCGCACGTGATGCGCGCTGCGAGCTCCTCAGCTGCGCCCGCGCATCTTATGCTGTGCTCCGCCGCCGGAATGCACAACCACGCACGCTTACATTAGACACATCGTGGAAACCACATCACTACATAGTATAAAACAAAGTCGCTTCCCGCTGTCTGTCCCTATGTATGCTTAGATCTTTAAAACTACGCAACGGATTTTGATGCGGTTTTTTTTAATAGATAGAGTAATTCAAGAGGAAGGTTTATATGTATAATACATGCATAATATAGTAGAGAAACACTGTACATTTTAGAGGTTTCTAATGTGATGTCGTAAATAATAACATTTTTTTGCGCTTACATTGGAAACGCTGGCTTAACCCTACAAGATAGATCAAAATAATGTACTACAATATTGTACACCTTAAAAAGGTCTATAAAAAAGTCCGCGATGGCATATGTCTATCTCTTAGGGATAACCCACAATAACCATTTTTTATTCTATACTTTTTAAGAGAAATAATGGCTCAAAAATTATCAGTGTTTCTCTAATATATTATGCATGTTTTATATGCATATAAACCTTCCTCTTGAATCACTCTATCTATTAAAAAAAAACCGCATCAAAATCTGTTTTAAAGTTCTAAGCATACATAGAGATAGACAGACAGCGGGAAGCGACTTTGTTTTATACTATGTAGTGATAGTGATCAGCATTGCACCCGTGCGAAGCCGGGGCGGGTCGCTAGTTATACTATAAGCTTACTATCGTAATTCTTCTAACGGACTGTATATAGGTTTAGCAGCCAACAAACTCTGTAGCAGCAGCCGCCTGCCTTGAGCCAGCCTTGTTTTCTACAAATACGAGTATACGTGCATTCCTCAATCAACATTGCCTGACGCCGCAGCTCGCCTCCGTGCACGCGATTTACGGCCATTATCAAATTATGAGTAACGAGCCCCGCTCATAATTACTGCTCCGATACCCGTCATTACGCCTGTAACGCACAATAACTCCTACGTCCACGAGGCGCACACGTCTGCGCTACGTGTATCTGTCAATGTTGTGACGTGTCCCGCAGGCATCAAACGCTTTCACAAATCAATCTCGGACTGATCGTACTCCATAACTATGCTATACGACTTCCTATGTCCTAAGGCGCGCCACTAACTGCTGCCTGTCGAATACATACGAACCATAGATATGTGCGTGGAGCTGGAGGAAACAACTGAAGTTATTAAAACCCGTGTGACGACGACTCAGATGGCCATGAACACGTTAAAGTTCAACTAGACGTGGAGAAGTTTCTCTCCTAATAAGGGCGTATAAAGTAAAACACCGCTATGTGCGAGGGATGCTGAGAGAAACTGCTGGGAATTGAGACATTGAGGCACTTATGAGGCTGCTTTATGTGATAGGCTGACTGGTCAAACCATGGGCCTATGGTCACCTATGACTTTGAGCGGATTGCACACCTTGTTCACACTGCACACGCCTGGCATTGTCAGTTTGTCACGCGCTACAGAAAACGTAAGAAAAAACTGACGTGTCCCGTCATTTATTTTCTAAACAACTTGCTAAGCTCTCTAGTAACTTTAATTTAGTTAACTATTAAGGAATGCTGGCTGTAATGTAATCGCTTTCATAACGTCTCCTCCATCGCCAGCCAGCCAGCCCAGCCGACACATTAACTTACTGACTATGATCATTGAATCAGCTGCAACGTGGTGACTATAAGTAATGATGAGTCAGCTGGACACACTCGACTCTCATATCGATATGATCACCATTTTGATCGTAATCGACCATATCTTGATCTGCCTAGCCTTTTGCCAACTATGTCGGGGTCGGCTTTCAGTCTAACCGGATGAAGCTAAATACCAGTATTTTATATGAGCGAATGCCTATCTGACCTCCACAACCCAGTTACTGGGTAATTCGATACTCCTTGATAAGACTGGTTGTCAGACTTTCGGGCTTCTGACTACTCGTAACGACTGTCAAAGATCCACGAATGACAGCCGGGACCAACGGCTTAACGTGCTTTCCGAGGCAAGGAACGACACGGAGGAGTCTCGGTATAAGAGATTGGTCACCCTTCCACAAAGCAATCGCGGCAAGCGTAGCTTAACCTGATCGATCAACCTGTGCGGCTGTTATCATGCGTGTTATTTAGCCACGGCCCCTCGATTCCAGATCGTAATCGACCATAAAAATATCTAATATCAATGTGACTCTTGCCTAACTCGATTCGACAGTAAATTAGACTTCGAAATAATTGTGGAGCGATCGCACAGTGATTCGGTGATTGATGAGAAGTGTCGATAATGTGTCAAAATTGTCCGATGTGAGTTATAGTGATGTACTATATCGTATATGTCGCTAATGGTGATGCTGGAGTAGTACGCACATAAATCATAGCGCTGTAGGTACTAGTTACATGCTCAGATTGGAGACGGTGATTATGGACACAATGTATCATGCACAGTGTCAAAATACTTATTACTATAATGGTTAAACTATAAAATATTATATTGTTCTGGACAGGTTAAATCGCCATATTTCTTCACTCCATGAAGAATTTGCTGTGGTTCTGTCTAATTGTTATTTTGAAAAGATTCGCAAGTCCTAAAAATCGATATTTTGGATTTTATGTCGAGGTGACTGATATATACAACGTGTAACGTTAAATGCGCAAAACCTCTTAAGGGGTCATTGTACTCAACATTATGAACGACTTTTACTATGGGACCAAACCGGAAATCGCGAAAAAAAATCAGCTGTTCCCTACATTTTGACGAGTTATGCGAACATAAATGTAGGGAACAGCTGATTTTTTTTTCGCGATTTCAGGTTTGGTCCCATAGTAAAAGTTGTTCATAATGATGAGTACAATGACCCCTTAAGAGGTTTTGCGCATTTAACGTTACACGTTGTATATATATATATATATATAAAACGTGTAACGTTACGATTAACGTTACGATTCTTGGCTAAAGACTGTTTCGGGAATGTATGTACCTGAAGCTTAGATAAGACCCATAACTTCACACTTATAATATCCAGAGGCACCCTACCTAGATACCTTTTAAAAATACCTGTACGTCAAAGTCAGCACGTAAATAGTCGTGCTTATGAAACAATGCAATGTAGGTTTATTTCTATAGCACAAGCTCTGTGGGCGCGGGGCCGCGTGGTGGAGCGGCGGTGGGTGCGATTAGTCTTTATTTCTGTAGCACCAGCTCTGCGTGCGCGGGGCGGCGTGGTGGAGCGGCGGTGGGTGCGATTAGTCTTTATTTCTGTAGCACCAGCTCTGCGTGCGCGGGGCGGCGTGGTGGAGCGGCGGTGGGTGCGATTAGTCTTTATTTCTGTAGCACCAGCTCTGCGTGCGCGGGGCGGCGTGGTGGAGCGGCGGTGGGTGCGATTAGTCTTTATTTCTGTAGCACCAGCTCTGCGTGCGCGGGGCGGCGTGGTGGAGCGGCGGTGGGTGCGATTAGTCTTTATTTACTAATTTTTAATTACTAATGTTTAATTAATTGCTACGTGTACCACAGACTCACCGTAGAGTAATGACACCGGCTATTTATTAGTCGTCTCGTAACCACTTGCTGAGAGTATCGTTGCAATGCGTTTTATTACTAGCTGTAATGTTTATCCGAACGTAACAATGTGTGTGTCTTGATTGAGTAAGTAGCACTTTCAAATTGTTCACCGGCTTTCGTGTAATCTACAGCAGTCCAAACATGGCGCAGGATCAAAGTGTTGCTACTTTGTTGCATTCAAACCCAATGTGCGCTTCTATAATGATTCCGATAACGTTAAAACGTGAACCTAGTGCCATGCTCTGTATGGACGTGGACGTCCACGATAATATCTTCACATATCATATCAAAACAAACTGCAGTAGGAGGTAACGATATGTTAATGCCAATAGCTTTATGAAGGACTGCTGAAGAAGGCTGTTTTGCTTCATTTAAGTAAACTAAATACTAAAATCCTATTAAGCAACTCATGGACACGGTACCCTGGTTCCATTATCTCGGTTGTACAATAAATGGCGGATATATTGAATGTTTTCTCATACGTCTGATCGCGGATCCATTTGTCGCTCGCGATCAAAATATCCGCAATTACCTGCAGTTAGCCTGTGCTGCCATTGTGCAAGTCTGTGCAGGCTGAGCGTTTGTGCGCAGAGCACAGTGTGGGCAAGGCCGGTAGCTGTAGGTCATGTTACACCTTTACTGCAAGTATGCGTTGCACTTCGCGACGAGCATGAACGTTTGGTCACTCTGTAAACATTACACATTAATGTTATTGCTGAGGGCATTAGCATAATACGAGCAGATGCTTACTGACGTGTAGATGAGTGAGAGGATATTTGAAAAGTATAATTATATGATATATTACATTAACTTTCACTTTTGATTTGTGGCTATTGTAGAACAGTGATTCACAAATGACCAGGGAATTTCCAAGTGTAAAGCTTAGCTGTGATCTCTCTATTAGGCTATTTTTAATTCATATGATTTCCATTCCACACACTTCAACTTCTTTCGAACCCTGTGCATGCTTAAAGCTTTATATTCGCATGCGGCAACAAGATATTCATCATCCAATTTATATTCCCATACTCACATTTCAATTATAAACTAGTACTGACGTGCCCTGGCCGCGTGCTGTCACTATCGATAAATCCACTACATGTCACATAGCATGCTAAATGTAGCGTGCACCGCGCGTGACGCAATGTATCATAAACAATGCGTTGATACACGTCGTCATAACACGTCACGCGGCCATCTGTCACGACGCGCGACATTGATGTAGATTGAGCAATATATATTAATATATCAACACTAGATTGATTGAGCTCTGGCACGGTTCCCTAAGCTGATAAAATCAGACCTGCACAGATCCAGTATCATTCTGTGCCTGATACCTTTTGATACCGATTCCGTTTTGGGAGTTCCTACTTAATAAAAGCACTTTTTAATAAAACGTATTTTTCGGTCACTACTTAGGTGCCATTAGTGGCACCGTCACGATAGTTCCACAGATTAAACCCACAGCTCCAAGCTTGTGTTGATGACTAGAATATTGAACTGTCCCAAGCGGAACATCCGCCCACGAGCGTATGGCTCACGTACCAGAAAGCTCTATTTAAAGTCATGAGTGACACACATTTTAGTGGATCTGTTGTTCGTAACACATCGACACACTATCCACTAATGCACGGAGCGATGCGTGCGCGCAGGCGATGCCTATCTTAAAAGCTTCACATCAGGCGCATGTTTTTTTGCCTGTAAAACGTTGTGTTGCCTCTTGCCTCACAGATGTATTGTCTGTCTGCAACACTCATCACATTCGTTGTTTGATGGCTGCAATGGGGTCGCTGAGGATCTTATCTTGCTATCTGCTGCGCTGGCTCGGAGGCGAGAGGCTGAGAGCCTGTTTACTGGAAATAATGGTTTAGTGGCTGAACTGCTTTGATCATTTTTATCGTTATGGTAGGGGCGCGGCTCGTCGTTTTGTGAACGCATATTTAGATAAAGAAGAAGTAAAAACTCTCTGCATAAGTTTATTCGGATTCAGATACTTTATTTGCTAAAATGTGTGTACATACAATAAAGCATGCAAGGTGTTATAAGTACATGAAGTTGTGCTAATATGTTTACCATATTGTCATGGTGTGCAAATATGAATACAAGTTTAACGAAACAAATAACAACAACATTCATTTAACATCAATGACAATGCTAACCTACTAAAAAAAATAATTAAATTGATTTATTACATATTTCATTCAAATAGAAATAAATAGGAACACCTATTTATTTCTTTTGCTTTTTTTTTCTAGTTTGTATGTAACACAAAATAATACAAAAACAAAAAATAAAAAAAAATGTCAACGTAGGTCCAAAAATATTCAATAAAAACATAAATTATCAAAATCATTATTTCATTACATACATTTCAGATTAAATTAATATATAAAAGAGCACGTCAATTTAAAATGATTCCCTTAAAGATTCATTCATATCATAATCATAATACTTATGCATTACTTGCTAAAAAATATTTTACTTTCCTTTTAAATGCTTCTACGCTTAACTCTTTCCAGCCATTCGGAAGCTTATTGTAAATAATGGGACCTATAGAAAAAACACTCTTACGCATCAGTGCAGTCCTTGATATATGTTGACAAAGATTTAACAAATATCGCGATTTCCAAAATATAAAGTGATGGTAAAGTCAAGATGTTGTGGCTTATGAAAAAAGGCTTGCAACTATCGGTCATTTTTAATTTAAATATGGATGTAAGGCACTTTTTTTTTGGGCTTTAAATGCGATATCTCTATCCGTAGATAGTCCCCAAAAAATAATGCTGTATCTTATAATGGGCTCTGCTATGCCATAATAGGCGGTTAATAGGGCCTCAGTCTTTAGCATCCGCGATACAACGTGTAACGTTAAATGCGCAAAACCTCTGATATTTAATTCAATTGACCTATTTCAGAGACAAAATAAGTCATTAAAAAAATTGTAAAGGTTTTATGTGCTGTTTTAGTTTTACTGGCCATTCTGATCGTATCTTGCGTCTGCAACGCTTTACCGAGGGAGGAGTCGTCACCAGGCCGCTGCGCCACGACATGCAAATAAAAGTATTCAGTATTGAGTATTGAGAGTAGACACGGCAACGTTTTCAATGAAGATTTTTTGAAAAATGTGACCAAAAAATGTGATTAAAAAGTGGTTCAATTAATTCTGCTCGTTATTCTGATCAAACTATTTTCAGGTTTTGCGCATTTAACGTTACACATTGTATAGTGCGAATGCACTGTTACTTAATTTTTTGCTAATGACCTCTATGTGAGCCTTCCAATTTAAATTACGGTCTATGGTGAATATAATAATAATATATAATATAATATAATATTCCACAACTTTCACACAGCGCCATCTAGTCCCAAACTAAGCAGAGCTTGTGCTATGAGTACTAGACAACTGATAAACATACATATATATTTCTAAATACATACATATTATAGATAAATTACACCCAGACAAAGAACAAATGATCGTGCTCATCACACAAACATTTGTCCTAGGTGGGAATCGAACCCACGACCTTGGGAATAGCAGTCAGGGCCACTGACTGCTAGACCAACAGGCCTGTCAAAATCGAATCCTAAAAACTTAGTGGAATTTACTGCGTCAATTACATTATTATTATATTTAATTTAAAAAATTGGAAATTTTAACTGACTTTGGCTAAAATGCATTATTATTGTTTTAGTTGAGTTGATCTTGAGGTTATTATTTTTTAACCATAGAATCGCTTTGTTTAACGTATTATTTAAATCAGTTTCACACACATGCTTATTATCACAAGGAATGGTTATCGTGCCGTCATCTGCAAAATGACTGAATTATGTACCGTATTGTATAAATTACGCAACCAAACTGTATTTATTACCAATGTACAATATAACCCATACTTAAACGAAGATACACTTAACTATAATCTAGAATTGATAATACAAAACTACAAAAATTGTAAATATGTAAAAATACACAAGTCGAACAACAAACATAATATGATTGGTCGTCATACGAAAAGTTACCAACGGCAATATTTGGAATATTTGTGTTTTGGGTTGAATACGAGAATTGATTATAAGAAATACCAAACAGAGTTCCTCAATCAGTATAAAAGAGCTATAATAAAACCAACGAACACATATACACAGCACCCTCAAGGTGACACACAAACAATACCCCTAAAAACAACACAAACAAAAATTACAACTTATTTTAAAAAAGTAACAAACACAGACAATACGTTTTTTCGTCCATCAAAATAAAACCGCGATTACATTGATTCACCAAAATATTGCCGGAGTACTCAATAAGCAAGATTTAATAGAAGTAGCATTAATAGACTTAAGACTTGAATTGGGTGCCATTGACATTATTTGTCTTACGGAAACCTTTCTTAAAAGTGGTTCTGAATCAAATCTCAGAATTGATAACTACAAAATAGCATCATTCTTCTCTCGCCCAAACCAACGCCGGGGTGGTTCATGTATCCTTATCAGAAATAACATACAATACAAGGAAATCAACCCTATCCCCCCCATTCCCCTTCAATTTGAATATTGTGCCATTGACATTTTAAAGCATAATCTAATAGTAGTATGCATCTATAGAACGCCTACACATGATGCGACGACCTTTCTGAATAGTCTGGAACTCCTTACAAATAAACTATGCAAAAAGGTTAAGAAAAAAGTCATAATATGCGGTGACTGGAATATAGACGTCCTAAAAATAAACAAAATATCCAACGATCTAAATTCCATACTAAATAATAACAACTTGAAAAATCATATTAGACTACCAACGAGGAAAACATCTTGTTTAGATTTAATTGTAAGCAATATACATGACACTAAGTCCGCATTGCACTACTTGGCACTCTCAGACCATGAAACGGCACAATCACTGACAGCTAATTTAGAAACGGATAATAAAGTTAAAGACATTAAAAGTTTCTGGTTTAATTCTGTAAGAGACCTCAGTGAAGAAAACATCAAAAAATTTAAAGACTGCTTGTCAAGCTTATCATTCTCTGAGGTATACGAATACAACTCGACAAACAACGCCTTCAATTGCCTACATGATACAATTATTCTCTTCTACAACTTATGCTTCCCCATTATTAAAGTTAAAATTAGTAATAAACAAGTAAAAAATCGACGCTTAACAAAAAATATTAAGCGATGTTGTATTAAAAAGCGAACTCTATACCTAAAATACAGCCTTTGTAAAGATAACAAAAAACATAACAAAAAAAAATATGATGACTATACTCGAATATTAAAAAGATGTATACAAAATGCACAACAAATAAATAGTCAACAGTACATCAACAAAGCAAAAAATGCAAGTAAAGCAGCATGGAATTTAATTAAAGCAGACGTTAACAACAATGTAAATTACTCTGACATTGACACAATAAAAATTAATAGTGAAATTTATGACAACCCTAACCAAATTTGTGACCTATTTAATGACTACTACATATCCCTAACTAATACGACTGACATTTCTCAAAAAAATAATCACAATACCAATTGTACAATTCCTCAAAATCCCAAAAGCATTTTCTTAACGCCAATAGATGAAACAGATGTGTATAAAATAATTCACAGTTTAAAAAATACGAACTCGACTGGTTATGACGAAATACACACCAAAGTGTTAAAAATATGTGCAGCAAGTCTAGTATCGCCTCTATGCTACATAATAAATATATCCTTAAGTGAAGGAGTTTTCCCAAAACGACTGAAAAGGTCCATTGTCAAACCTTTATACAAAAAAGGTTTAAAGTCGGACATGAGTAATTATCGGCCAATCACTTTGATCCCCATATTATCAAAAGTATTCGAGAAAGTTATGTGTATTAAATTAGAGAACTTTTTGACATCGTGTGACATCCTTAAAAAAGAACAGTTCGGATTCAGAAAGGGTAGATCCACTGCTTCAGCATGTTTCTCTTTAATTAAACAAATAACCGAAAGTCTAAACAAAAAATATAAAACAGGCTGTGTCTTTCTAGACATGACAAAAGCCTTTGACTTCGTCTGCCATAAAACATTACTCTCTAAACTTTCTCACTATGGAGTCCGCGGAAAAGCCAACGATTGGATCAAAAGCTTTCTTACCGACCGACAGCAATGCGTAGAAATAACAAGAACGTGCAAAAATGAACAAAAACAATTCAGATCCAAATACAGACAAAACAACTTCGGAACACCTCAAGGAGGAATTTTATCCCCTCTTTTCTTTCTAGTATACATCAACGACTTACCAGAGGCTATTAATGAAGAGTGTGTACTCTTTGCTGATGACACAACTTTGATTATTAAAGGTAATGATAAAAATGACTTAGAAAAACGAATTGTTAAAGCTTTAGACAAGGCAATCAAATGGCTGGAAATAAATAACTTAAAAATAAACATGACAAAAACAAATATAATACAATTTCAAGCAAGCAATACAAACACAGATAGTCTAAACATTCAGTATAATAACTGTCTCTTAAACACTATTAATGAATGTGTATTTTTAGGTATAACCGTAGATAAAAACTGTAGCTGGAAACCACACATCGAAAAATTACTCAAAAAAATGGATCGCTTTGTGTATGTCCTGAAAAGAATAAGACAAACGGTTAACTTAAATACCGCAATGATTGCTTACCATGCGTATGTAGCATCTTTACTGAGATACGGTCTTATAATTTGGGGCAACTCAGTAGACGTGGAAAGAGTTTTTAAAGGACAAAAAAAATGTATCCGGGCAATGTGTGGAGCCCACTTTTTGGATAGCTGTAAACCTCTATTCCAAAAACTTAAGATACTGTCTTTACCATGTCTTTATATCTTTGAAACATGTATGTTTGTAAAAAAACATCATAATTTATTTGAAAAAAGCAGTTATAAAACAAATAGTAGAGTACGACACAAAGATAAATTGAAATTACCCCAAATAAAATTAATGTTATATAAAAGAAATATTTACTGCATTGCAATTATTATATATAACCATTTGCCAAATAATATTCAAGAGTTGCCATGGTCCTTGTTCAAAAGAGTGTTATTTAGACTGTTACTAGCAAAAAATTACTATAGTGTTAAAGAATATTTAGAGGATAAGTCGCTAGTAACGTAATATGCACATAAAAATATGCTTTACTCTACCATATCCAACAATTGACATGTATAAATTTATTCAATATGACTATTATTAACTAATACAATTTTAATTAATGACATAATTTATTCAATATGATTAATAATAATAATAATAATGTATTTCATTATAAATATTTGTACGCCATAGTATGGCAGGATATGTTGGAACCAAAAATGTTAAACATCTATTGTACCATATTCTTACAAATAAATATTTTTGATTTGATTTTGATTTGAAAAAGTGTCATTCTGTGTTCTATACATTTAGGAAAATCGTTGATATAAAGGGTAAATAGCGGTGGTCCTAATACACTTCGTTGTGGCACGCCATAGTTGACTTTACGCTCCCCAGATGTAAAAATTACCTCTCGTTTAGTGCTCGCATGAATCATTGTTATTTCCGTTGTTTGCTTCCTTTCTTGTAAATATGAGTGTAAAAGCTTTTGAACATGTCCACTTACACCATACGCTTCGAGCTTTATTAATAGAATATTATGCTGAACATAATCAAATGACAAGCACTATTTCAACTCGCCCTAACTTCCAGTAGGAATCTTTTATTTCTAGGATTCCATTCCAAAGCAAGCATTCGACTAGCTTACCTACAACTTCACAAATCACCAAACAAGCATTCGACTAGCTTATCTACAAGTTTACAAACCACAAAACAAGCATTCGACTAGCTTACCTACAAGTTTACAAACCACAAAACAAGCGTTCGACTAGTTTACCTACAAGTTTACAAACCACAAAACAAGCATTCGACTAGCTTACCTACAAGTTTACAAACCACAAAACAAGCATTCGAATAGCTTACCTACAAGTTTACAAACCACAAAACAAGCAGTCGACTGGCTTACCTACAAGTTTACAAACTACAAAACAAGCATTCGACTAGCTTACCTACAAGTTTACAAACCACAAAACAAGCATTCGACTAGCTTACCTACAAATTTACAAACCACAAAACAAGCATTCGACTAGCTTACCTACAAGTTTACAAACCACAAAACAAGCATTCGACTAGCTTACCTACAAGTTTACAAACCACAAAACAAGCATTCGACTAGCTTACCTACAAGTTTACAAACCACAAAACAAGCAGTCGACTAGCTTACCTACAAGTTTACAAACCACAAACACACTTTCCCTAAAAGCAGAAAACCGTCAATCACTTCTTAAATGAAGCAAAGTAGTTCTCATATAAAATGGAGCACCGTGTAACACATTAACCCTTTATTGTACCCATTCGGTAGTCGGCAGCACGCTTTCTATCATAAATCATTTTTTACCGACAAGGAACTCAGGTAGACTGGTAGTGTCCTCGTCGAGTTCCCATACTCTGAGGTGCCTCAGCTGCAGTATCGGTGTCAATGTAATGAATGATGATGTTGCGTGATGGATGGAGGCTACGTTTCTGCTGACCCCCGGCCCCGAGATGGCGCGGCGATAACCGATGCTATGCAAATGTCTGTGACAGATGGTTACATGGACATACAAAAGTAAGAGTGCTCGTCTATCGTTAGTAATGGTTATTGGGTTTGTTACAATTATGATAAATTAATTTGTTTAATTTCTAGTCAAGTTGCTTGGAGCCTATTAGAAAATTCATGTTCTAGACATAGAGCAACACATCTAAGATGTAGGTCAAGTGATAGGAGAGGTATTGTGTTAGTTTGAATAATGGTTGTTGTCAGCAGTAACGATTTTAAGCCCCACATTTTTTTAAAATGCTTCCATTTCACACGTTGCTTGCTGGCAAGCAACGTGTGAAAAGAGGCTTCACTTCTAATGCCGCGGCTCGGAGGAGGCCGGAGTCACAAGTACTGTGACACTGCGCATGCGCACATATACTTACCGCAACACATAGCCACAGCTTCACGTATCAATATACAGACATCACATCTCGCTAACAACCTAGATTTACAGCAAATTACAGTGAAATTATAGAACTATACAATGATTTCTACATAGTTATTTCTCCAATCCTTTCAAACTATTCCTCGTGAGAATTGCACGCATATAATTAAGTGAACCTGGAAAACACTTGGTCAACCTCATGATAAAATCCATTTCACGCTTTAACTGGATCCAAGAAGTGGCTGGATGTGGTAAGGCTTGTTATTAGACGTGCCGTGTTACAATTTGTTTTCTGGGCGATCAAATTAACATGCGCACTGACCCTGTAGTTTCATTACTGCGCACATACCTGCGTGGGCGCACGGAAATCGTAAAATTTGCCTGCACACTTAGCTGCGCACACGCAGGCGGAGCTGTAAACATTGCGCTGCGGTTGTGAGGCTACTCTATTAAACTAGACACATGGTCACAAGTCTCTCTATATATTTATTTATTTATATCCTCACTTACAACTATTTTTACAGGTATAACCCAATGCAATAGTGAAGCAAACTTAGACTTATTATCAAAACTTGTGAATTCACTCAGTGTACACGCAAAAACGTCGTATCTCCTCTGCTACAAGGTTAAGGGTGCGAAGCGCCCGCGTCAGAGGCGCCTCATTTAACAGATTAGTGCGGCCACGAGGTATAGCCAGCAGCTGAGGCCGCCGTCGCCGCCAAACATATCTGTCGGGCACACTCAAACACACCAACCCTAATATGTCGGCGTTATGTATCTTGCCTGTAATTAATTTAAATAAATAAGAGACAAGTGGGAACTCACGCCTAACTCTCAGCTCATTTTATCCAACCATGCCTAATATAACAAGGTTGGATACATAAGCGGGTAAAAAGGATATACTCCATAGAGCCTCAAATATAAAAATCTAACAAATTTTTTTTGTATTCGCTCCAACATGAGACTATATTCAGTCTCATGTGGGGCCCAGATGACTGCGTTGCATTCTAATTGGCTTCTCACCAAAGTGTTATATAATGCGATAACCGCCGTAATATTTGTAATCACTACTACACCTAATTCACTACTACACTAAGTAATTACGCTAATCACTACACCAAGTAATTACGCTATCTATGGCCTTCTGTAAGCGTTCAAAGTCCTCATCACCCCTCACTGCCATGGATAACTTAAGGTCGTCTGCAAATAATAAACAATTTGCCTCCTTAACGACTTCGGGCGAATCGTTTACCATAATTATAAATTGCAGAGGTCCGAGGTTAGTCCCTTGGCTTACACCCAACCACGTAAAGTACGGCTCTGACGTGTGTCCCTCGTACTCCACGTATTTCTGCCTATCCCTCATATAACTGGCAAAGAAATGAAGTAGGTGCGGAGCAAAACTAAAGGCTGCTAACTTCTTGAGCAACACGTCATTATCGACCAGGTCAAATGCTTTTTTGAAATCGAAGTAAGCAGCGTCAGCTTGCCCCTCACCGTCAACAATCGGCAGCACATGAGCCATGTAACTCAGTAAGTTACTAGTGGTGCTCTTCATTGCTCTAAACCCGTGCTGTGCATCTGAGAGTTGCGTTCTCACCTGCCATATATCTATCTCTATCTACCCCTGAAGTCCTGTGAACCCTTGGGTACCATAACGGTAGAACAGTACCTTAATTACCCCTACCCTACCCTCATTAAAGGGCTCGTCCAGAAAGTAAGTAAGTATCTACTACTGCTTCCGGACAGCCTATACGAATCTTGTGATGACACGATTCAACAAGATTTTTCAGAACTTTCTTTTTTCTATAAGATATCAACAAAAACTATAGATAATTGTCTATTCGTTAACGTTTTTGTCAACACAAAAAGCGTGACGACACCTCTCCAGCGGGGCCGCCGGCCGTTCGGCGCTCGCTCAGCTAACTCTCCAGTCATGCAGTTAATTAAACTCTTTGTATGTTTGTATAGATCTCGGCGAACATCTCGCCTTAAGAATTAATTAAATAAAGTTAGGGTTAAACGTACAACGCTGTGGGAGTAAAATGTGAAATAATAATATTGTTATTTGATCACAGGAAAAAGCAAAGATATTCGAAGAAGAGCGAAGGACACAATATAATAAAGACAAATACAAAGGATTGAATTAACTATTTGGAACAGATTGTGATAGCGAGAATTCGCTACCAGGGTCGCACTAGAGACTCCTAATCGCTACCAGGGCCGCACTAGACACCCCTAATCTGATGAAGCAACGGACCGTATTCACTTTTGAAATAATAGTTAAACTAAATGCCAGTCTCACGTCACTACGCCAGATATACATAATATTATCCAGTTATCTGAACACAATCACAAGTGACATGAGTGCGATAAGCTGGTATCAAACAAACTTAAACTAAGAGTGATTTGCCTACTAAGTACCGGTTAAGAGAAACTCCGTAATGGCCGGAATGAGCCGAAAACGTTACACAAACGGCGTCATTAGCACCACATCTGTCGCACACTCGAGCTACGACCATATCCACATAAGGTGGGCAGGGACGCAGGTAGATACGACGTACCTTCACAGGTATATGTAGGTACTGTTTACAAGCCTGTTTCAGATGATTCTTATACAGGGTCGGTGTCGGTTTGTTTGAGTGCAATTAAGATAAAGAGACCGTCAGCGACACGGGTGCAGTGCGGCGCGGCGAGGTGCGGACATATAGCGACAATTAAATAGTGTTTAGTGCGCGAGCGCACGCCGCGCAGCGACCTGTCCGCTGCGGAGGTGGCGCAGGGATGAGAGGTAGCGAGTGAAGATTGAGGACACAAAACTGTGGTTCTGGATCTTTGTTTAAAGTTCCACAAACAGACTAGTGCGCACCGGACGAATCGCGAGAAGAAACTATCTATACACAACGCCAGACTTGCGGCAGTCGCAGTCACAAAACGTGCATATCTAGTACCTACCTACCTATATATCTAGTACCTATCTTGTGTATAAGATATGAACGCAATAAAACCAACCATAACTAACTGCTTCCACCAACATCCCAGCGGCCTGCAAGCGCGCGGCAGCTTCAAAGCTGTGATGATATTAAGGAGTCAGTAAAACTTCCATCATCAGACGTGGTTTCACAGCCTTAATATTGTTACAATGTATTGCATCAAGCCATCCTCTGCCCGCTTGTGCCTCAGAGCCCGCTTTACCTAAGTCGATGTGATGTGGTAACTGCGCCCAATTAAACATTAAACGGCGAACTTTCTCCTGCGCGCGCGCATCTCTGCCCGGTTCACTGATCTACGAGACATCCACACATTCGTTAACATGCTCCACATGTAGGCAGCTAAGTTACAAACTTCCGCAGTGTTGTGTGACTCCACATGTGCAAGCCCGACTCAGGAGCTCCCTTGAGAACCAAAACAACACGGTTTTCTTCTAATTGAGTTTATGCTCAATCGTATCAACGTAACTGTCATCACGTCGTGTGTACACGCAGCGTGACGCGTCCTCCACCGTCTCATTGATGGCAACATGCTCGTCACCGCGTGTCTCTGTGTCTGTGACTACGTGTGTATGTGCTCAGCTCGGCGGAATCCCCTGGAGGTGAGCGGAAGGGGGCATAATTTTCTTTAAAGGAATATTTTTAAGGCATCAAAATTATCACTACATAGTATAAAACAAAGTCGCTTCCCTGTCTGTCTGTCCCTATACAGCGTGTAACAGAAGGGGGGTATCAACCCTGAAGGAGGTGAATGTGCTCATGAAACTCAACAACTTTCCCCAAAGAACATAGGTCGAAATATGAAAAAAAAATTTGGCCCTCCCTTACAAAACTGACTACCAGCTGATTGATTTACTATGGGAGGGCCAAATTTTTTTTTCATATTTCGACCTATGTTCTTTGGGGAAAGTTGTTGAGTTTCATGAGCACATTCACCTCCTTCAGGGTTGATACCCCCTTTCCGTTACACGCTGTATATGCTTAGATCTTTAAAACTACGCAACGGATTTTGATGCGGGTTTTTTTAATAGATAGAGTGATTCAGGAAAAAGGTTTATATGTATAATAAATGCATAATATAGTAGAGAAACACTGATCATTTTAGAGGTTTCTAATGTAATGTCGTAAATAAACTCATTTTTTTGCGCTTACATTGTAAACGCTGGCTGAACCCGTCGAGACATATAAAAATAATGTACTACAGTATTGTACACCTTAAAAAGGTCTACAAAAAAGTCCACGATGGTGTATGTCTATCTCTTAGGGATAACCCACAATAACCATTTTTTATCCTATAGTTTTTACGAGAAATAATGGCTCTAAAATTATCAGTGTTTCTCCATTGCACCCGTGCGAAGCCAGGGCGGGTCGCTAGTTTAATATATATATTATCGTTTGGCCGTTTGTTTATATGTCCGAATTTAAAATGGCATACTATTAAGATGTTAGAATTTTATTTCGCATAATTAAAATTCCGCATAATTTCTTTTAGAATAAAGTTTATTTAGAGCGACGATTGTTTAGTTACTATGAAGATTGCAGAACGTCATAAGGAATAATGTTACTAGGCATATTGTCATTTCTGTAAAATAGCATAAATTAAAATAAAATATTGTTTAAAAGCCAATATGTTGTGCTACAAAAGTTAGTGACAGAAACAAATCGCTGCAAAACCGACTCCACGTAGTCTGGTCTGTCTACCCATAGAGTGCAACGTAAGCCCGCGTAGGCACGGAGGGGGAGGCGACCCGCGCGCTGAGGAGCAGGAGAGCTTCACGCTCGCCGCCGCGGCACAGGCTGAGCCGAAGCTGCGGTAGTGAGCGCTACAACCATCTGCGACGATAAGCTCACGTGGGACTGCCGGAGCCTCGCAGCGCCGGAGCCGTGACAGAAACCATGCATGATGCATGTTGCATGCTTGCGTGCATGCTGCATGCTTGCTGCATGCATGGTGTATGCTTGTTTGCATGCATCTTATAGGGAAATAAAAACCAAATATTATATTGAGTGATAAATGTGTTAATACATGCAGAAATATACTCGTAATTAAATAATGAATTAAACAAAACAATTCATATCAATTTTATTATTTTGTAAGACATATAAAACTATTCTAAATTTTCTGTACTTAATATGATAGACGAGTCTTTCAATTATTATGGATATGTATATCAAAAGAAGGCTCTTACTGTAACCTTTCTGAGATATCGACGGCGAAGTGCCAATACCTCCTAACTGACAAAGTCAAAAATTTACACAAACTGAAACAAAACGTTCAAAATAGACACGTTTGTTTAGTTGGGAGGTACATATTTACACATTTTAATTTAATGCTGTTAACTAAAACATGCGAATAACGCCTTTAAATTCAAAACGAAAAAAAAGTGAATTTCTCAAAAAAAATGTCATATTAGGAGGCATTGGCACTTCGCCGTCGATATGATAGTTCTCTAGTTCTGCCTTTTAATGACTACCGATATGAAATGTATATCAAAAGACGATTCTGACTGTGAACTTTCTGCGATATGATGGTTCTACTTTTTAATTATTATGGATATGAAATTTATGCCTAAAGATGATTCTGACTTATAAAATTGTGAGTTTTGAATGTATGATGAATGAGTGTTTGCCAAACGATTTTCTGCGAAATGAAGTTTACTCTACCCGCTGTTATGCAAAATAATATTAGTTATGACATAAAAAGTTCTGCTATAAAGTGTAGACCCAGGTGAGCGGAAAACGTTTTTTCCTTGGTTCGTGTCAATTAGGTGCGGGAGCGCGTGCGTGGACGTGACGTCACGCCGCGACATGCGCGCGCGCTCATTAGCGCTCGGGCGCGGGACATACCACCACGGGGCTCGCCCCGGCTGCCAGCAGCCCGTGATATCGCACTCATTAAGCTTCTTACTTCAACCCTGTGAAGCAGGCACTGAACTGCTCATTGCAGGGCTCACTCTTTCGAAAGCAAAAAACCTAATGAACATAGCGAGTAACAACTATAAGTATTGTTAGAGCGTGTTCACAATATGAGCTGTTCAGAAATACTGTCGTGTATTTCTGAACAGAACTTTTGAATTGTAAGAACTAGCCAACAAGGTACCAAAGAAACCAAAAGGTAACAACAACCAAGTTATCAAAGAACCTGACGGTTAAGCCATCCCAAATGAAGTCCGGGAAGCGGCAGCGAACCAAAACAGTAGTTACATCAAGTAGGCCGATGATGATGAGGTTTGCGCCAATCTGCGCAGATTGCAGCTCAGCTGGATTAGCGAGCAGTGCATACGTCGTACATAAACAAGATATCTGAAGTTTAATTTATTTGCGGCAGGAAGCGACCGAGCGCTAAATTGGACATTAGTCTAGCCAACCCTAGGGCTAGCATGTCTAGCACTAGTACAAATGTGATCGAAGTCATTCTACCTAACTCTTGCTTGTCGGTGACAACATAAATTGTTGATAACCTATTATCAACAATGGATGTCTTCTCAAACACCACTAACTTTGACATTCTGCGTCCCACAAGCTCAACACTACGACTGTCGCTGTCTCAGTGACTATTCCACTCACAATCACACGTCTGTCAGATTGTTACTCCAGGTTGTTTCAGCCATCTATTGTAAGTTCGTGGGTTCACTTCGTTAGTAGGATCGCTATCTCTAGCAGCCCTAGTCGTGAAGCTGCTGCGGCTGTCGGTCCGCCTGGACCGTTACACTGCGCATGCGCACCGGCCGCTTGATTCACACTCCACAATCATACGCTGAACTGTGCAAATGTAACGCACACTAATGAGTGGGCGGTCGATGACCCCTCTGACACACACACACACACCCACACAAACACACACAGAGGACACTGCAGAAAAACCTACGCTGATCCGAAGCAGTAATAGTGGCGTTTAGTCAACACTTATATTTGTGTTCGCGTTAAAAAACAAGTGTTTGATCTCTTGACTCCTCATTAAGTGTAAACGTTTGCGTCCGTCAAGATAATGTTATCTGTTTGATAGATCGGAGCTGGGCTTTAGCCGACTTCCCTGTTTGTTGCTTGGGAATGACGTCATGCGAATAAAATTGATAATATTCGCAACTTGAGTGCCGTATTTAAGATTTTACGAGGCAAAGTAAATTCAAATACTTGTTACCATTTTTGTTATTATTTCCATTAAAATATCAACTTTATGTAAGTGTTATTAAGTTAATTTTAGTATGACTTCCAAAAAGTAATTTTGTTGGAGTTGTAGCGTAAACTGAACCTTAAAGTAATTTTTCCTATGACACATAACCGGTTTGTGTACATTTTTGAATCTAAAGAAAGTAGCTGACATACACGCTGTTCTGTAAACACAGAACAGTGCGTGTGCTTGCTTCACCCTTCGTTTTGTATTCAGAAAATTCTAAGCGAAGAAGCCAATTTCATGTGATTATTTTATAACCCCATTGATTGCATCACTCTCGTTCAGTACATAGTTATCTTGTCGATACAACCAACCCACGTGGACTCCTACGGAAGGGACCTTTCCGTGAACAATAACGCACTCATCCGTAATCCAACAAGATTCCGGCAGTCTCACAACTGTGCCTTCGCTGATTAGCGCCATTCAGAGCTGACAGCAATCACGCGGACGACCTGTTGTGACAGCAACCGTCGCGCGATTAGTCGCGCTCGCCGTCGTGACGCAGCGCATCACGTGATAAAGTCTATCAACCAGTCAGATGGCCGGACTGTCCCGTCCACGTGACCGGCGGTGACGGACCACCAACGACACGGAGACAAAAAGTTGATGAGTGACGGAAACGTCGTGAAACTCGCGGACCACCGACCAGCGACGACGCGGCGCGACAGCGGAGTGCCGACGGGCGCTTGGATTGATACGTAGACAGAATGCTCGTTCGCAGCATCGCATGAGATGTAGCATCAATTTCGTCATAATGTAGAAAGGATGTAAAGTAATGTAGAAACACAGAAAGTCATGACTATTAGACCATAGACGTCACTGCTTCCTGCAGTGACGCAGATACATGATACCAAACTAGGCACCCCATTTCCATAGTTCTCTATCACCTCAGCGAGGGGCCTTAGCCGCAGGTACCAGCCCTGACAGCTTCACAACAACCATTGCGATACGATGTTGTCTTATCGATAAACACCTTATCAAAGGCATTAACTGTACAGTTAATTATAGCAATTAGTTGACCCACCTTTGCATAAATATTTGAGATTTTTTAGAATACGAATCGAGAAATTTTATAATCCTATAGAGTCCAGGCATGTGTTCTGGTGTAACGTCAGCGGTTACAGGCAGTAATTTCATTTACCCAGCCCACTGAGTACCTAAAGTGGTGGCTAAGTTATAAAATTCTATCGATTCGTATTCTATCAGGTTGGCGGAAAAATATAGCACAAGAAAAAAAAATATTATTATTGTAAATTACTAGAAATTTCCGGAATATTTAGTATTGATCTAGGATACGTAAGAATATTGTAGAAGTTTCTCTAAGCTATCACATCAAGGGTATATAAAGGCGCGCTAGTGAGGATTTGGTTAGTTTATGAAAAATATTACTGAACATCAACTTCGAACGATCATCTTTTACGAGTGGCGTCAGGTACACAAAGTGAGTGTGGCTACCGCTAACATCACCAAAGCGTTCGGTGAAGGTGTTGTATCGCGACGGAAGATAAGCCGCTGGTTTGCTCGCTTTGCATCGGGAGATAAAACTCTTGAAGATCACGAGCGATCTGGGCGACCTTCGACGGTGAGGAATTACTCCGCTGTTTAAAGGCTAATCCAGAAATAAATACGCGTGATTTGGCAGAGACTCTTGGCTGTCATCATTAGACCGTCGAGGCTCATTTACACAAACTCGGCAAACGTAAAGTAATGGCACGATGGATTCCACATCAACTAACTGACAGCCATCGTCAAGTCAGATTTAGTATTTGTGAATCGCTTCTTTTTCAACCACATCGGAAAGAATTCCTTGAAGATCTTGTAACCGGCGATGAGTGCTGGATTCTCTATAATAACAACATACGGCACGCCGCACAGTGGGCTGAAATCGCGAAGTGTGGACTTAAGGATTGGTATTTACATTTTTGAAATCTATATACTAATACAATATTTTTATGATCTGACGACTTTTTTCGTCAAGCCGTTACTTACAGAGTTATACTGCTTTCAATATTGTATGAAAAAAAAAAATTAAAATAATAGATGTTTTTGTATGTACGTGCAAAAATATTCCACACCACTCCAGTGACGTCATTTGTTTGTGTCCAAAACAAATGTACATAAAGTTCTTGCTCACGGAGCAGATATATTTGATAATTTGGGTATAGTGCCAATTGGAAAATTATCTAAAGAGGCTGCTGAAGCTCGAAATAAGGATTTCAGGAGATATCGTACACATCATTCGAGAAAATTCTGTAGAAAGGCTACCAATGAAGATATAATGAATAATTTATTAATTAGTTCTGAACCATTTATTTCAAAAATACGTCACAAACTGTTGCGAAAACACAAAGCCCTCTCAGAAGAGGCAAAAGCTTTGTTGATTATTATGGATCCTGACGATAATGATCAGGAAAACATATTACATTTAAGTTCAGACCTATTACTGTACAATGAACCTGAATCTGACTTTTCTGAATAATCAATTAATGGTGCCTGTGTATAAACACAAACAACGTTTACGTAGTGGATTAGGCCTACTGGGGACACCACTGTTAAAAAAAAACGCGCCTAGTTCTCTTCCTCTGGGGTGGTGTGGAAAAGAGAATAAAAAAAAAATATCTCCAAAATCGCACATATCGCAGTACCAGATTATATGCTAAAATACGAAAATAATTTGTACTATTTTAATCTGTAAACCGTTTGTTGAGATCTCCTGAGAATTTCGAGATTTTCACGAAGTTATGTTTTTTTTCGGGTCTACCTTTTATAGCAGAACTTTTTACGTCATAATATTGTTTTGCATAACAACGGATAGCATAAACTTCATTTCGCAGAAAATCATTTCGCATACACTCAGTTGTCATACATTCAAAACTCATAAGTTTGTTAGTCAGAATCATCTTTAGGCATAATGTTTATATCCATAATAATTAAAAAGCAGAACCATCATATCGCAGAAAATTCACAGTCAGAATCGTCTTTTGGCATACATTTTATATCGATAGTCATTAAAAGGCAGAACTGATTGATGCTACATGCATGCAGCATGCATGTAGCATGCAAGCAGGCATGCAACATGCAGCAGGCATGCAGCATGCAAGCAGGCATGCAACATGCAGCAAGCATTGTTTCTGTCACGGCTCCGGCGCTGCGGGGTTTGGGCGGCGCCACGCGAGCTTATCGTCACAGATGTTTTTACCCTCACCACCGCAGCTTCGGCTTGCTTCGCCGGCCAGCCTCAGCCGCGGTGGCGGGCCTTCAAACCACCTGCTCCTCAGCTCGCGGGCCGCCCTACCCCTCCGCGCCTACGCGGGTTTAAATTACACTCTAGGGGTAGGGCAGACAAGACTGCGTAAAGTCGGTTTCGCAGCGATTCGTTTCTGTCACAAAATTTTGCAGCACAACGTATTGACTTTTTATGACACAAATTTAATTTAATATTGAAAATGCTACCAATACATGCTATATTTAGAACATTCTATGTCACTTTTGCAGACCATTCGATTTTAAATACATTGCACGTAGGTTATCTAACCATTCGACAGCATAAATTTACTTTATTTAAATTATCAGTTTTATTCCATATATTATAAGTTTTTGATGTTTTGAACACTAATTTTTACAAGAAGATACATCTATTTTAATTTTTGATGTTCAAATATGCACCCATACCAAAGAATCGTATCTCTAAATAAATGTTATGCTAAACAAAATTATGCATAATATTAATTATGGCAAAGGTAATTATGCGAAACAAAATTCTGCCAAGATAAAAGTATGCCATTGTAAATTCGGACACGTAAATATTCTGCCAAACAAAAGTTATGCCAAATAATTTTTATGCCTTAAAAATATTCGATTAAATAAGATTATGCCATGTGAGTTATGCCAAATAAAAATCGGAGTATCAAGATTCTGCCAAATAGAAGGAACCCTTTTTTTTTCATACAAAAAAATCTTTAAATATTCATAACATTGAAAATAACGGTCAAAACGTAAAAGTCGTAGAACATTATTAAATTGTATTTGATAGTAAATTTCAATTCCGTTTTTTTTTTTTTTTTAAATAACCCAATCAGTTTTTGTTGATTCCTAAGTCTTCTACGAGTTCATATCGGCCCACCGTGCGCCGTCTCTTCCTTACGACGCAGAGCCACCAACGCAGCCAAAGCCAAACCGTCACTCACGCAAGCATCTTCTCTCCGTTTGGTGGGATGTGAAGGGCCCACTCTATTACGAGCTTCTCCCTGCGAGAAGGACGATTACGACTTCCATTTATACTGAACAGCTTCAAAAACTGGCTGACGCAATAAGGGAAAAACGACCGAGATGTGTAAATGTTCGCTTACTCCATGATAATGCGCGACCTCATGTCGCTTCGGAGACTCGACAAAAAATGGTAGAGCTTGGATGGCACCCGGTTGCCCACCCACCGTACTCACCGGATCTCGCGCCATCCGACTATCACTTGTTCCGACCACTAAAGTTTTATTTGCGTGAGAAAAAAAATCAAAACTACGAAGACCTCAAAAGGGCAGTGGACAATTTCCTTTCTGCACAGCCTCCGGAATTCTGGGCGCAGGGCATCAACAATGTACCAACTAGATGGGCCAGAGTAATAGAGTTATTTGGGGATTACATTACTGATTAATTATTATTGTAAATAACAAAGTTATCAATAAATTAATTAAGTCTTATATCTTGTTGCAAGACTTTTTCGCAAACCTGATAAAAATTCGTATTCTATTTATGCAAAGGTGGGTCACCCAATTGCTATGACTGTACCTTGACTAGCTGTGCGACAACATCAATTAGAATGTTATTTTATTATTGTATGGACAGTACAGGAAGGTGTCGGCGCTGAAACAAATGTGCGTTCAAACTCGTCTCAAGAGATGGAGCTGACACACGATGCCATTGGTTCCGGATCATCTCGTTCATTGCTCATCTCGGACAGTCGAACATGTTCATTGATCACGCATTATGCACGCTGTGTCTCTCGATACACACGCAATCAATCAGCCATTGTGTGCGCCCGCGCAGCCATTCAGTGCAGGATTGCTCATTAACCCACGCTGATCCGCCGCTAATTAAATCGTCCGCGGACAATGCGCGCGCGCACGCCTGTCTGTGCTCTGACTGTTTTAATTAAACCCCTATTATCGGATAGGAGGACGCATGCGCAGTAACGAGCCACCACAGTGTATGTAACTCGATTAGCTGCCTGAATAAACAAACGGCACTGTCTGTGCGAGCCGAGCTGTGGTATAGTGCCGCGGTGGTGCACGGTGCACGCGCAGCCAGGCCGCAGGCCGCGTGGCTGCCGCGCCCGCGCGTGTTCACACGACATCCTGACCCGCGCGTGGTGGGAGGGGGAAGTTAATAAATTATGTTAAGTTTAAAATACATCATTTTGTTTAAAGTTTCACCGTTGCTTTATAATGAGATTGTGTTGTGAAGCTGTTTTAATTCGTTAAATATAAAAACAATGATTTATGTTGAGATATCTGCGCGTGACGTTGATTTGTTTGGGCGGTCGCTGCGCCCGCGCTGATGCATTCCGCTCCGATCGCCTGCGAATACTCCGTGCGAGTGTTTCATTGTTGAAAATGTTAGGCAGATTGATTGTTAAAAATGTATCTGCACTTAAGCAAACGAAATTAGTTCATTGAGAAATAAGTGCCTCCCTTCTCTTGAGCTCGAACCTAATACTTAGATACGATTATCTAGTTAAACAAATTAGTTAATCTTGTTCAAAGTGTATCGTAATCTAGTCTGGGAGTTGTCTATTGTTCTTGGGAGTATTGTGCGCTGGCCGGGCGGCGCAGGCGCAGCTCAATTAAGTAGCGACGTCGTAATTGCACAGATAGTCACTATCGCCGATCGCGGAACAAATTGACCGCAAAATCGATCACAATCGGCTGCCGGACAATGGCGACCAATCGCGCAGCAGGAGAGTTGAGCGCGCGCACCATTGGACGCCGCGTGCACGCGCCGCTTCACACAATGCTGCTGAAATCTGAAACTTCAAAAGCTCCACCATCTTGGATTCCGCATTCGATTCGCCTCGCAGCGTGCTGGCTGGCGTGACGTCAGACCCATTCAAATTGGTCTCCGGTGGCGACAAGGAACCCGCACCTATACGCATCCATTGTAGCGAAAAGTTCAGCTTACAGAGCTCAGCTCACCAAATATCCGTCTTCATACAAACAATACAATTATAATACCTTGTTCCCGGTCGTGTGTGTGTGTGTATGTGTGTGTGTGTGTGGGTGCTCAAGATAATCTATGTAATGTAGCACTAAGTACGTCCATTTGTCAAGTAATAAAGTTATCGGTTCACATTGTATCTGGCCTCACAATGAGCTCTATGGGACAGTAGCCGGCTACTGTTCTAGCCCGCGTGGCCTGCGAGGAGGGGGGGGGGGGGGGAGGGGGGCACTCTACCGAATCAATGGGCAATTATCGTGGGCGCGGGGCCATTAGTGCTATTATGACGCAGGTACGTACCAGAAGGTCCACTACGATACCTGAAGACCAACGTCTGTAGATAACAGGCCAATACTGCCAAACAGTGTCAAACCTTTTTTGTCCTAAAGCTGCAACAAGTCGGAAAACCTCTTAATGTTGAAGGTGGTGGCCAACGCTTTTGTCCACTTTGGTTCAAATATTGTCAGAAGTGATACTTCTGTATGTGGTGATAGTGTGTCTGCGGTAGTCCCTGAGAATCGGGAGTGAGGCGGGCGGGTGGTGGCCCACCGGGGTCGCGATAACCCCGGGAGCTGCAACAACATAATTGCTCGCTATCGGGTATCTCGGCTGTGGCAGCGCAAGCACCGCGTGCTATCGGCGCGGTATCGGCGCGGTATCGGCGCGGTATCGGCGCTGGTATCAGGACCTTTGTTACTCAGCTCCTGTTGGAGAACTGGTGCTCTGAGTCGTTAGATAGGCCTCGTTGTGGGACCACTACTTCACTCTGTATCGTGAGAGAAGTTCGGAAGTTGTTTACAACATTGTCATCACTCATACTCTAGCGGCTCTTCTGTAAGATAAAAATTCGTTCACAATGATGGCCTTGTAAGGAGAATTATCGTGGTGCAAATTCCAAGAATTTTCTTTCCACAAATCTGGTCTTTTTCGTCTAATTTGCTCTCTTAAACGTCGCATAACGCTCAAATAATATTCTAAATTACCGTTTGACCTTCCGGCAAGAATTCCGAGTACGCAACACCGCGATAGTCAACATGACTTTGACTTTTGATCGAGTTTGGCGTGTTTTTTTCGGTTTTGGTTCAGTTGGAAGGCGCCACTCCGAAGCTTGTTGACTAGTTTGCATGTCAAACTCGTAAACCCAAGTCTCGTCACCAGTAACAATGCGTTTCATGAATGTTGGGTCGGAATTGACTCGTTCAGAAAATTCAGGTCTTTTGGGACTGGCCAAGCGGCAACATGTTTCATATCCAAGTGATGATTTAAAATAATACGGATCTACTCGTAATACACAGAAAGTTCGGCGGCTATCGCTCTCAAACTTGAATGAGGATTTTCAGTAACTATTTCCTTCACTTTTGCGATGTTAACTTCAGTTGCAGATGTTGATGGCCTACCAGAGCGAGGCAAATCTTCCATCACATCTCGACCGCTTTTGAATGCTTTGTACCACTCATAAGCACGTGTTTCTAATAAAGTCAATTCACCGTAAGCCTTCTGTAACATTTTCAGTGACTCGGAACACGAAATTCAAGACTAAAAATTGAAGACAAACTCTTTGTTCGATGTTTTTGTCCATTATGAAATTCGCAATACACACTAGATATGATATAATAACAGCAGTGTATTTTATCTAAATAACAGATGTAACTCAAACTGCGCCAAAATGGAAAACAGAAACAAAAAAAAATGAATTTGGAACGATAAACAAAGCATCCATTCCCGATACTTATTTAACTGAATGTATATAACAAACCTGCTCATCACGTTACACTACACTCGTGCACTTGCTCGTTTCCCTCATTGCCTGCGTTTATCTGCGCTGTCCGCCGCCAGAGGTCGCCGTGTCGCGCTGATGATGTCATCGGTCGCCGTCGCATGCGTCGCCGCGCCCTGTCGCCGTGTCGCCGTGTCGCCGTGTCGCCCATATGTTTCAATTAGCCCGACATGTCGCGCCGTGTCGCTGTCGCGGGCTGATGATAACCCAGATAACATCTCGTGGTTATCGGACAACCAGTGATGGGTAAGGGCTCCGTTCGTTGTTTAAAGTTAGTTCGTTTTAATTATGTGAAGGGTGAGGAGCTTTCATAAGAACTGAAAAAAGTAAATGAATATTGATTTGACATCAAGCGTAAATATGTTAGTTGCAGGTTTCAGACTTGTTTTTGAATTGAATCAAAATTCCTTTGATATAATGCACTTCGTAAAAACACTTAGTGGAAACAAGTGCAGCAGGTAACTAACAGTATACCTACAGTTCCAGTATAATTTGAATGTTAATTCAAAACATCACTTGGTGTCGCAGTCGCCTCGCCAGTCTTCAGTTCACGAAGAGTGCAGCGGTCGTGTGCTATCGTCGGATCGCGCCGCCCGCGCGTCCGTCCGCGGCGATGTTATCAAGCGCGTGATGATCACACTCTATCACCGCTCGCCGACTAAGTATTTGTCGACAACGCGTCGATACTGCTATTTAATTATGGGCGCGATCGAACATCGGCCATCGCTCTCGCAGTAATTGGGGCTATAATTTATGCCGTGTAAGATATTACGGCTATAAAGTGACAAACTCGTCGGACGCACATAACGGCACACTCCATACGTACGTGGGACATAGCGCGGAAAACAGATACTTGCTCACAACGTGTATCATAAACTCTTCATCGGCGCTACTATTACTGCGATAGTTATCTTAAAAGAGATAAAGTCTTAACAATGACCAAAGAGTTAAAACAAGAACATGTCTGATCGGTCTGTAAAAACAGGTTTGGAAATAAATAAGTAATAATCCATTCCAGCACCTGATTTGTTTTGGTCTGTAATGAACAGCGCCGCTTTATGTAATTTTATAAATTAAATAATTAATGAAACCCTTGACTGTATCTAGCAAGCCGCACCCTGGGGCGCCGCACGTGTCGCCCGCGATGATAACGTCATCAGTTCAGGGGCGCTTAGTCGCGGTCACGTTAGTGACACAGATTATTCATGAATGGCACAATGGGTCGGAGGGGCAGCGCGATGCCTCTGTAGATAAACTACAGTGATCTGCAATAGACAATAATAGCCCATAGTCCACAACAGCCCGTTAGCCCGCGACCGTCGCATCTGCGCGGGCGCATCCCGCTAATTAAGGGCGGGTGCACACCGCGGCGTCGGCGGGGAGATCGCTGTAATTGAAGCCGTTACGATTAATTAAGTAAACTAGTTAATATTTAACTGTGTATGTGTGTCCCTGAGTTGTTACAACTCGCAAGTAGCTACAAATGTAATTGTAACTATAATTGGAGGGAGTATGTGAGAGGATGTGCTACTACTGGATGTACGTAGGTAATTGATTTTACTGCGATAGTCAGGGCTTCGAATTACATAAAGTAAAATTATAACAATTAATTAATAGTAATCTTCTTGTAACAAAACCATTGCAACAATAGTCAATTTATTGCGTTTTAGATTGCTTGTGTTAATAAAAAATTTTATATAAAAAAAAAACAACCGACTTCCAAAAAAACACTACAAAGTGAAAAATAATTTTAATTTTGGAAGTCGGTGTCGTTGGTTCCGCATTTTGGTTTTTTGACACCGACTTCCGAAATTAAAATTATTTTTCACTTTGTAGTGTTTTTTTGGAAGTCGGTTGTTTTTTTTTTATATAAAATTTTTTATTTTTCACTTTTTAGTTATATCTACCCCAATCAAATTCATATAAACACTACTTGCTATGTAAATATCAGTGACAGGAAGCTGCATCTGCGTTTATAGGGTACAGACGTGATGTTATGTTGTGCGATTGCGTAAACAGTGCATACATATGCGATAGCAGCAATCGCGGTTGTTTTACTGGTATTAAATTATTATAATAAAATTTTTTTATAACCTTTGTAGTGAGTACAGGCGTGATATCATGTTGTGTGATGGTGTAAACAATGCTTGGATATGCTATAGCAACAATCGCGGTTAATCTGCTGTTATTTATTGAAGAGTTCCCCCGATTTCTACAAGATCCCATCATCAGATATTGAAATGGTGACAATGGGACCACACGGGAAGCACCAGCTTTCAAATAAAAAAAGAATCATGAAAATCGGTTCACCCAGTCGGTTATTATGAGGTAACAAACATAAAAAAAAAAAAAAAAAAAAAAAAAAAAAAAAAAAAAAAAAAAAAAATACAGTCGAATTGATAACCTCCTCCTTTTTTTGAAGTCGGTTAAAAATACGCTTCTCTAAAAGTGTATCTCGCCCCTAATAGTTACGGCGTCCCCGTCTGTCCTGGCTGCACTAATCACGGATTGGTTCACAATTAGCGATTTCGTCTCTCTTGTCCGCGGCCACCGCCGGACAATAGGCCCCTACGCCGGGCCCCAGTGGGCCCCTGCGTTTAGTGTACACTTGTGTCGGGGTCTCATTGTCTGTGGGCTCACAGCTCCGAGAACGAAGTTAATTGTGAATATCTCATCAATGGACATTCATAATGATGTCGCATCTAATGTATCGCATGATAAGCGATGATGTCGTTCCCTTTTCTTTAAAAAAACTAAAGCTGGGGTAATTTTTTGTAGTAACACGTGTTTCACAAAATCATAGTTCTTTAATTCTGTGGTATCCATTTCCGACAATCGGGCGATGAGCCGACAGCAGCGCGCAGCCGTCTACGTCTATATTTTTATACGAGTATCTATAAATTTATCTATAAGTTAGTCCAGTGTTTTTTTTATAATATATTTATTATTATTATTATTATTTTTTTTTTAATTTCTCTGTTTGTCTGAATTTATGTTCCAATTATTCTCTATAGTGTGGTCAGTCTACAGGGTATAAATTATCACGCTATTTGCTAGGGGGGTGAGCAATATTACATTTGTTTATTTATTTATATACAGCGTGTAACGGAAGGGGTTATCAACCCTGAAGGAGGTGAATGTGCTCATGAAACTCAACAACTTTCCCCAAAGAACATAGGTCGAAATATGAAAAAAAAATTTGGACCTCCCTTACAAAACTGACTACCAGCTTATTGATTTACTATGGGAGGGCCAAATTTTTTTTTTTTCATATTTCGACCTATGTTCTTTGTGGAAAGTTGTTGAGTTGCATGAGCACATTCACCTCCTTCAGGGTTGATAGCCCCTTTCCGTTACAGGCTGTATACTTTATTGTACACCACAAAACTACACAACGTAAAAAAGTACATCAAACACTACAAAATATACAATGGGAGGCCTTATCGCTTTCTGCGATCTCTTCCAGGCAACCTTGGAATGTACAGTGATTTTCCTGGACATACAATGGGGTTGTAATTATGTTCGTATTCTGCTATAGTACACGGTAGATTGTATAAAGCGAGGTTAGAATATTGCAGAGAGTTAATGATTTAACCTTTTAAATGATTGGCATCACGCTATACCTTATGGAATTTAATCATGACATCATTACAAGAACGGCTATTTTAGTCAGCTTTCAACGAAGCAAATAGGTTAGGGCTTCGACGACTGCTTTGCAAACCTAAAAGAAAAACCTAAACGTAACCTAACCTGTTCGACTCTCAGCAATTGTAATTTTTGTTGCTTCTTTTTTTGCATATTTTATACTATTACATGGTAGTTTTTGCATATGTTATACTATTACATGGTAGTTTTTGCATATGTTATACTATTACATGGCAGTTCGTAATAAGTATATAGAAAAGCATAAAACTTAGGCCTCCCTTGTCTGGCTAGTGTTAATGAAAAATGCCGATCTACTGTTATTTTATTATAGGAATAATCTGTAAGAATGCCACAGTCACTGAATCAGTAGAGCCACTAGATATGTAAAAACTTCGCAAGCAATGGAAAATTACTACTGAAGGCCTGTACGGTATACTCGTACAGAATTACCCTTGAACTGTATAATTGTCTACAGAACGAGTGTTGACCTTAGGACGAGCTGCTTCTCACACGGACCACTGTACGTCGCTTGCTCCCGCGTCACCAGTCCTGATTTTCTTCATATTTTAGCTGCTTGGACCAAAACTAGAAACATAGTATTCAGGGCACTTTTTTTTTAACTGTAGCAGTTATTTTACAATAGTATTTTGTGGTGCCATACGACTTCCACGCGATCGAAGTTGCTGGCAGAAGCTAGTAATTAATGAAACAATAATTTGCTTTAAAAACTAAAAGGAGGAAACCACGGCACAGAAAAAACTGTTCCGTGGATGAAAAAAAGAGCGCGCAGTGCCAGTGGGACACACGGACAGTGGTCAGCTGGGCACGTCCGCTAGATAGACGTGTTGCGTACATTCAGATAAAGAGTTGCTCCTAGTCGTCGCTGTCAATTAAAGGACTTACACAAATACATACGTCACGAGCAGAAGGACCACTTCAGAAGTAGCCCTCTGCATAATACGGACAATTTCAAGAAATCGCAGTTATAAAATCATTCATCATCAAGTCAGCTTATTAAATGATTGTAACATAACCTGTGCTGAGTCAGGGATTTATTGCTAAAAAGCTATTTACCAAAATAGCTATTACTTCACTTTTTAAAGATTCGCTTATTTGGTTCATTGTTGCTACAAAACAAGGAAGTGTAGCAACAAAGAACATCGGCGCTTGCGCGCACCTATCGATCAGTCCGGCCCGCTACGACCCGCGACCCGCGCCGACCCGCGCCTGCTCGCCCGCGCCCCTGCGATGTTAATTAAAGATAGATGCGCCCGCGCCCGATCATAATTTAGAGATTATCTTTGTGTGAGCCCGAACAGGACTTTCAAATTTGTTGGCTGACAATTTGAGATATTTATTTGGAGATAAGGCGTCGACAGCGCCTGCGTCCGCCTCTCGTCGCGGCGATACTCCTCCATAGACACCTTTCGTAATAAACAGCTAGTACTAATGAACGCGAAGTGAGTGACCTGCGCCTGCGCGGTGCCTGTGTCCTGCACCTCCGTTCTCATGGCGACGCGCAACTCTTGCAGATACTCGTACAACTTCATCGCTTGTTCCAGTGCCCCTATTCGAATACCTGTGCCGATGATGGAAGTCTCTGAAATGATCCCGAATTTAAACTGCTGTCCTCTCAGTTACATACCAAGCTTACTGCAGGCATTAAACTAAGTAATGTCTACTAAAAACTAGTTTGTTTTTATCTTTAATTACTGTATGTTTTTGTTTAAATTGTGTTTCCAAGCTATAAACTCGTCAGCTTTGAAGTTAATTACCTTGTTTAAAGTTAATAAACTCGCTGGTCGGTGGGCACCGCCCGCCCCGCCCCTCGCGAGCCCGTCTAATGCCGCGGATTTTATTCTGAACAAAAAAACAGCAATACGAAGCATAGCTACAGGTACGAGAGCGAGCGTCGAGAGCGTTACATATTTTATACAATTACATATCTGTCATTGTAAATTGCTCACAAAAAGAATGGTCCAGGGGAATGTTCCCTCTCCCCTCCTCAGCGGAGCGGAGCAGCGCGGGGCGCGGGGAGCGCTCGGCGGTAGTTGCCGACCGGCCGCGGCGCAATCATGTAATTATATCATTCCACTCCGGAGAAATCAAGCGCAATTCGCAATAAGATTTATTACAGCGTTTTTTCCTAGATCGGGACGATTTATCTCGGCGAGTAGCGGCGCGGCGTCGTGAGGCGTCGTGCGGCGTCGTGCGGCGTCGTGCGGCGTCGTGCGGCGTGCGCGCTGCATTAACTTAATTAAACTAATGAATTAGATTAGCGCGGCTAATGGCGCGGGTCCATGCGAGTCCATCCGTGATTTGTGAACGTCCGCGCGGCTCTCGCACACTATCAATAACTTTGCGTGCTCTCTATTAATATCTGTCATGTTGATGCGCGCGCGCACCGCTCCGCATCATTTGTCTCATGATGTTGCGTCGCTTGCACAATCGCTCACGGCGGCAGCGCTGGCACAGGTCGCATCGGTTTCTTGCAAAAAGAAGGGCTTCTGTAGGAAACTTATTTAAAGTATTTTTTCTTCTAGTAATTACCGGCATGGTAATTAGTTTCTGCATGATTCATAGTCTTCATCAAAAATGACGTATTTATTGCAAGCTAATGAACTGCTACGAGTACGCAGGCTCTACAATGACTACCAAGCACAAGTCGTTACTAGCAAGCTTATAATCTGAAGCAGAATTATAACCTTTAGCCTTCTTCTACGATATTCATCACACCGATGCGTTCCTGTGTCCTTAGTGAAAGCATTCTCGTCATAACTCATGATAGGAAGACTGCGAAGCGCAGCCTTGACCGAAAGCCCCCCGAGCTCCCCGAGCCCACCGAGCCCACCGAGCCCACCGAGCCCACCGAGCCCACCGAGCCCACCGAACCCACCGAGCCCACTGAGCCCACTGAGCCCACCGAACCCACCGAACCCACCGAGCCCACCGAGCCCACCGAGCCCACCGAGCCCACCGAGCCCACCGAGCCCACCGAGCCCACCGAACCCACCGAGCCCACTGAGCCCACTGAGCCCACCGAGCCCACCGAGCCCACCGAGCCCACCGAGCCCACCGAGCCCACCGAGCCCACCGAACCCACCGAGCCCACTGAGCCCACTGAGCCCACCGAACCCACCGAACCCACCGAACCCACCGAACCCACCGAGCCCACTGAGCCCACTGAGCCCCGCGAGAGCGTGTCTCCACCGCCCACAGCAGTGTGACGTGCCTTACGCGCGCGCGGCTGCAGGGGCGACGGCACTACGCAGAGATCGGGAACGGTCACACACGGAACAATACAAGTATTACTTAGCTAAGGAGTATTCCGTTCCACGACATTGTCCGAATTAAAATTTTGCAAAAGCTTTTACGTTATACAAGAGCTGGTGGTCACTCCCTACCCTCACTTATTGAACTCCCTTTGATAAGACATCTGTGACTATATGGAAGTTTTTATTTATGAATTATCCATCGTCATCTATACCATTGATACCTCCACATGCTAGTGGTGGTTCATTCAATGATCAGTTATTTCAAACAGCTCTTACGAACATTCTCTGTGCCCGTCGTAACGAGACGAGTCGTATGTGCGCATTGGATCACGTCGCCGTTCGCATGGATGCTTACTCCACTAATGACGCACATTAGTCACCGTGAGTGATTCACACGCGCTGCTTGTCCGAAGACAAACGACGTGACACGTCGCAAGCATGCGCATAATTAGTACCGAATTATTGATCATCTACCATCCACACGCGACCTGTTCCCGTGTCGCGACCTGTCCCCAACGTTAGGGGCCATCAAATTGTAAAATTACAAATATTACTCACAAACGGAAATGCTGTTGACAATCAGTTAATAGTTGACAAATTGACGGCGCCTGCGCGCAAGCCACCTAGGAAGGTACCGAAGGTACACTAAAGTGACGAGCGCATAGGGTTCCCCCTCGAGAGACCGCCAGTAAGCCTGCCACTAGCAGTCAACTTTGAGAGCTGCGATTTCTCGCATTTCAGTGTTTTTGTCCGTCGCTGGTAGTAAGTACAATACCTTAAAATCCGGCACTATATTCAGTCTGAGTCTGCTGTATTTACATGCTAGATGGAACCCATCGTTAACGATCAAAATGAGGCAGGCTGGGACTCGAAAAAATTTTCAAGTTCAATTTTAATACTTCCAGAATTTTAGGATTTTTTTTCTAGTAAATGAGACAACCTTGAGAAATTTAAGAGCTCGAAATAAATGAAAGTATGAAGGCGCAAGATCCGGACTATACGGTGGATGTGGAACAGTCAGCCATCCTAGCTCCTCCAGCTGTTTATGTGTTAACTTGGCGCAATGAGGTCGTGCGTTATCATGCAAAAGTTGGACTCCAAGTCGTTTTGGCCGCTTATTTTTTAACATCTCTGCTAGTTTGCGAAGCTGTTGCGTATACAGATTGGCGTTAATAGTCTGATGAGATTCGAGGAGTTCCCAGAAAATAGCCAATCTTGCCAATCCCAGAAAACAGACAACAATCTTACGACCGTGTTCATTAAGTTTAGGCTGGGCTGGTGGGTTTTCCCCGCGAGGAATTCAATAGGCATGACGCGTGTTAGTTTCATAATGTATTAAACTCTCGTCACATGTAATAATGTCCTTGAGAAAGTCTCGTCTGTGCGGACGAAGTAACAAACTTTGACAAATGGCCACATGAACGGCCCGGTCATGGTCCGTTAACGCATAAGGTGTCCAAGCACCTTCTCTAAATCGCGCGTACTATAGTCTGGATGTAGCTCAAGTTCGTGAAGCAAAGCAGCTTCATCGAAGCTGGTGGGTCGGCCTGGGCGAGGTTGATCTTCGCAGCTTATATCACCGGTGTCAAAACGCTTGTACCAGAAACGAATAGTCCGATCGCTAGTAGTACACGGTCCAAATGCAGTGTTAATCTTTTTAGCCGTTTCTGTTGAAGAGACTTTAAGTCGATGCTCATATATCATAATAGCTCGCAGTTGACGCTGATCCATTTTCACTAAGGACTAATTATTGCGTTGCGTCCGCGCCTATTTATACCCTCACCACAAAAGATACTCATCCTTACTAGAAAGATCTAGAACTTTTTGAATTCGCTTTAGTTTAAATACGAGAAAAGTCGATAAAAATAAAATATGGCAAGAACTTATGAGACAACCTAATATAACATTTTGGTGAATCCCGGTTTATATAAGTCCGTTCAGAATATAGTTGGACCATTACTGACACTTGTTGCTTCTGTTTAATAATTATGGCAAAATAAAAAAAAATAAAAACAATATCTTCATAAAATGCTGGCGCTGCTGATTGTCCCAGCTCGTGGCTGCATTGTTGCAAATGAGTCAAACGATAGAGCACCAACAGCTCCCACGAACAAGTCACGTTCAGTGCTAGTACATAGCACGCGTCACAGACCCGACCGAGGGAAGTGCTAGCTGCTTGATTGCAACTCTTTAACATTATCAGCAGGCTGGGGATAGTCTGCCAAGGCACGGCATGCAACACACACTAAGCAAGCACTTACTATCAAGCCGCCATTTAAGACTTTAATATAATACTACGAGTACCTATACGAGTGATATACTCGCTTAGTGTGTGTTGCATGCAGTGCCTCGGCAGACTATCCCCAGCCGGAGTGCTGCGCGCCTGCTGATAGTCGTCACGTCATAGTAATCGTATTAGACGCGCGGTTCTCTCCTAATAACGATTTATAGTAATTGTAGCATCGCGTGCGCGCGCGCAGCCCCCGCCGACCTCGTGTGCCTCCGTACCTCACCGGCCCAGCGGCTGAGCGGCTCGGTGACAACGGACCAACCTGTGACATGCACACACACGGCGTCAGTAGTCGCAGAAGGTCTCATTCCAACAACAATAGATTCCGTCAAAATTAGTAGTTTTGAATATTTCTGTTAAGTATATTATGCTACAATACTTGCAGTCAATTACCTATTCCTCTCAGTGTGCACTGACGTCACGTGTGGTATGGGGTGAGTTGTCTTGAGTTGAGTCTTCTGCGCCTATCCGCACAGTGTTCCGCGGAGGCAGGTTCAAAGGCAGCTTGTAAGCTGATGTAACTGCGTGTCCTCCGCGTGTCAGTGCTGCATCGCGTGCCGCGTGATTTGTGATCCCTGCCGCTAAGCCCTGACATGTTATTAAAACACCATAAAACGTAACTCATCTAATATTAAAGAAGTCACCAAATATATCAAATAAATCTCGCAGAGTGGGCGGCGGCCATTCTTTACGGCGTTATAATCACATTTAACATAATCCGTGGCTTTCAGCAGCTTCCACGACAAACGATACCGAATGAGGACCTACTTACATAGCTGTAGTAGTGGTGGTTCCGTAGGAAAACAAGAAAGCTTTAATAGAAGTTCGTGATGATCGTATATACGAGTACTAATATTATAAAGCTGAAGAGTTTGTTTGTTTGGTTGAGCGCGCTAATCTCATGAACTACTCGTTCGAATTGAAAAACTATTTTTGTGTTGAATAGTCCATTTATTGAGAAAGGCCAAGGCCAGGCTATATAACATCACGCTACAACCAATAGGAGCGGAGCATCAATGAAAAATGTTGCTAAAGCGGGAAAAAAATATTCTTGTTGAGACCTTCCGTTGCGTGCGCTGCGTAAATGGTTAAAGTTACGCAAACATCATGTATGACAGAATTGTTCACCCTTAAAAGTTCTAAAAAAAGTCCGCGACAGCATATGTCTATCTTTTATGGTTGACTCACTATAACATTTTTTATGGTAATCAAATTACTTCTTAAATATGTTGTCGTAAACATGATGTTAATCCTTATCCAAATAAATATGTTATGTAAATACGAAATTCATCACAAGTATTTAATTTTGAACAAAATTGCCCTTGACATCATTTGATTCCAATGAATATCTTAGGAGCTATCATAAAATCAAAATCAAAAGTCATTTATTCAAACTAAGCTGAGAATCAGCACTTTTCGAACGTCAAAATTACAAAAGACAGTCCCCTAAAACGCCCGCCCTTCACCACTTCCTAGTGCTTTCGCTGGGAAGAAGAAGTGGCGCAACAAACTCCCCAGCAGCACAGCTGTCTGTTCAGTTAGAAAATACTTGACTGAATACAATACAAGGTATGCAAAGCAATTAACATTACAAAACACAGAACGCTAAATTAAATTATTTGCCATATGTCAGCTAGCAACGCCAATATACCAAGAAATACAATAAAAAACTATACGTACTCAAGCAGAAATTAATAAATGAAAATTAAATAAAAGCCTCCAGGTATGAAGGGCGCGACCGCTAACATATTTATGCAATGCTGGGTTCTGTTTACATAGCTGTCGCTTGAAGTCACAAATGATAAACTAGGACCATCGAAGGAAACTAAATAAACAAGTTATTACTAATTATAACAATAATAAAACCATGGTCAGCAAGACGACCAGTCACCACAAGCAGCACCCGTTCACGAGCATAACGCAAAGATCAGCCACTACCCCCCTCGCCATATTTGAGGGAAGGAGGCAACCCGACCCCCGACGCTACCGCAAGCAGTGACATCTGAGGGAGCATGACGAACTTGCTGCCGGTTGCTCAGGTAAGAATAATATGATCAATCGTCGAGGTCACTAGCTAACCACATATTGCAATCAACTCATTAGAAAACATTGAAATGGGTTGATTATGTCAATAATATAATAAAAATAAAGCTAAACTGATTTGACTTATACAGCCCAATAAAAACAACTGTATAATGAGCTCATATAACCTATCAGTAATCTAATTCTGGAGAAAGAACATAAACATTGTCTTGAGTTAATCAGGGCGACCAACTATTCTTATCGTTTAAGTAGTCGTTGATGGAATAGTATGCCTTTGAACAAAGGTTGGATTTTACTTGAGCTTTAAATGCATTAAAAGGCAAATCTAGCAAAGAAGAGGGTAGCTTGTTATAAAAGGCTATACCAAGCCCAACAAATGAGTTATGAACCTTATGAAGCCGGTGAAAGGGAGCACGTAGTTTGTCCTTATTTCTGGTGTTAACATTGTGAACATCACTGTTTTTAGTATACAAGTGTATATTTTGCCTAATAATATATGATGTTGGCAAAGATGAATTGTGATGCAACCGTGAGAATACCAATATCTTTAAATAAATCTCTTAGAGAAACTCTAGCACCTAGCTGGTAAATAGCTCGAACAGCTCGTTTTTGAAGGACAAATATATTTTGTATATCAGCTGCTTTGCCCCACAGCAGAATACCGTAGGACATAACGCTGTGAAAATAACTAAAATATACTAAAAGAGGTGTATCAACGTCAGTGTATTGTCTTACTTTCCTGACGGCGTAGGCAGCCGAACTGAGCCTTCCTGCTAGGCTCGATATATGTTGTGGTCCCCACTGAAGTTTGGCATCTACTGTTATTCCCAGAAAAACTGCTGAGCTCACAGTCTCAAGCGCCTCTTTATCTAAGACGATGTTGGGTCCTAGATTTCTAACATTGGGTAAGGCAAACTTTACACATTTCGTTTTGGCATTGAGAATCAGGTTATTTGACGTAAACCAATCCGTAACTACGAGTATTGAGAGTGCACTGTTTACCTCGTCAAAATTTTGTCTATTCCTGTCTACTTTAACCCTTAACTTGGCAAGTGTACTAGAGGGCACATTAAATTATGATATGAATTTCGGCATGTGACCTATAGAGCACAGATCAGTTTATAGAGAATACAATAAGAAATTATTAAATGTCAATATGTTTTAATAATTTTAGCTGTAGCTCATTTTACAAACGTTCGTCTGTAAATGTCATAGTTTTTGTAAAACGTCATTTTTAAACATTATCCGCCAAAATGTCGAATCGTCAAGAACGGATCTCGCGCCTTAAGATAAATTTACTTGTATTTTTTTATTTAGTTGTTTTACTTGGTGTATAACACGAAATTTTCGTTGTTCAATAATTAATTAATGATTATATTACTTTATTTGATCAGCTTTCACCATTTATTGTTAGATATTTTGCTGTAAAGTTAATTGTGCCCTGTAGGGTACGCTGCGAACTTTATAGAAAACAGGTTTTGTACCCTGCAGGGTACCTTGCCAAATAGGTTTAGTTTAATTTATGTGACCTGTAGGTCACATACTTATTTTGTATTGATTATTTTTTGTTCTCTTGACCGTACAAATACAGGTTGAAATTGAAAACATGCGACAAATCGAAATGAGAGATTGTACTCATCATTGTGAACAACTTTTACTATGAGATAAAACCTGAAATTGCGAAAAAAAAATCAGCTGTTCCCTACATTTATGTTCGCATAACTCGTCAAAATGTAGGGAACAGCTGATTTTTTTTTTTTAAGTTTTAGGTTTGGTCCCATGATAAAAGTTGTTCATAATGATGAGTATAATCTCCCATTTCGATTTGTCGCATGTTTTAAATTCACCCTGTATACATATAAACATACATTATAACGTTTTTTATAATACTTTGCATTTTGTTTTAGCGTATTATGAATGCTATAATACCTCAAAAAGACTCGGACACAGATTCTGACGTTTCTGATGAAAATACTATGCACAAACATATTGTTGAGCAAACGTATTATGTAAGTGATACAGATTCATCAAGTCAAGATGAGATACCCGAGTCACCCAAAAACATACAATGCACGATCAACCCCAGTCACATTGTTGGCCAAAAAATCACCACTACTTCTTCACCCTGCAGTTCAGTACCGACACCAGCAGCATACATATCAGCTATTAACTTATCATCAGTCTGTAAATTCAAATAATGAAATCTCGTCGTATCAAGATAGCCCATCACAGGAAGATGGCGAAGCACAATCTTCATTGATGGTACTTCACTGCAATAATGCCCCACCGTTAGAAACATCAAGTCCATGTCCGGCTGGCGCTAGTGATCTCGAAATCGATATTGATGAAATGCGATTGTGCATAAAAAAGGACCGAAATTGTTTTGTAAGTTTTCACAATAGGGAATAAGTACCTAGATAAAGAGGATTTTTTCTTGTGTCTGAACTAATTGGTAGATTAATTAATTAATTGCATTTATGTACATACTATTATTTACAACTAGGTTTGTTTTGGTTACGAACAATTGTTTTGATTTATTTGATTAATTGTAAAAAGTTTATAATTTTTTTTTTGGTCTTTTTCATAACTAGATAATTTATAATTGTGCTATATTTTAAGTTCGATATTTTTGATCTCATATATGAGGCTGTTTTAGTTAGATAGCTTGAACAAATAAACTAGTCATTATTTTTATATGTTTAAAGTTAATTCTAGACAATATTTAGCTTTTGAAGTGTTAATTTTTGTTTAGATTTATAAGTTTTGTTGATATATTTTGTTTTGTCATTTCTTTGAATAAATTACTTAGTTTGTGAATACAAAATATTGTTTTTATTGTTATTTTGTATATTATTACCACGTCAACATTATTGTAGGCAAAAGCGGCATTGTGCCTTGCAGGGCACAAATAACAGTGATTACTAATTTATGCGAAATTGGTGATGTACCCTTTGGGGCACTGTTAATATTTTATAATGTAACAAACTAATATTATAAAAAATATTACTACTATGTATTTAAGCCCCCCCTAAAGGTATTTAAAAATAAATAACTTGTTAATTTTCAATTTTATACTTTGCCAGAATACTGTACCAACATGTGCTATGCATTTTGCCAAGTTAAGGGCTAAAAACAAGAGATGTATCATCAGCAAACAGTACAACGTCACAGATTCCCTTTAAATGGAATGGTAAATCATTGATATAAACTAAGAACAAGAATGGGCCCAGTATTGAGCCTTGCGGTACACCTAACTGAACTGGTAGCCCGGAAGATTTCATACCATTAACATCTACACATTGGAACCTATTATGTAAATAAGAATTTATTACGTTGAGAGCTTCGTTTTGGACACCGTAATGACGTAGTTTACGCAAAAGCGTGTCATGGTGCACGCAATCAAAGGCTTTGGAAAGATCACAGAAAACACCGATAGCATTTTGCGAGCTCTCCCATGCGTTAATAAATATGTGTTTCAGCAAAGCAACACCCGCATCTGTAGTCGAACGACCTTTTGTAAAGCCATACTGTTCATTATGAAGGAGGCTATTTAAATTAAAATGTCTTAGCAACTGCTTGAGTATTAATTTTTCAAATATTTTGCTAAATGCAGGTAAGATGGAAATAGGCCTAAAATTGCCAACGTCGTTTTTATTACCTGATTTAAATAAAGGTATGACTTTACTATTCTTCATGAGCTCAGGAAAAATTCCTAAATCAACACATTTATTAAAAGTAACAGCTAGATAGGGGGCTACGATGTCTATTATATTACTTAAAAGTTTAATGGAGATGCCCCACTAGTCACCGGTGTTTTTAGACTTAAGTAGGTTAAAAACATTAACTACATCATGTGGGGTTACATGTTCGAAACTAAATAAACGACTACATTGAGGTACACTACTATGCAAAAGGTTTTCAGCTTTAGACGGGAACGAATTTAAGGAGCGAGTTGTAGTTATGGGTATGTTGTCAAAAAACTCATAGAAAGCTTCAGCTACGTCAGCGGCTGTATTAACTAATTTATTATCGACCATAATCTCAAGTAGTTTTTCTTGTTTAACCGATTTACCCGTTTCATTGTTAATAATTTTCCAAGTTGTTTTTACTTTATTATTAGAATTTTTAATAGTATCGCTTAAAAATTTTGATTTAGCAAAAGCACTAATCTTTTTAAATAATTTTGAATAATTTTTGACATACTCTAGGAAAGGAGTGTCAAACCTGTATTTTTTCAAACCATATAACTCGTATAGTCTCGCTCTACTTTTATAAATACCCGGAGTAGCCCATTGGTTAAAGCCAACGGAGGATCCATTAATATTAACAGTTTTGGTCTTGAAAGTAGATTGGTATTCTTTTTGCACAACATCAAAAAGGGCACCATAAATTTCATTAGGATTCTCGTGTTCTACTATAGATGGTGTAATTCTATGAACTATATTATTTTTAAACATTTTGCAACGGGTAGCTGTATAAGGCCTGCATTCAATTTTACGCGGCTGTTTATGTAATGGCATGTGGAAGCTAGCTAATAAACCACAGTGGTCGGACGTTAAGTCAGTTAAGACTAATTTGTTTTTGGCATCAAAAACACTAAATATATTATCAAGACAGGTTGACGAAGATGCCGTGATCCTAGTAGGTTCAAAAAACAAGTTAATTAAATTATAAGACCTAAACAAATTGAGAAATCTAATACTTAATGGAGTAACATCTAAAATATTAATATTGAAATCTCCGCATAAAATAATACTTTTGTTACTTGATTTCAACCTATTGAGAGAATCCTCCATTACCGATTCAAAACTAATAAAATCCCCAGAGTGGGGTCGATAAACGCAAATTATAACGTATCGCTCAAGTTCAACACAAGACAACTCTATAGTGCGTTCGATTGAAAGATTCACTAAATCTAAACGTTGTTTACATTTTAACTTGTTTGAAACAAGAACTAAAGAGCCACCGCGAATAGCACTTTTTCTCACAAATGCACTCTGTACGGTAAAGTTATCATCATTGATAAACACTACTTCATGCTCTTTCAACCAGTGTTCAGTCAAACATAACACCTGAACATCATAGTTCTCCATAAATAAACTTAACTCTAGCTCTTTGCCGGACAGACCCTGCATATTTTGATGTACAACATTCAACATATGTGGCTGACCCGTTGTCGCACCTAATAGTTTAAACTACAAGGCGTATCAAAAGTAGTGTTAGTACCACTACTAACAGTAATCGATGGTACCCTACAGGTACCGGTGTCACTGTGTATATTGTATGCTAAAAGATTAGCAATTTGTCTCCTACAACTAGGTGGCAAATACATAGTATATTGTCAGTTTGTAATCAGTAATGAATTGATTACAATCAAAATATAAAATAGCATCACTGTGATGACATGTCCTATTATAAATTAAAATATTTAAATTATAAATGTGCCTATTTTGCTCATCAGACAAATAATGAGAATAAGGCAAGGCACAGAAAATAAATTTACAATTATTGGACTCATTGAGATGTAACATTAACTGGACAGATTCAATTATGTCCTTTTTACGTACAGTTAAACTATCCCCATATAATAATATAACAGTTGAATTGGGATTTATTTTTGTCAATTTAATATTACTAATTAATTGGCTAATACTGGCACCGGGTAAACAATGATTAATTACATATTGTGGCGAACACTGATTAAATATACTACCAAAACCTTGACCAAATTTGTCAGAAAATACATAAGTAGTGTTAAACAATTTATTCATACTATTGCTATCATCTTTAATACAGCTATCTACTGACTGAGCTACTGAGGGTGTGGGTGTAATAACTTGAGGCTGGGGTTCCTGGGAGCAGGTACAGCTAAAAGAGAGGTTATTAGTCAGAGACTCATACCTCTCCGCATTGTACTTGACCAGGTCTGCCAACTCATTAGCCTCCTGCATGCGCTTACTCAGGTCTTGTTGAGAAGCCTCATATTTACTGAATATGTCTTTTAGAGCATATTCCCTAACAAACAACTCATCCTGCAGGTGCTGAGTGTCAGTGTAATACCTAGTATTACATAATTCTATTTCTCTGTTACAGCTCTTTAATTCTTGTATTAAATTATTTTTTTTTTGCCTCAGTTTTATATTTGATTTCTTAACTTTTTGGCATTTTAATGATTTTTGAGTTTTTTTATTAATCTATTAATTTTGATATATTTTTTTATCTTATTATGACTAGTAAACATTAAACATAAAATCCGCACGGCCGCCGGTAGCTCTGCGAGGTTCACTATACTTAATTCCACTCTTACTGATCATAGCGTGATGTTCCTAAAATAGCTTCTTACAGTAAGTATTAATGTACTAAGTAATTAATCATAAGTAATGGAATATATTTTAGTAGGTTTTAGCCTCAAATTAACGCGGGTGAAACCGCGGGGCACTGCTAGTTTTAGATATAACTGACGAAATGTGCATCTACTATAACAGCTACAGCTCTGCCTAAACCTTCGCGGATTACGGGCGTGTTGTTATGTTCATGTTACCTGCTCAGTGCTCAGTGTTCAGTTTTCAATGTTCAATGTTCAGTGATCGGTGTTCAGTGCTCAGTGTTCAATGTTCACTGTTCAATGTTCAGTGTTCAGTGCTCAGTGTTCAGTGCTGAAGTGTAACTCAATCGAAGAGGTTTATTTTGCTTAACTTACTAAACATAACGTGTGGCTGTCCTCATCACCGGATACAAGAAACCGACGTGCAACGTGATCGTGTCCGGGCGACCACAGGCACAGTGTGGAGTTGTAACACGTCTTATATCTGTTGCGGTGAGTGGACAACCCCGGCCCACGGGCTCGCCTGCGCGTGAGCCCTACTACCTGTAAACCTCTCATGAAGGCCCTTTTCTGGGCAAAACTCATTTTGCTTGTTTGACAACAGCCGACAAATAACTGTATACACGGTCAACAGTTTATAACCCGAAGTACGTAAGTACGTAAGACTCTTTCTGTTGATGCCTTTTCTTTACCGACTTACGAAATCGTTTACCTACTACTGTGTGTAAGTATAAAATTATCCATTTGCGCCTAGCCATAGGACCAGGTACCGCTCAACTCCATCGTCTCACCGCATGCGTGCGTGTACCGCATCCAGTGAATCCTTTTTTTTTTTTTTTTTTGTTTCGGGGTGGAAAATCCTCATGGATGTCCGCCGCCCTGGGGCGGGCGGCGGGGTCTATCAGACTCTTACTGACTAAAAACCACCCCGGTGTTCCCTCTCTCACCTACGCCGGGGGTCGCGGGAACGAACGATACTTCCGCAACCCCCGGCTGGTGCTGGCCCGCTCCTGCGGGCCTCTCCTCGTGTCAGGGGAGGGAGTGAGGTGTTAAACTCCCCCCGCGACGTCTAAGAGGGGCGCGCGTGGAACACTACGCGCCGCCGCCTCGGGTCCTGATGTGTGGGGGGCGACGGACGTCCCCAAGTCCGTCGCCCCTGGACCCATTTAGGGGGGCTGGAAGAGGGCGTTATCCGCCCTCCGCCGACGCCCGGTGCGCCTGCTGCGGGCAGGGTGAGGGGACGAGATCTCCCTCTCCCTTTCCGCAGCCTCCTTCTGCGAGACGACTGTTTCGCAAAAGGAAACCACCGCGTCCCAGGACTCCTCGCTGCCGACCATAGACTCGACCACGGCCGGCAGCGATAGGTCACTGCCTACTCCTGAGATGAGGGCACGGCGCGGCTCCTCCCAAGCGGCACACTCTGCCAGCATGTGCCGCGCCGTGTCCTCCCGGCAGTCGACGCAGTGGTGACACCGGGCGTCCGGCTCCCTGTTTATGCGACACAGGTACTTCCCGAAGCAACCATGCCCCGAGAGCACCTGCGTCGCACGAAACGACAGGGAGCCGTGCCTCCTCCCGAGCCAGCGCTCGAGCACCGGCCGGACCACCTCGATGGTGTCGAGGCCGGCCGTAGGGCGTGAAAGCCTGTCCCGCCATTCCGCCACCAGGACCTCGCGGAGCTGAGACCGACGCAAGTCCCAGTGTCGCTGCATCGGTCGCTCGCCCCGCGCCCTCATTTCCTCGCGCCACCGATACAGTGACGCGAGTACTTTCGCCTCGAGGTCCCAGGGCGGGGATCCGGCCAGTGCACAAGCCGCCTCGTAGGAGATCGTGCGATACCCCCTGATGACTCTGACGGCCATCGCTCTTTGCGGTTTTCGCAAAACAGCGATACTGCCGGCCGTCAGGTCCGAAGCCCACACCGGGGCCCCGTACAGGGCCATGGATCGCACGATCCCCACGTAGAGCCGCCTACAGGCGGCGCTCGGGCCCCCCAGATTGGGAAGCAGCGTTGATAGCGCCCCAGCAGCGCCCAACAACTTGGGCGCCAGCCGCCGGAAGTGGGGCTCGAAATTCCACCGGCTGTCGAGCACCAATCCTAAATACTTCATGGTGGACTCGACAGCGATCCGAGCCCCCCCGACCACGATGTGTGAGCCGGGCGGCGGCGCCCGCCGGGGGATCCAGTGAATCCTAGTTTATGTAAACGCAGTTCTTTATGACGTGCCCCGTGTGCTCTCGTCACAACACTAAGTTGACGTCACTACACGTGTCTGCACTATCTCGTAAAATAACAATAAACGTCATGATACCTACTGATACAGCGCAGTTCATTTATTGTCGCTAATGAATCGGTTCTCATGGCGCGTTACCTGCGCAACCGCCCGCGCCGCCCCGCGGGCCGCCTCGCGTCCGAAATCCTGTAACTTATTACGAGTGACTTATTTTGTTATTCGGTTCGTTTCGATGTCTGTTTATTTTATTGTTTTTCGATTATTTTTGAGATCTGAGCGTCGATACTGGACGATTCATTGTGGTATGGTATTAAATTTCCAACGATAATATAATCATTTATATCATTAATTAGGTATTATTTTCCTCTTCCTTAGGAACTTATTGAGCGCTAACATTAACATTCAGAACGTGATATTTCAAAATGACTCGCACTGATAAGCAAAGATAAAGTCAGAACATACGTACTAAATTATATGGAATGTAATGTAACATCAGAGCTACTCAACTGTTTGTAACAACTGATTGCGCTCACAAATCCATTCCATAACAGTGGTTATTAAGATGATATCCCCAAAACGGTTTTTTTAAGGTTTACAAGCTCGCATATGCCTGTGTCACCTGCGGCCCATATATCGTGTGTGAGCACTCAATCTCTGGTCACTGGGCACTGGGCAGATAAGCTCTCTTTCCATGTAAAGCATGGTTTTGCGTTTTGGGTTTGACGCGAACTGCTTGTGCGTGTGGACCGCTGCGCTGGTGAATACACGCTTTTTTGAGGAAAAATCGCAACCATGGGCTTTTAACACTTCGCAACTGGTGCATTTTCTACGACAAGAAAAATGTAAATTGCCGGTCTGCTCTAGAGTATGTGGTCATATTCTGCAACTCTCTCTCACTTTGAGCAACTAATTTAAGCTTTTACCAACACGAATGTCTTCGTTTCGTTATAAGACGTTTGCCCTCAGCAGCTGTAATTGATCGAACATTAATTTATAAGATACGTGCCTTAATAACATTATCATCATCTGCATCATCATCTGCCGAGCCTTTTCCCAACTATGTTGGGGTCGGCTTCCAGTCAAACCGGATGCAGCTGAATACCAGTATTTTACATGGAGCGACTTCCTATCTGACCTCCACAACCCAGTTACTGGGTAGTACGATACCCCTAGGTAACACTTCACACTTCACTTCAGACTTTCCGGCTTCTGACTACCCGTAACGACTGTCAAAGATCCACGAATGACAACCGGGACCAACGGCTTAACGTGCTTTCCGAGGCACGGAGGGGTCTCAGTATGTAAAGAGTGTCACCCATCCACAGACCAACCGCGGCAAGCGTAGCTTAACCTGATCAATCGACCTGTGCGGCTGTTATTATTTAGCCACGGACCCCTCAATAACATTATCATGGTGATAATATTGTTATCGATAAACGTTGCTGACCTAACGAAGCTAATAACTTTATCTTACGTAAAGAGTGAAACACTCACGGTGACTGTTGCCAGAGAAATGTGACACATAACGTCATTAGTCATCGTAGAAAGATTTTTAACATCCTTAAGCCGATTTTTGTACAATAGATTAAAGACTAAGTATTGGGTTGGCACAAAAGCAATGAGACACTACAAAACTCTTTACATGTCCTTTTTCAAGTTAATTGTTTTCGATAATATTCTAGAATGTTGTAGAACATTCTAGTTACTGGTGATATGGGGGTATATAAAGCCACCCTCGCGATCGGTTTAGTCAGTTTGAAGAAAAATGGACGAGCGCCGAATTCGCACACTATACTTATAAGAGTACTTGTTAGGCCACAGTGCGCGGGCTGCAGCTGACAATATCAACACTGCATTGAGCGCTGGATGGTTTGATCGTTTTAAATCAGGAGATTTGAAGTCAGCCACGCTCAGGACGACCACCCGCAGTGAATGATGACGATTTACGCCGCAAAATCCGGCAAATGATGCTACCACTCGAGAATTAGCGGAAGCACTTAATTGTAGTCACCACGCCATAGAATACCATCTGCATGAGCTTGGGTATTGAAAAGTTTTGGCTCGATGGGTACCGCACATCCTTACACACGCCAGTCGTGCAGCCCGTGTCACTATCTGTCAATCACTTTTGCTGCGACCCCGACGTAAAGAGTTTTTGTCTGATCTGGTTACTGGAGATGAATCATGGATTAATTACGAGAACGATATACGTCGTGCTTTTTGGCTGCCTCGAAAAGAAACTCCACGAACTCACCCGAAGCTGAGTCAAAAGAACCGCTTAAAAGTTCTGCTTTGCTGTTTCTGGGACGCGCAAGGCATGCTATTTTATGAACTATGACTATGACTATGAGTTAAAATGTGACAACATCTGGTCTAGCATGATTTTTTCATACATTTTTCTCAATGCTGGTAGGACACATATAGGCCTATAGTAGGAGGGATCAAACTTCCTACCCGATTTGACAATTGGTACTACGAGTACTTTACTATGTTTCTTTAATTCAGGAAACGTACCGCTGTCTAAACACTTATTCAATATGCCTGTTAGGGCCGGGGCAATTGTGTCAATAATATCTCTAATAGCCTTAACAGAAATCCCCCATAAATCTTCAGCCATTTTTATTTTAAGAATTTTAAGTGCTTTTTTAACTGTGGCAATGGAAATGGGCTTGAATTCAAAGCTTAAAATATCCTTATTGAAGTTTCTTTAAAAAGAAATTCAGCTAAAATAGATGATAAGGGGAGAGATTTTGTAACCTCTATCGGGATGTTGGTAAAGAAATTTTCTAGTGTCTTAGGAACGTATAACTTATCTGAAATGGTTTCATTATCAATTTTTAGGGACAACTCGTTCTTATATCGCTGTTTTGTGTTTCCAGTTTCTTTGTTGATTAACTGGCACACAGCTTTTATTTCATTATTAGACATACTAATTTTGATACATCCTCGTATTAATTTAGATTTAGCCTCAGCGCAGACTCTTTTGAATATTTTAGAATATTTTCTTACATTATTATGAAGGGCTTGATCAGAAGTTAACGACTTCTCGTGATACAAATTATATAAAACATCTTTGCTTTTTCTAATGCAGCAGTGGTCCATTCTTAACATTTTGGTTTCGTATTTATAGTATTTTTTTTTTTACAGGAATGCTTTACTGGATTCTTAGCATACTCTAGATAAGAATGTCTCATAGTTTATGTTAGGGTCTTGTGAATCAAAACTAGTTGTTGAAAACTTGCTAAATTATTATTAAACATTTACAATTTATTTTTAGTTAGAGGTCTCAATTGAGTGGATTTATCTATGTAGGTATAATTTTTTACCTGACACCACTAATTAAGGACGAGTCTTTTATTTTACAATTAAGTCAAGTGTTTAGTTAGTTGTATACATATATGTACACTGTCGATGCATGAAGCTGAGGTTGCTGTTACTCTAGCCGCTTCTTTAAATATACATTTTAAATTATATGATTTAAACATAAGAAAAGATCTCCAGATGAAGCAAGTGCCGCACCTGAACGTAGTAAAGCATAGCTCCTACCACAAGTCTTTAAAAATATTTAATAAACTGCCGGCAGAAATAAAAAGTCTAGTATATACAAGTGGGTTTCAGAATAAGCTTAAACGGTTCTTGTTAAATAAGTGTCTATATTCCATTGATGAGATATAAATAATTAATACAAAATTCGGAAGTAACAACATTATGTAATTTAAAACTTATTGAATTTAATTAATTGAATTTTATGAATAATTGACTTATGACATTAATTTTTATATTTTATATTATATTTATTATTATTCTCATTTTAATGTAATTTGGATAATTGTAATGATTTAAATATGGATTGCATGCATGTTTCTTATATATTTAGTTATAGAAATTCAGACACGATGTAAAAATTGTTATTGAATAAATGAATTGAATTGAATTGAAAAGGTGGTCTATAAGCACATAAGAAAGTATGGCTTTCAGCCTCTACACATGCTACCTCACATTAGCGATCAACAGAGCAAGCAGTGATAGCCACATAGTATTTCTATATATCTAAAATCACTATTACATAATACCAAAGTACCACCTCCTATTGAGGACATGTTGTACACACTGGCAACTGAAAAATTATTTACATTAAACAACATTTTATCCGGTTTTAACCAGCTTTCACAAAAACATTAGGTATCCATATTTATCTATTAACATTGCCACGTCTAGGATTTTGCCAGAGAAGCGATTTATATTTTGGTGATACAGTAAAATATTCTTATTATTCTTCTCTTTCTCTACTCTAAAAACTTAAAGAATGAATTACAATAATCTTAGAAGTACTAGATAATACTGTTTCGTATCTTAACCTGGGCTCAGTTAAATAACCAATAAGTGCGTGTATATTGTAAGCTAACAAAGTAGCCAATACATGTTGACATTTCTTGGGAAGAAACATATGTTCCTGAACTAATATAAAATCCCTAACAATTTTTTTTGTGTCAAAATACAATAAAAGGTCACTATGAAGACATGTCAAAATATGCATTAAGTTGTTCAAACTATAAATATAATCGTTTTTCGTTACTCATATCATATTAGTAAGTAATAGTTAAAGTTCATAGCGTGGTGAGTCACTCCGTTGTCCGTGTAATTCGGGTGCTGATTAATTACCACTAATTACGTGAGTAGTGTCGTATGAATGCGTGTGCGCAGCGCGGGGCGGAGCGAGTGTGACGCGCCGCCGAATTAATTAGGATGAATGTCCTGCGCCCGACGCTGTGCTGCCGTGAGAACCACGAGCGATGCGCCCGCGCATATGTGACACGCAGCAACGCACTGCAGAAGACCCAGTAGTAACTATTATAATGAACTCTACAATAAACGAACACGATTAAATTGCTGCAATAGATTTACTGTAGAGCGAGCGAGGACGCTGTGTAATCTTAAACAAATCAGGCACCACCCCACACAGCACTCACATACACTTACTCATACATCTACACTAACACACACACACACACAGCTACACTCACCCAATCACACACAACCGGCACTTGTGGTAGTTACTCCCTTTTCCTTGATATGAATCTATTAAAACTATTTTTACCCTCTTTTCCCCATTTTCTCATCTTCAAAATTAATTGTATTAGTCTAGTTTATTTTTTACAAAAGTACACATTACCAATTTGTAAGCAATTATTGTAATGTTCCGAATGGACGAATGGATGACCCCTGTAACACAGGTTTTTGCCTAGCACGAGGGTCATTGACCAGGCTATTCGCACGCTTAAATTAAGTGTCACTTTGTATTTGTGTACCTATTTATGTCAAATAAAAATTTATTATTTATTATTATTATTATATCGGTCGCGTATTCACTGTTCTCCACGTTGGTGTATTAAGTTTCTGCACAGTGGGGTGGAACTTCTGCACGTGCCTGTGCGTGCATAAGCGACACGTTTTATCAATATCAGCGAATTAGCATGTTCGCCTCGCTCCGCTTACTGAACGACTCGTAATTAACTACAATTATAACTTTGACACATTCCGCTCCGTGTATTGTATCATTTTGACATTAGAGTGTTGAAACATACTATTTATTTGTGTACATCAACCTTGTAATTACACATTGATAAAATAATGAGATCCCCCAAGACGGTCACACAGTGAATAAGACACAACATACAAATGAATGAGAATGTGACCAGAGAATTAGGTAAATGTACGAACACACACATATCGCTTTACCACATTCTTCATACACACACACACATACATACAAATGTACGAACACACACACACATCGCTTTACCACATTCTTCATACACACACACACATACATAAAAACAAGCAATTTGGGAACCGCAGGTAGTCTGTGGCAGACAGTTAACCGTTTAGTTGTTTTGTTTTAATTTCGAAAATAAAAGGAGCCATGAAAAGTAGACTTTAAATTAAACAGTTTTATGCCTTCGTGAACTTGAACGACTCACCGTTGTTGAGATCGAGATCGTTCGTACGATTATTGTTGTTAATGTTGTTCGAATTAGGTTGGGGAATTAGGTTGGGGTTCCTCCTACCCTATCTAATTATTAGTGCCAAGTAGGTACGGGTAGGTATGGGTTCTGCAAACTTAGTAGGTAATTTATTAGATTTTAAACAAAATCGCGCAATTAAATACCTAATTGTGAAGCTCACCGACACGCGTTGTAAGTGCGACAGTCTTCCAAACTAAATCAATAGCTATTCAAGTAACCTGTAACTAATGCATTTGGATCATTCATCAACCGTCGCACGTTGTCGTTGCACAACACACAAGTACTTGTATCACGCGAGTATGCGCGAGCGCAGCGCAACAGGTGGTCCGCACATAAAAACTAATAAGCGAGGGGTGTGAGGTGGGGGGTGTAGGAGGCTGAGGTAGGGGGAGGGGGGAGTGCCCGGCCGCCCGGCGCTCTCATTAGCCGCTCCCGGAGGAATCCGTCGGAGGCATCCGCACGCATCCTACAGAATTTACCGGTTACATATCGCGAATGAGGATACTGATCAAGTCGAGACTTTTTACGATTAATATATCCTCGTTTGACGAGCTGAACGATGCAGTGCCTATGCTTAGTCGCGCGGCGGCGCTTGTTGGGACCAGTCTTAATGTCGCTTGATTCAATTTTGAATGATACACAACAACAACGCAGTAACTTACTGATGTTCTTAAACAATTTCAGCAGTGTTTGTAGAACATGTACCTTCAACGCTTTCAGATTTCTGTTTCGTTAGCAATAACGGTTGTATGCCAATTTGCGTAGAAGCAGCTACTCCCCCTGTTCTGATGGCCTGGTACCTGCAATGAAACAAGCTCGTAAAATTGATTGATATTCGTGTTTTAATAACATATACTCGCTGAGATAAAATACTACTCCGCCATAAACCGTAAACTAATAACACGCACAACATAAATCTGCGCTAAATGCACGCATTAAATCATGCGCTTGTGCACCCCTCGCACCCCCGACATCCCCGACAACCTCCGACCTAAATAAAAGTCTTTCCATGAACTTTTATTACCTCACAAGTCATGCTGACGTTAACGTTGTGGCAGCGAAACAATCAGAATACCAGAGGGTGGGGAGAACTCTGATGTATTGTTAGAAAATCTAATATTTGCACACCATATATTATGTAATGTGGTAGAATGTAAGGGGCCATTATAGTTTTAAGATTATACATTGCAAACATATATACATTGTGGCAAATAAATGGTTTTGGATTTGCGATTAGGTACTTGTGGGCACTGCGAGCTTTGCTTCTCATCGCACACAGTGGCAGTCCATATAGCATGAGCAGCAGCATTGCGTGTTTGTGTGGCGGGCGTATTGGGCTCAGGCTCGCTTAATAGTTCAGCGCGTAACGGTACAGCCTGCCTCCCGGGCCGGCCGCCACAGCGCCGCCGCGCCGTGCAGCCTCCAACGTCTTCCTGAGAGCCTGGTACATAACCTCATGTAAGTTATACCTACACGTAAATGTACTGGCATTATGGGAAATTGCTAATTGAATATCTTGGATTCGTGATATCGCTTCTATAGTCAAGGCATGGGCATTAGAATTTAATACAATTATTTAATCATGGGACAGCTATGTGGATGCCCATTGGGACTGTGTAGGAATGCCTAACGTTACAGCGACTTCGATCCTGCGCAGGTGACTCCTACATAACAATACTCCTCCTATATAACAATACTCGTGTCGCCGCCGCTCCGTCTGCTGACATTAATTTGAATGGAAATCTTGCCCGTAGGCTGCGCATGCACACAATGGGACGTGGGCCACCACTGCCCACAGCTGGGCAACGCTTGTTTATGTCCGTCAGCGCTGCGTAACATATACACATTATTGTTTTAGTTTTACATATTCTGTTAATGTATTGAACGTTATGTCGTCAAAGTTAATATGATATTTTGGATGCGCCATACTGATAAATATTCGACAAAGTAGAAAGAAATAAATTGGATTGAATATTAAGTTCGTATAAAATTGAAAGGTGGACCGCTGCTTTTAATATTGAATGCAGAGAATTTCATTTAATATTGAATGCAGGGAACGACTGTGGAGTATTTCATTTAAGAAAATTAATATGTAGCCTGTCTTATAGTTCGATGTGTTATGTTGAGTGACTGTGTGTGAGCAAGATGAACAAGTTCCGCCAACGGTAGTTATCTTTAGTTATTTAATCAACATTTTAATATAGACCATAAAAATATGAAGTAGTCATTTCAAATTGAAGTTCAAAAACTGAGTATTAGTAATGAATGACATAGACGTTGAATCAATGACCGCCACCGACCGGTTCCTATGATAAGCTCTAATCGTAGCATCCTGTAGCTCGACCACGACGGCGTCACACGCGCGTCTGCGCATGCGCACCGAGCATCTTGAACAGGCGTGGCGCGCGGTGCCTTCTTACTCTGCAACAATTACTTGCTGCACTCATTAGCCCCGCTCGTGTGCCGCGCATTATCGACCGGCATGTGAAGCCACCGACTGACTGACCACCGCTCTGCAACACATTCACATCTTTGTTTTAATTAGGGCACAGCTTCAACGGCTTTGCACATAAATAAAATTGTCATCTCTTGTTGAACGATCGCCTATCCTATTGGGATAAGACATGTACTGTAAGGACATGCCTTTGCTGATACCCATTAAGACAGTCGTCGGTGCAATAACATGTAACGTTTCGCAAGCATTAATATTCTAGTAACTAAGTAATTTAAGTTAGCACTAGGATTCGTATATTATAATTGGTATTAATAAAAGGAACTTTGGAATGAGCAGTTGTTTCCATCTTCCACCTGTCCTTATGGACACATTTCATGGCGACCTTGCCAGGATAAGAAAAAATTGAAGAAATGACAACCAAAAATTAAGACAAACTCAAAAAAAAATCAAAAGCGAAGCAGAAACAATCAAGATTCAGGAAAGAAACACCAAGACAGAAACATCAAGAAAGAAGATGGGAAAAACTTATTCAAAAGAAGAAGTGGTAATAGCTCAAAATGCAAACGAGGAAGCCAATGCCAGCACCAGTCAAGACTTTGGATCACTGATCAGCATTGAGAAAATACTTTTCATAATAATACTGATCGTTATACTTGTCGGAGCACTTTATTTTATCGCCAAAAAGTGCCAAAAGAGCGCAGTGAAAGTCTTAAGAAGAGAACTCAACGCCAGTACTTTTAGTGTTGTCTCCCAACTTCAAGCAGCATCAGCAGTTTAGAACGAGGTATCCAGGGATTCTCCCGGCCCACGGAGTCCAGGGTATAGCCCGGCCCAGTAGCAGCGGAGTCCAGGGATTAACCCGACTACCTGAAGCCATTGACATCATGTGGAAATGATTGCAGTTCCAGTACCAGTCGCCACCGAGTCCATCTAAACAGTGTAGCTGTCAGTTCCGTCTGGGATTAGTCCTGACGTGCGCGGTCCACCAAAACGATTGATCACGATCTGATACACACACAGACACATACATAAACGTGTATATATGAGTGTAATTGCTAGTAACAATGCGCGTTATTGATGTGTTGTGTAACGTGAGTGGATCTAATGTGCGTGCAAGTATTAAGATGACGTGTAGTGCCGCGCGGTACAGAGCAAACGTGTCGCAAGTATCAGTATGGGATATTGTTCACTACTGATCACAGTAGATAATTTCTTTTCGATTTTTTATATTAGGTAGGTACTATCGAGATAAATGTTTGCGACACACATTCTTAGTTACGTATGCATAATTCGGTAGAAATACTTCAACGTTGGTAAGAAGCTTGCAGTCGGTCACTGGCACCATCCGACCCGTGCTCCTTATGAACTGTTATACGTATGCTTGTGCGATGCCATCTCCGAGATTGAAACAACTCGCTACTTCAGTAAGTTTACGAGTCGTTGTGAAAATAAAATGTAAGTATTTATTGAGAATCGTTATCGTCCGCATCGGATCGGCATTAGTCGTAAGCTTAACATAATCCGTGCATTAGTAGCGATGCGCACACGCCGAGTGATCAAGTCAATGAAGTGGCTCACTCACTAGAGCTTTAGTCGGGGAGGTAACTTAATGCGGCTGTTGCATCTCCATCGTGATACCATCAACAACACGAGGCGGACAGGGCGCGTGGGGCTGGCGGGGCTGACTGGCGCTCCCCACTCGCCAGCAGCAGCTACTGTTCGAGCTATGCTGATCTCTGAGCACGACCAGATGCAGGCTTCTATACCCTTCAAGACATCTTACTTGGTCTTGTGTGTTGTCAAGACCAAAAGTTTATCATAGGGCCGTCGCCCTATGATAAACTTTTGATCTTGTGAGATTCACCACATAGGGCCGTCGCCCTATGATAAACGTTTGATCTTGTGAGATTCACCACATAGGGCGGTCGCCCCATGATAAACGTTTGATCTTGTGAGATTCACCACATAGGGCGGTCGCCTATGATAAACTTTTGATCTTGTGAGATTCACCACATAGGGCGGTCGCCTATGATAAACTTTTGATCTTGTGAGATTCACCACATAGGGCGGTCGCCCTATGATAAACGTTTGATCTTGTGAGATTCACCACATAGGGCGGTCGCCCTATGATAAACGTTTGATCTTGTGAGATTCACCACATAGGGCGGTCCCCTATGATAAACTTTTGATCTTGTGAGATTCACCACATAGGGCGGTCGCCTATGATAAACTTTTGATCTTGTGAGATTCACCACATAGGGCGGTCGCCCTATGATAAACGTTTGATCTTGTGAGATTCACCACATAGGGCGGTCGCCCTATGATAAACGTTTGATCTTGTGAGATTCACCACATAGGGCGGTCGCCCCATGATAAACGTTTGATCTTGTGAGATTCGTAATTGAGTGCATCGTTGTGAACGGACGTGTCGAAGATTTAGTAAAATAAATAAATAATCATTTGCTGAATCCTGACCTGAATTTACCAAATATCCGGTAGTAAAGCAAACTGTGTCGTAGGCATAAATCGTTTTGTGAAAATGTGTAATAAGTGATTAACAAGTGCATAAGTTTTATCACAATGGCAACCAGTCCCTTCAGCCGGGGTGGCAGATGTGCTCGGAGCCCACCTCCTACACCTGTGCCCGCACCAGCACCAGCACCAGCACCTGCACCTGCACCCGAGCCCGTACCCGCACCTCACCCGCAACCGACCAGCCAAAGAGACGATGTCATGATGGAAGCGATATCGACGCCGGAAATACAGAACTGGATGTCGTCCATTGAGCAGTGCCTAACTGAAGTGTGCTCTATAGCAGCAGAGGGCAAATTAAACATGGAGCAAAAACTGCGTATAAGTACCCTGTGCCGAAAAGTTGGTCACGGCACATCGCAGATGGCCGTTCAGTACCAGTCCCTTAAGATGAATGCTGTCCGGGCCCGCACCACCGTCCAAACACTCGAAGACCAAATTGATCTGTCGCAGCAGCTGCAAGACCTTAAGCTGACAATCGGAGCTTCTATGAAACCCGTAACCGGAACTTCCTTTGCTGACATGGTTAAAAAAGGTACCAACAATTATATACAGCCCATAAATTTAAGCTCAGTGGCCATATACCCTAACGACAAACTAAAGTCGAGTGAGGAGACAAAAACACTTGTCCAAAAAATTATATGCCCCGAGCAAATGAAGCTTCAGGTAAGAGGACTGCGTAAGACGAAAAATGGCGGTGTCATTATCAGCACTGAAACAAAAGACGACATTGAGAAGGTAAAAAAATCTATGCAACTATCAAATTCAGGCTTTACTGTAGACGAGCCCCCAAAAAGGAAGCCCAGAGTAGTGGTTATCGGAGTGCCCTCGTCCATGCAAGAGAAGGAAGTTTTTACTTGTTTGTTCCATCAGAATTTAGCCGAGAACCTTCAGGAGTGCAGTCTCGAGACCTTTTTGACCTCCATTAAGTTAAGCCATAAATCAGGTAAGAAGGACGCTGAGACCTGTAATTATATAATAGAAGTATCTGCTGACATACGCAAAGCCCTGATAAATAAAGACAGAGTGTTTGTGAATTGGTCGTCATGCCCTGTGAGAGACTTTACTCTAGTCACACGCTGTTATATGTGCCAGCAGTATGGACATGCGGCCAAATCATGTCGGGAAACCACACATACCTGTGGTCACTGTGGTGATCTGGGTCATAGCATTAAAGAATGCACAAAGAAGGCTGAGGAACCAAAATGTGCTACTTGCTTGCACTACAAAAAGCCGAGCAATCACAAGACAGGTGCCGTTGACTGTCCAGCGAAACTAATGGCTGAAAAGAGGTACATAAATACTATTGATTATGGAGGCGCCTAAGAGCGCCGTAAATTACGTATCTTTCTGGACCTTGTTTTTTTTTGTTTTATTGTTATTCTTATTTTTTATAGTTAGTTATAATTATGATTAATAATTTAACTTGTGATATAGATAATTTCTCAATATCAGAATCCCATGTTTGTGACGTTGAGCACTGTAAACAATATCTCTCCTCCTACACTAGTCCACTAACCATTCTAACCCAAAATATTCGAAGTATTTTTAAGAATTTCGACAATTTTATCATTTTTATACAACGTCTAGACATAAACTGTGACGTTATTGTCCTAACCGAATGTTGGCTTTCCAAGCAATATAATATACCACTGCTTCCGGGGTATAATATGTATAAAAGTAATATAAATTACAATCAGAACGATGGGGTGATAGTTTGCAAGAAATCATCTCAATGTGTCTGTCGAGGAACCAAATATGCACGACTGTAACAGATTGTTAATCAAAATTGGGTCAGAATTAGCAATACTTGCCTTATATCGACCTCCCTCTTTTAGAAATATAAACAGTTTCACCGACTCTCTAAACGATACCTTGCATAACCTATCATCTGTCAAAAATATAATTTTGACTGGAGATATTAACATCAATATTCTTACAGAAAGTGCTGACGCATCCGCTGAGGAATACCTTAACCTATGCGCTTTCCATGGCTTGCTTCCCGCTCACACGCTTCCTACACATCAAAGTGGCTCCTGTTTGGACCATATAATACTAAAGTCAGATTTCCCCGCACTTGCCCTTGTAACTAATTCATCAATAACCGATCACAGTGCTGCCCTACTTATTTTAAATTGTAAATTACCAAAAATAGTCACTCGCACAACTTCGCGTTTAAATGTAAACAAACTTGAAGAAGACTTACGCAATATTGAATTTGACCCAGTCTACGATTCCGCTGATCCGCAGTTTTGTATGTTATACTTAATCAAAAATGTACAATATGCAATTCAGAAGAATACTGTCATATCTCGGCTAAAAAACAAAAACTACAATATAAAACCATGGATCACCACAGGACTCATTCGCTGTATGAAAAATAGAGATAAAATTGCATATGAAAGCTAAATCCAATCCAGATAATTTAATTTTGCAACTGTCGTATAAACGATATCGTAACTTTTGTAATGATCTTCTAAAAAAAGTAAAAAACAACTACGATAAAACTGCACTGGAAAAGGCTGGTACAGATAGTAAAAAAATTTGGAATTTTATTAAAAGTGTAACGTTTAACTCGAAACAGAATCAGTCATCTTCAGGTTTATTACAAGCACACTCATCACAGTTAACATCTGCCAACATTGCAAATAATTTCTTTGTTAATGTGGGGAAAGTGTTTGGCTGAAAAAGTTCGGTGCCAATCACAATATTTAACGAGCACACCATTTACATGTAGCACTATTTTATCATCCTTTGCATTGCTAGACACTGATGAGACTGAGGTAGAAACGATAATTATGAGTTTGAAAGACGACTGTGCAGTTGGCTGGGATAACATTTCAAATAAAATTATTAAACGGTTCAAGCACATTTTGGCACCGCCACTAACTTATATTTTCCAAAAATGTTTATCTACAGGTGTTTTTCCCGAATGCCTAAAAAAAGCTGTTGTTGTCCCCGTTTATAAATCAGGCAGTAAAGATCAAGTCACAAATTATAGACCTATTTCGTTACTGCCTTCTATGTCTAAAATATTAGAAAAACTTATAAATAAAAGGCTTTACAAATACTTGGAGGATAAATTAATTTTGTCTCAGCGGCAGTTTGGATTTAGGCCTAAAATGTCAACAGACGATGCCGTACACCATCTGACTGACTATCTAGCACAAGAACTTGATAAGGGTAACCACACAGTAGGAATCTTCTTGGACCTCGCCAAAGCTTTTGACACGGTTTCTATTCCTATTCTGTTGCACAAGCTTGAAACCATAGGTATCAGAGGCACCCAGCTGAAACTATTTAAGAGCTATCTAGAAGATCGTATCCAATGTGTAAGAATTGGAAATGTTCTCAGCGAGGATAAAAAAAACACGTCTTTCGGAGTCCCCCAAGGAAGTATTTTAGGGCCTACACTATTTTTGATTTACATAAACGATCTTTGTAATATAAGTCTAGATCATGGCCAAATTGTTTCTTATGCTGACGACACTGCTCTTCTATTCTCGGCTGACTCAGAACAAAAAGTCTACAAAGTTGCGCAACGCGGATTTAATATTGTTAATAAATGGCTCCAACTTAATTCACTAACACTAAATGCAGACAAGACAAATTATATTAAGTTTTCGATGCGCAAGCAAACATCAACTGGCACTACCTCAACATTATATGCCCATTCTTGCACAATTCCCGCAAATAACCAATGTGTTTGTCCTAAAATTAAAATGGCAAATACAACAAAATACCTTGGTGTTATAATAGATGAAACACTTTCGTTTAAACAACATATAGAAGCCTTAAATAATAGAATTCGCAAGTTGATATTTGTTTTTAAAAAGTTACGCTGTATTGCTGACCCAAAAATACTTAGAGAGGTTTACTTTGCTCTATGTCAATCGATCTTAACTTACTGTATCACCACATGGGGTGGAGCGGGTAAAACAATGTTACTAACCATCGAGAGAGCCCAGAGGGCGATTCTCAAAGTGTCTACTTTCCGCCCTTTCCTTTTTCCTACTAACCTCCTGTACAAATCTTGTGAAGTATTAACAGTTCGACAGCTATTTATCATGGGCATTGTATTAAAACAACACAAAGCTCTACCCTACAGCACTACATATACTAATAAAAGACGTAAAGATATAGTTTGCCCACAAATTTCAACAAAACATGCTTTTATATCCAAATTTTACCTGTACCTCGGACCTCTCCTGTATAATAGACTAAATTTGAAAGCAAACATTTATTCTGTGAACTATACAAATTGTAAGAGAATCCTCAAGGATGCTCTCCAAAGTATGTCTTATGAAGAAACAGAAAATTTACTAACTGTGTTAAAGTAAGTATAGGTATACATTTTCCACCTATGGTAAATATTTACCAAATATAGATAGTAAGATTTAAGCTACTCAACATATAATTATCTGTCCATTTTCAACTTTTGTTTATTTATTAATTTTAAAATACTAGTTTAGCTCTTATCGCCTGAAACACAGGATTACCTAGTTCAGGCACGTAAGTCTTAGCAATACAATTTTTATTTAAGCAAAACTGTAATAATTTTCATGCCTTATAATTTTTGAATAAATATATTATTATTATTATATTATTATTATTACCACATAGGGCGGTCGCCTATGATAAACTTTTGATCTTGTGAGATTCACCACATAGGGCGGTCGCCTATGATAAACTTTTGATCTTGTGAGATTCACCACATAGGGCGGTCGCCCTATGATAAACGTTTGATCTTGTGAGATTCACCACATAGGGCGGTCGCCTATGATAAACTTTTGATCTTGTGAGAATCACCACATAGGGCGGTCGCCTATGATAAACTTTTGATCTTGTGAGATTCACCACATAGGGCGGTCGCCTATGATAAACGTTTGATCTTGTGAGATTCACCACATAGGGCGGTCGCCTATGATAAACTTTTGATCTTGTGAGATTCACCACATAGGGCGGTCGCCTATGATAAACGTTTGATCTTGTGAGATTCACCACATAGGGCGGTCGCCTATGATAAACTTTTGATCTTGTGAGATTCACCACATAGGGCGGTCGCCTATGATAAACGTTTGATCTTGTGAGATTCACCACATAGGGCGGTCGCCTATGATAAACGTTTGATCTTGTGAGATTCACCACATAGGGCGGTCGCTCTATGATAAACATTTGATCTTGTGAGATTCACCAAAAAACTCAGTGGATTTTGATCAACAGCCACTAACAAAATATATGTACATGTTATTTGTCCGTTATAAAAACAAAAAGAAATCGTTTGATATCATTCCTACTGCATTAATTTGATTTGATATTCAAATCACTAATCGTCCGCGCTCCTGATCGCGTTAGATCTGCGCACACGCAGGCGGTGCTGCGCATACCATGTGACGGCTGCTTTAACACTCAACATATCAACTGAATGAGTGTATAAGAATAATAATGAAGTTTAGGTGTACGTAACAGTGAGGTCAACTGTAGCAACTGAAGAAAGTTTGTCTGTGCCTACAGTGTGTCGCAACGTTCTTATTTTATTTTAACACTGCTAGCTGTGCGAATTCACTTTAGACAATGACAAAATGATCGGTATCGGCTTTTACTGAATGAGCTGTAACAATACAATCTCGGATATGGCATCGCACGGGTCGGATGGTGCCAGTGACCGACTGCAAGCTTCAGGAATAGTAACTAAAGTCGCGTGTTGAACTTGATTGTGCAGTCTATCAGTCAGCAAACTGTGTATCGTACGTTGAGAATGTCTATCTACTTGGTACATACCATAACAAAAATGAAATAAAATCGAAGCTGGTGAACAGATTAGGTGCAACATTATATTATCTGAACTCTTCATTAAACAACACGGTGTAGATGTTCCCGCGTTGGTCGCTGACAGACGAACACTGGCGTAAACGTATGACGTAGATCCGGCGATAACGTCGTGTGCCGTGTGTGCGCTTGCGCATCGCGTGTCAAGTGCTCATTAAACGGTGACGTCCGGATCAAGTGTCCACTGAGTGCATGTACCTACTGATAGATGTTATCAGTTGCTCTGGTAGGTCTTACATCTTATGTACTGAGGGTTCTCGTTGGGAACCATGCTTGGGTGACGTTAGAGGCAGTTTTCGCAGCATAAAATGATGGTTCCCTGACTGATGACGAGACGAATCTTATCGGTCACTGAACCCGAGCTGAGAGCACCAGCAACGCTACTTGTTGCAGTACTCGTAACTGTAACAGGACATAGCTGCGGCTACCGACTGGTATTGTCATATTATCTATTACATATATCATTTATATTAGGCAAAATATACGCATGTATACTAAAAACAGTTATACATATATCATTTCTATTAGGCAAAATATACACTTGTATACTAAAAACAGTGATATTCACAATGTTAACACCAGAAATAAGGACAAACTACGTGCTCACTTTCATCGACTTAGTAAGGTTCATAACTCATTTTTTGGGCTTTGTATAGCCTTTTATAACAAGCTACCCTCTTCTTTGCTAGATTTGCCTTTTAATGCGTTTAAAGCTCAAGTAAAATCCAACATTTGTTCAAAGGCATACTATTCCATCAACGACTACTTAAACGATAAGAACAGTTGGTCGTTTTGATTAACTCAAGACAATGTTTGTGTTCTTTCTCCAGAATTAGCTTACTTATAGGTTATATGAGTTCATTATAATTATATTTTTTTTACTTGTTTTAATTGTGTGTATAAGTCAAATCAGTTTAATTTAATTTTAATTTATTATTAACATAATCTACTCATTTCAATGTTTTCTAATGAGTTGATTGCAATATATGGTTAGCTAGCGACCTCGACGATTGACCATATTATTCTTACCTGGGCAACCGGCAGCAAGTTCATCACGCTCCCTTAGATGTCACTGCTTGCGGTAGCGTCGGGGGTCGGGTTGCCTCCTTCCCTCAAATATGGCGGGGGCGGTAGTGGCTATCTTTGCGTTATGCTCGTGAACGGGTGCTGCCTGTGGTGACTGGTTGTCTTGTTGACCATGGTTTTATTGTTGTCATTAGTAATAACTTGTTTATTTAGTTTACTTCGATGGTCCTAGTTTATCATTTGTGACTTCAAGTGACAGCTATGTGAACAGAACCCAGCACTGCATAAACATGTAAGCGGTCACGCCCTTTATACCTGGAGACTTTTATTTAGATAGCAAGTTTTTGTTTACATTTATAATTTTGATTTATAATTTTTTTGCTTGAATACGTATAGTTTTTATTGTATTTCTTGCTATATTGGCGTGGCTAGCTGACATATAGCAAACAATTTAATTTAGTGTTCTGTATCTTGTAATGTTAATTACTTTGCATACCTTGTATTGTATTCAATCAAGTATTTTCTAACTGAATAGACAGTTGTCCTGCTGGGGAGTTCGTTGCACCACTTCTTCTCCCCAGAGCACTAGGAAGTGCTGAAGGGCGGGCGTTTTGGGGGACTGTCTTTTGTAATTTTGACGTTCGAAAAGTGCTTATTCTCAGCCTAGTTTTTTTTTCGACTTTTGATATTGTTTTTAATTTGATTTTTATAATATTACTACTTACTGCGTCCCCTTTAGGTAAGTACAACTTGATCAACAAGTACATGCGAGCCAAACAACATGTTTTTAATTAGTGTCAGTGCCGATGACGGTCGCGACAGAGGGGCGTGATCGCTGCGTCTCCGCTGCGTTTTTGCTGCGTGGTGAGAGCGCGGCGGGTGGGAGCCCGTTGTGTTGGCAAAATCACGTCGTAATTAGCCGTCAATTAAGGCATTCCTGTGATCCTCGGGCTAATTCATTAATTACGATCGGGTTTAGCGTGCAAGCGCACGTCGCCTTGATGTGCCGATTTCGATAACGTACTGACGTCAGATAGTAGTGACGTCACCATTAGCATGCCGCGTCACTTGTCAACGTGTTGTCTGCACCGCGCTGTGCTACTGACATTCCTATCTAAGAGTTGGGATACCTACCTACATACGCGACGCACCTATGTATGGGAGATGCGATCTAACTAGACTTTATGTTTTCTAAATGTAATCCCCTGGCATTCGAAACTGAAACAACCTAACCATTGTGAACACTGCTATTTACAGCTATTTGTCAATCAAATTACGATTCAACTGTACTGTGAAGTATCCAAAGCTCTGCAGAGCGTGTGAGTGGCGCAGTGCTCTATGTGCTCACTGGTGAGGCGGGGCCGCAGTATTGCGCACACATCGCACCCAATAGCGATAATTAATTTAAATCTATGCGAACGCAACAAAAAATGAATTAAATAACTAAACAGTCCCATTAACACGTCCCAAAAGATTTAGTGAACGCCAGATATGCGATGATATCGCCCAGCAGTGGCCGCAGTGGGCAAGCGCTGGGAACGAGCGCGACCCTCACCGATAGCATCGCTTTTATTGCCATTAGAATACTATTGTTGGGAATTAATTGAATAGCTTCAAGGGCATTGTTGATGAGATCACACCGCCACCGTGCCGACGCGCCGCGTGCTTGTGATTCCTTCAAAATTATTCAAATAACCGCTTCCACGATCAGCGATCAGTGATCGCATACATAAACAAACATTGGAGGAGACGTTGACTACGTGTCACTTATAGCCGTGACTATAGGAGCGGGGAGTTGATGCTTTGCGCCTGCGCCGGTTGTTTTCGCCTTCCCGGAATTATGAATTAATTAAATAATGCGTCGATATAATCGATTACTTCTCATTCCATGTCTGTACGCAGAAAGAGACGGGTTTACGAGTTTGTGCAGACAGATCCACCGATCACGTGACCTCTGCTGAAGACATTTTGATGCTTGTAGAAGATGAAGTGATAGGTCCAGCGCAACATGGGACAAGCTATGTCCAGCGCAACATGGGACAAGCCTATGTCCAGCGCAACATGGGACAAGCTATGTCCAGCAGTGAGATGCTGATAGATATGTTCGTACAATATTTGCTGAAAGGAAGAAAAATCATACATTTTCAATTATTATAGGCAGATGTATGTCGATAATAATTACTGATAACTACTATGTCACAGTTGACATGTTTACACTTCAGACACCACACTATGATTTCCAAGTCTAGTGATCCAAGTGTTGGAACTGCTATAACGTTTTTATTCAATTACCCTTGAGTTATCATAAAAAATAAACAAGTAATTCCTTAGGAGTACCAGTTATTTATTTTTTAATTTTAAATAATAATGAGGCATCACAGCTGAAGTGGAAAAATGTCAACTAAGTTTTGGAGGCCCCTGTAGGACACCGGCACAAGCACGCCGGCAACGAGCGCGTTGATGTCTTTTACTCGACAGGTCGCCTTTCACGCGTTGTTTCTACGGACAAGGCAATCTACAATGTGTATTTTCTTGACACAATAATCATAACAACTCGTTGTAAAGTAGTTTAATTGTTTGCTTGGATAGCTCGCAAATGCGCAGGCTGATGTCTCCCACGGGGCATGCGCGGGGAATTTGTCGCGGTTTACGATCGGCCGCCTCACCTTACCCATATACACAGATATTTACGAGCTGCGCCTGCGCCGATCGCTCGCGGTATAAAACTACGCGTAATGAAAATATGACACCTTCGTTACTGACCGCGGGTCTCGGGGGTCATGTGAACCGCACCGCTGCCACTCATCCGGGGAGGCCAGACTTTTAAACGGATTTTTTCATGTGCACCGTGTTTTCTTTTTGTGTAATTGTTTAACTACGAGAGCGATTTTCAACAAAGAGCAACAGACTGTCCTGCATGTTTTTGCCTTAGTCACTACCCACGGGATATAATTGGATTCAAAGGTAGGCAACACTCAAGGTGACCTAAAGCTTCGTTACTCGAACTAAGTTATACAGTAACAACTTGGTGCGTGTATAACCCCGATGTGTTCGTGTATTCAGTAAGTCGGTGCTCAGTGCGCCTGCTGTATGACGTGTCGTGAGCCGGTTCCCGGCGGGGGCGCCTTTTTGCCGAATCTGCGCCGGCGGACATAAATCCTGCAGCCGTCTGTTGTGTGGGGTGAGCGGTGTGGCGTGGGGCGGGAGAGTCGGCGGGAGGGGGGGGCGAGACAGAGGTAACCGGCTCATTAAAATACCTAAAACAGAATCGCGCGCGCAGTTTAATAAAGAACGATGTTAGCGCTCGTGAGAAACCCGCGCTAATTAACTGACGGGAAAAACTCGAACAGCAAGCATTGCACCCGCGCCACCGCTAAACGAGCGAGCGGAGCGGAGCGAGCGGTGCGGTAAGTGATGCAATATTTACTGGTAATTTTATGCGTCATAACATGGGTGCTTGTAATTACCCATTTCTCGCATGATGTTGCTCCAATAATTGCAGATAAGCACGCGTCCCTACATGCGTGCTCGCGTGGCGCGCCGCAAGTTAGTGTTCGAGGGAGGGACAGCCACCGCTGCTGCTGCGGCTGCTGCGGCGCGCGGCGGGCCGTGCGCGGCGCCGTCGGCACGGACCGACGAGCCCGCCGGGGCTGCAACAAGTGCGTATCGGTGAAACGCCGCTAGTCATGTCATGACTACTCGTAATACTGTACATACTACTACTATATTTTTATAGTTTTATATAATTGCGACGGCTGGGAATGAGACAGCTAGAAAACAGTTGTATTTGTGTACTAATTACATTATGAGTAATTTCATCGTGCCCATTGCGATAAGCTCGATGCCTCCCACGTAAGTTGTTGTAACCCACAAACTGCAATTTTACACGAGAGCGTAGCAAAGATACTAACTTTTGCCAAAAAACTGCACTTTTAAATTATATTTTATAAAATTCAGTATATGAATATTAGTTATTAATAAAGTATTTCTAAACAGTAGTATTATTAGTATGTGAATATATTGTATATTCATATACTGAATTTTATAGCCTACAACAATGTACGTGGGAGACATCGAGCTGCGTGTCATAACATGACACGATGTGCTTCAGCGACAGGCAGCAACTCAAACGCTGCTACGAGTATTTAGTTCTTAAATAATAAATAAATGTTTTATGTTACATAACCTACCTCACTACCGGGCACTCATGAAAAGTCAGAAGCAAGGTGCTATGTAGAGTCCACCCAAATTTCGCTTTCATTTTCGGCCGAAAATAAAAATCCATTTTCGGTCCGACTCTTATATGTTAAAGGAAACATGGGCTGGAGTTTATTTCCCGATTGCGAGTGTGATGACACCGTGATTTAAATATGCTGTGATTAGTGAATGCTGTCGTAGGAACCGAGTACTCGTACACTATTAGGATTTATAAAGTGGATGTTATGTGCAGTGTCGTATATTTTCCACGCTATCCTAATCCATAGTGAAAATATCCTCGTAAGATAACGCAATAAACTAATTAACATTAATTAATTAACTGCTCATGTTTTTTAACTAGCAGGTGTGTGTCAGACAGACAGGCAGACACGGCGCGGGATGACTTCATCTCAAACAAAAAACAAATTAATTATGAAATAAGGCGACAAGTGCCGATATGTGCCGGCGGGTATTCAAATGACTGTAATGTACCGAACGACCACAAAAACTAACTCGCGACAGGCGCGGCGGTAACGACGAGGGACATGCGCGTGCGCCGCACCTGCCGCACGTATTCATATCAGCAGCTCCACAAGCAGTGCGACACAGTAGTACGACACACCAGTGACAACTAGTCACATCGTGACGTCATCGTCCACGCTACACCGCAGTCCGCAGCCCGCGCTAAACAGGAACGTTACAGGTCACTAGCGGACACCCGAGCACTGAAGGCTCCTGTAGGGCTCCGGATCCTTCAGTGGCCGCTCGACCCGTCTTGCCTCAGGGAGTACTTAATAACGAAAAATCAAATGAAGCGCTCTTGTTACTATTACACCTTCTGTCAGTTCCTGCGCTGTGCCAGGCCTGGTATGGCCCCGCTCGGCTGCGCCTGCGCATCATGCTCGTACACACGTTTTTTCCGTCGTTTTTGCGCGGTATTAATTACCGCGGCGCACGCGCGATTATCCGCTCGATTTGCGCCGTGTGCGCGCGCGCAGCCGACCGGCTCATCGCGAAGCAAATAGACCTGCATTCCTGATCACACACGATGCAGACACACTATCATGCACAATGAGCTCGACCGCGGTGAATATTCAGATAACTTTAATTGACTCTTTTATTGACAAAATTATTTTTGTAACTAATCTATTACGGTCATGTCTACCTGTATTAATTAGTGGTAGTACCGTGCCAGTCGCCACTGTGTACCCCTGTACCACTGTGTACCACTGTACTCTATGGGACAGTATCGGCTTGTATCGCCGCGCTAATAGACACCGCATCCTGCGCGCACGCACGCGGAAGCTGCCACTCATTTACATTTTAATACGGGGGCAGACTAGATGGTATCACCACTCGCCGCCGATAGTATCACTGGAGTTGCGAAGCACCGCGTCTGGCCGCCGGACCAGCGCCGCCACAGCCTCGGATCTGACAAATATGCCCGGCCCGGAGACCCCGAAGTGCTTTGAAAATAATATTCTAGTGACCTGCCAGCATGCCAGTGCCTTGCTTGGAGCACGATCTGTTGTTCAGAGGAGGGTGACATGTGTTAGTTTGACCAGGGCTAATATTGTCACCTAGAAAGTCTGTTGATAAGTAGGTACAGCGATGATGTGCGTACTGCAAGGAATAGCAGTGCCACGAGACCAATTGGGGATAAAAACAATGCTTAGCAAAGGACGCCCGCTGTGGATGTTGCTAAGACAATTATAAACATTGTAGCACCTACTTTAGCTGTTATATTGATCTTATGAAACACAGTAAAATAATACCGTTATTTAAATCGGGTAGTACATCAGACCCTACTAATTATAGACCTATTTCCGTACTACCCACCTTTAGTAAAATTTATGAAAAACTTATTTTAAATCAATTGCAAAGATTTTTCAATAACAATAAATTACTGAATAATAAACAGTTCGGTTTTACAAGGGGTCGTTCAACTACCGATGCCGGAGTTGAACTTTTAGGACATATTTATAGTGCATGGGAGGACAAATGCGATGCTTTGGGCATTTTTTTGTGATTTGTCCAAGGCATTCGATTGTGTTCTTCATGAAACCTTAATCAGGAAACTTCACCACTACGGAATCCGGAACGCCTCTCTGGATCTTCTCACTTCTTACTTAAGTGATAGGATTCAGAGAGTTGATGTTAACGGAAAAAGGTCACCCGGATCTGTAATAAGAATGGGGGTCCCACAGGGCTCAATACTTGGACCATTTTTATTTATTATTTATATCAATGACTTGCCTTACCTCATAAAGGACGAACATGATATAGTGTTGTTTGCAGATGACACTTCAATTTTATTTAAACTCAAACGTCAACAGCTGGTTACTGACAGTATAAATAGTGCCCTCGCAAAAGTAGTTAGCTGGTTTAATGTTAATAATCTACTTCTTAACGAAAAAAAAACGTATGAAAAAAAATGTATTAAGTTTACGATACCAAATGTTAGACAAGTAGAACTCGTGTTCTCATAAAGGGCGAAGAGTTAAAACCCGAAAATTCCACTGTATTCTTAGGCATAACTTTGGATGCCAAGCTTCAATGGGGCCCCCATATAGATAAATTGTCAAAAAAGCTTAGCTCTGCAGCATACGCCGTTAGGAAAATTCGTGATTTAACTGATTTAGAGACAGCCCGTTTAGTTTACTTTAGTTATTTTCATAGTGTGATGTCATACGGTATTCTGTTGTGGGGAAATGCCGCCGATATTCAGACAGTTTTTATTTTACAAAAAAGGGCAATTCGTTCCATTTATAAATTAAGTCCCAGACACTCTCTCAGAGACAAGTTTAAAGAGATTAATATAATGACTGTGCCTTCTCAGTACATTTATGATAATCTTTTGTATGCACATAAAAATATTAATCTGTTTAAAAAATACAGTGATATCCATAACATAAATACTAGGAACAAACACAAATTTGTTGTTCCTACAACAAGGCTCAAGAAAATAGGTGGCTCGTTTAGATGCCAATGTATACGTTTTTATAATAAACTTCCTAGCCACATTCAAGAACTAAGCATTAATAAATTCAAATCTTTTATAAAGCTAAAACTATGCCAGACTATATTGAGGACAAAAAAGCTTGGGATTGAGCTGCTCCAATAGGTCTAGACAGTGAATGTTGTTTATTTTTTATTTTTTGCAGATTTACACTTTTTTTTTTTTTTCTAAATATCTATTTATATACAGAATGACATGAACGTTTTAAACAGTAGTTTAAAGTCTTATATTATTTTAATTATTGTGAATGTGAGGACTATGTGGGTCATTGTTTCCGTTTTAATCATGGTCTGGCACTTTGAGTGGTTTATGCGGTCTACAGAAATGTCCTGTCCTTGGTATTACTCGTCGAATCGTTGAGCTCCTTAAGTTCTGAGTTGAGCTGCACGGTTACTGACGAATGCGTGCACCGACTGCACAGGTCCACTCAATCTGTGTGGTTCTTTCCTCAAAAGACCACTTCAGACACCAATCTACATAGTCCTCAAAGATCAAAGATTATTTCCGGATTTTTATATACACATTGACATTGATGAATATTATATAAACAATGACATGGATATTTACTTTGTAAAGTATCTTATTTTTTATTATTATTATTGTGAGTGTGAAGACTATGTGGGTCATTTCTTTTTTCTGTTTTCCTCCTTAGTTAGTTTTAATCATGATCTGCCAGTTTGAGTAATTTATGCGGCCTACCCAAATGTCCTTTCATTGGTATTGTTCGTCGAATCGTAAGGCTCCTCAAGTTTTGAGTTGAGCTGCACGATTTTTGACAAATGCGTGCACTGACTGGACAGGTCCGCTCAATCTGTGTGGTTCTTTACTCAAAAGACCATTTCAGACACCAATCTACATGGTCTTCACATGATCTGACCAAGATTATGTCTGGACTTTAAAAGAGACTGTGACCTCTGAGTTTGTTTCGGCCTTTCTTCTCAGAGTAGTCAGATAGGAAACGACGACCTCATCTAGTTTAAAAAAAAAAAAGATTGACATGTAAAAGTGTTTGTACAAACCTACTTACAGAAAATAAATCATTTATCATTTATCATTTATCAATAGGAGAGAGGACGAAGGCGCTTATTGTTAAGAAAAAATAAAAAAATATTAAATTAAAATAGTCTCATTAAAATTGTATTATTTAATTTTATATAAATTACAATGAACTAAATGTTTACAATAAAATCGTATTTTCGTGTTTTGTAGAATGTTATTATATTATTATTATTAATTGTGTACTTATTGTTGTTAAAATTTATCGCTAAAATATTCATCAATAGTATACTCGTAGTAGCTTTTGATTATCAGAAATTGTTTTAATTTATTGATAAAGATATTATTTTCATTTATAATTTTGATGTATTCCGGTAACATATTGTATATTTTAATGGACATAACAAATGTACTAGAAGAGTGCATTTTTAATCGTGAAGTGGGTATGTTTAATGTGCTTTCATGTCTAAGTGCAATTTTTGTTTGGATATCTCCTCTTTTGGTATAGAATTGCGGATATTTTCGTACAAATACTTATATAAATTTCAAGTATGTAGAGGCAGGGCAGGGTTAATATTTTTAGGTCTATAAAGTAGGGTTTACAGGAGTCTGTATCTTTGATAGAGGATTTGTAGAGTGAATAATGTAGGCGCGTCTGTACTATTTCCCCATAGGATAACTCCATACTTGAGCCATGCAAATGCGTATGCGTAATATTATATCACTACAAATTATTACAACTCCAAACAAATTACAACTCCCGCAGCCTGGAAGTCACTGACGTAGTAAAGCCTGCATTTTGCATCAACAACATATATAACTTGGGGCAATAGCAACATCTTGCCACAAGCTTTATATTGTATTTTGTTGATGAAGATTGCTATGTGCATGACTGTAACATTACAACAAGGTGCACATACATAGCCCGTAGCCAGGCACCGCCTACCAGCAGCAAGCAGGCACTGGCACTCACCGATGAGATCGGGCGGCGTGGCTCGCGGTCTAATCAATATAAAACATTTGAACAAACCCCGCGACTGATGGTTCGTTACGATCGCGGTCATTTACTCTGCGCCCGCGCCACTGCGCCGTGTAAATTGCTCACCCCGCCCCGCGCCCGGGGCCCGCGCCCCGCTCCATTCCCGCGCCCCGGGCCCGGCGTGCCCCGGGGTCACGCTCCACTCGAAGGCTTCTATTTTTGTTCAGGTCCGGGGTAAATTGCAAGCCGGTATGATGACCGCCCGCTGGGACCCATTTATTATTATTATAACTAATCTTAATGAGAATTCTCTTATCGCGCACTCGCTACGTTTGAATGACCCAAATATTCCTAAATTGTATTTTGGAATATATTTCTAGTTAGTACCGTTACACAGAGTTCGGGTCTCGGCGGGGCACCGTCGGCTGTGACGTCACGTGCGAACTGATGCACCGTCACTCGCGGCGACTACGTGTGCGCAACTCACTCACACTCTGAGTTAACATTTTAAAACTACTCGAATCCTATCTCTCCAACAGAATTTAATGTACAGAGATTGCAAGAGCATTTGAAAAAAAAACAAAATTTGAAAAGAGTTTTTTTTTATCTCATTCTACATTATTGATAAAGTTTGGTGTCCCACAGGGTAGCGTCCTTGGGACACCTCTTTTCTTAAAGCAGGTAGCAAAGGACATTGTCCAGAATCGCCCTGTGCCACACAAGTATCGGACATACACGATCATTAATTGTAAATTTTATTATATTAGTTGCAAATACTTTTGTAACACGGACTAGGTGCATGCCAAAATGAAAGTTATATTTTTTGAAAATTGTATTTTACGCGACTAATAACATTAATCGCCGCCATCTTTGCCAAACGTCATGTCGAGCCGAAAAAGATTAGTGATGCCCAATAGATTGCAATCAATCGATTGAATTTTTAGTGAACTGTTGCATATTTTTTAATCTGAATCACATTTTGAATTTATTTCGGATAAAGTGCAAATAGAAGCTTCTATTTGCACTTTTTTTCTGGATGATAAATCATACTTTTATAGAATAATAATTAATATATGGAATAGTAATTGTATGTTTTTATTGTAGCTACAATAAAAACATACAATTACTATTCCATATATTAATTATTATTCTATAAAAGTATGATTTCAAAAACCTACTAAGTATACTTTATGAATGAGGTCATACTGGATTTCAAATAGGTAGTTAGAATAATGCAGAAGTGAAAAAAATCTACATTTCGTCGACCGTAGGTTCAATTGCTGTAAGGGACAAAATACTATTTTTCAGGAGAGGCCGACAAAGTTTTTTTTCGGACTAAATCGCCCATAACTTTTTTTGTTATAAACCTTTTTCGGGTCTGATTTCACACATAAACTTGTATTTTAGTGGTCTATCTACATGTTTAACATTTATTTAAATGAGTTAGCTATTTAAGAAAATAGATGTCCCTTACAACAACGTATTTTGTTAGTAATGTCCCTTACTGACCAAGTATCTTGTAGTCCCGTCCCTTACATTAAACTGACCTCTACGTTGGATCCAATCTATTAATGAAAAAATAGTGTAAAGGACTTGTTGAAAAAATTTATGAAAAAAATACAATGTAAAGAGATTTTTGACAGAAAATGAAGTACACACTTTTGAAGTACGTAATGGTAATTCGTTGATTGGGAAGACCCTTACCTTATTTGAAGTGGATTGGCGGCGATAATTACACCATTTCAAGTTCCTATATTGCATAGTTTTTCAGATATATTTTTATTATGGGGCTGATTCGAAACTTAGATCCAAAAATCATTAGAGTAAGGGACATTTTTCTTAAGCTAGAATTTTTTCATATTCACCGTTCAATAGAGCGAAAAATTCTGAACAAAACTGTATACTCAACTCATTTTGGGTAGGTATTTTGTCCCTTACCTCAATTATTGAACCTACGGTCGACAATATTTCATCATGATTATTATTCAGGGTTTTCTAATGTTCGTTTATAAATGCATGTGGTTTACTTCCAACTAAACGAATATTTACGACAATTAATATAAAAAATAACCCTCCTTTTGGGCTTCGCCGCAGTCGGGTAAAAAATACTTATCGTTACTGAATACATTATAAATGTTTTCTTTAAAAAAACAATATTACAGACTAGATACAGATGTTATTATTTATTCATATTATTATAAGTATAGAAGTGTTATAATAAGTAAAGTAGGACATTATCAAACTTATAATGGTATTAAAATTATCTTATGACAAAAGTTGATGTAATACAGTTTGTAACGTATGTATGTCATAGTAAATCTTAAGAAATATCGATAAATTGTATCGTATCTGCCACCCTTGTTTTTGACATCACTGTCATCACATAAATGTCGTCACTAAACGTAAAGCGTCACTTGTCACTGTCAGTCTCGGAGCTATGAAAAAGTATACCTTATGGTTCGATTATAACCTCAAAATCGGATTTTTTTTAAATATATCTATTCTACAGCTAGTCCGCTATAAAAATAAGATCTTATTGGAGTTTACTAATGATCGACAATACAACACATAATTTTCCGACGCTCTTGGTTCCAGGGCGAACAATTTTCGGGCGCAGAGTGATGTCCTTTCTTAGGTTTATTCCTTGATAACCAACTTAACTGGAAGGCCCACATAGATGACCTAAGTAAGAAAACAAATAAATCAGCAAACGCACTTTTCCAAATTGCTAGAAAAATAAATATGAATGCGCTACTAGTTACATACGAGTATCACGGCTTAGTAGCCTCAGTTTTGCGATATGGTATTATTTTTTTGAGCAATTGTACTGATAAAGAAGTCGTTTTTAAGGCACAAAAAAGATACATGTAAGATCAATGTGTGGTCTGAAATGTTAGCTGTGTACCATTCTTTAAATCTCGCTAAAAATACATACCATACCCTAATTATATATTTTTGAAATTAGCGTTTTCGTCAAAACAAACATGAGGTTAATCGAAAAAGTGTCAACGTTACGAGATGTTGCGATTCGTAGCCAATACGCAAACTCTATAAGCAATCGCAATCGTCGTTGTAACAGGGCCTTAGTGAAAAAAAGCGTTTTAGGCATGGCACTGCGCATTTACAATAAATTACCAGGTGTCATAAAGAATTTTACACAATTAAAAAATAATGATAATGCTCTTATTAATTGAAAAATGTTATCATACGAATGATGATTTTCTGGATGATAAATTAATGTAAACTTATTTATTTATTTGACTGTAGAAACCATTTTAACCCGGCGGCACTCGCTACTGGGTAAAAAATACCACAGAGTACAACTACACTAGCATTGTCGATTTATAATTTTTGATCTCAATTTTACGTGATACCTAAGAAAAAAATTTTTTTGTTGATTTTTCTAAGACTATGAAGAATTTTTGTTTTTAATTTTGCGTTCTTTTTTAAGATAAGCTATAATTTGAAATAAATAATAATTCAAACTTTCAATTTTCTTTTATTTATTAGACATTAGTATTGATAAACTAAATACGCCATTAAAGTCTGTAAAGCTAACTTATTTTCCAAGATAATGTCATTTAAATCATGTGGTATTTTTTACCCGGTAGCGAGTATTCGTGCATGTAAACACCTAGCGAGTACCGCCGGGTTAATTGAATATTGTGACTAATAATGTCATCATCATCTGCCTGCCTTTTCTCAACTATGTTGGGGTCGGCTTCCAGTCTAAAGCTGAATACCAGTATTTTATATGGAGCGACTGCCTATAGGACCTCCACAACCCACTTACTGGGTAATACGATACCCCTTGGTAAGACTGGTTGTCAGACTTTTGGGCTCCTGACTACCCGTAACGACTGCCAAAGATCCACGAATGACAGCCGGGACCAACGGCGCATGTTAAGATGGTCACCCATTCACAGACCAACCGCGGCAAGCGTAGCTTAACCACGGGCTCCTCTATAACATTGTGACTATTTGTAATTTATGATTGTTTATCTATGCACTGACTGTAGAAATTTTCCATATTTTGTCATTCCGCATGCAACCATTTTTGTACGTCTCTTGGCATAACATAGCGTCATATGAACTTTAATTTAAGAAGTAATCACTAGCTATGTTACACAAAATATAAAAATGATTATGATTATGACTCCTGCGCACGCTGCCGCCTCCTCTGGAGCCAGCTCCTGAGCGGTCGATTGTGTGTTCACGCACGTCATGGCCTGTTCAATGCCGTGCGCGAGGAATTTGTCTATTAGTGAAGCTTTGAGGTTACTATGGAAGCAGTTTTTATAGTGTTGTCCGGTCCGTACTGGGTGGTAACGGGCAGCAAGTGGGCAGCCTCCGACCACAGCCAGTCGGCGGGACGTGAGCGTGTCATCGCGCCGACACGCTCGCACAACACTAATAAATTGGATTAGCTGGCACATTGCGGCGCTGCGCAGCGTGACGCGGCGTGACGCAGCGTGACGCGCTATGACGCGTTTTTGTCGCTCCCGCAGCCGCCGCCATGACGCGGGAACAAATTCAATCTCCACGTTCTACGAGCGGATCATCGACTCGATACGTTTTATATTGAGTCATGCTCTGCCATTTCCAATTTAATTTATAAAATTGTAGAATAAAAAGTGTATTTAATTACAGCTCCATTTTGAGGTGCACGTGAGTACAATCTGTCTGCGCCGGCGGCGCTCCGTGGGGCTGTGCAGGCGAGGAGGTGCTGCGCTCACACGCGACGTACACACACCGTTGTACATGACTCTCTCAAGATTTGAATGTAACCATCGGTTTATGATAGGCTTCTCCTGCTGCCTCCCATCTTACTTGCGATTAGCGTAAAATGTTGTTGTTGTATCATACATTTTGTGGTTGTAGCAAAAACAAAAAAAGCAGCTTCTCGCCTGCCAGACACAAGCCCCATTTGGGAACTAACTACTTTTTGGTACCTATGGACAGTGTCAATTTGATCCTTCCGTGCTAGTGGGCTTCTATGACACCCCGCGGTATTTAGTTGGGTGGTAACATCGGTGGTGGCTGATAGGTGCGTCTCTCCGATCTTGGGGCGGTGGATACGACTGCACGCAGTCTAGTAGACATTCCCCAGGTTCGGTGTGCCTCACGCAGCTTAGAATAAATGTTACTAACACTAGTTTATGAGTTACTAACAAATTTACTAGTTTATAAGTTACTAACATATTTACTAGTTTATAAGTTACTAACAAATTTACTAGTTTATAAGTTTCAGAATCACTTCCATATTTGTACGAGTATGGAAGTGATTCTGAAATAAATGTTTATTTATTTAACTCGTGATCGCGCAGGCCTATTAGGTAAGTTAAATCAAAACTTCCAATTTCCACCTCCGAAACCGAAAATACAATATCGTTATGCAAGCCCAGGAACCTGCCAGACTGCCAGCGATATTGCATAAGAATGCATCAGTTCTGGTAGATACATGATGTTGATGGTGTGCAGGGTGCGCGGGCGCAGGTCGGGAGGCGCGCCGCCGTGCGCAGGCGCAGGATGCCTCTCCACTCTACACTACCACAGTAAATATACAGTAAAACATCTTCATACAAACGTGCCGCTCTCGGTTTGAATGTGTGCGTGCGCGCCGCGCGCCATGTCGGCACGCGATTTCACGCACACGCTAACATAATATATGGGGGAATAAGGTGGCGGCAGTGCGGGCTGTGCAGCGCGACTGTGAGCACGCGCGTACGCTACATGACCGCTTGCGTTCGTCAACTCTCGCCGGCGGCGGCCACTTACTCGTAAATTACAAGTATCATGACTTGAAAAAGGGGAAAAAAATATTGTAGTGTTTTCGGGTGCCTCAATAATGATTTCGCAAACCCGGACTTATCATTCTTCATACTTCCTACTCAGCCAGAAATGTAAGTACCTACTTATACTTAAATATTATTAGAAAATGTGGTATTGTATTCTTTATTTCACAGTTTATTTGCTTTATTAATAGCGTAGCCGAGTCGCATTTTTCTGAATACTATGTTTAGAGCTAAAGTTTATTTTAAGAAGTCTAGTTTTACTATAAAACAGAAGATTGAGTACGAAACATCGTTTAGGTAAACGTATTTGTCGCGTAGGTATAGTTGTAATAAGGGCAATTTCACAATAATTAATATTGCAAATTAATTACTTTTGAAATTATTATTTTTTCTATTGTCTGATGTGTTGTTCAATCCAAATATGGTTCCGGTAGTCTGACGATCGACTTATTTAGTCGAATACTTGTGTGTACATCGACTTATTAAGTCGATGCGCGTATCGTCGTCTAAAATGTAAACAAATTTCGTCAAAAATAATTCTATCCCGTTTATACTTGAGCATAGTGTATCCCGTTTATACTTGAGCTTGTTCGAAAATATTAACTAAAAGTAAAAGTGACAATCCTGGGTATCAACGCAAGAGTAGGCTAATAACTCGGCGGGCGGCCTTAGATAACCTACTGTATATTTATTTACTGTGACACTACAGAGCGCGGAGAGCGGGGCGTGGTGGGGCAGGGGGGACGTCGCGGGGTCGACGCCCGCGCAGCGTGCAGGTGCCAGCGCCACGCCACGCACGATTGCAGAAGGACCACTCTGTACAACGACTGATAGCAAAATCAAGCACATAAAAACGTTCCACATAATATGGCTAATCTGCAGGAACCCCCTACGTGCACTCCGCTGTTACATACACGGAGCGACACCATACGTATCAGTGCGTTCACTGTTCACTTTTGCGTGTGTGGCACTTCTGTAGGTAGGTAGCCGTAGTGTGCGGTGCCTCCCCCCCCCATCTCTGACATAACACCTGACTGGTTCTGTCTGACATAACCCGCTCCCACTCCGCACATATCTGCTCGCTACGGGTTTTTGTCGCCGGAACCTGCGCCGGCGCAGCCACTGAGCATGTCCACAATGCTATCGTTATCAAACAATGTGACGCACGAAGTCCTTCACTACAACTATGTACTAACATTTAAGAAAAGTTTGATGAAAGTCATTGACGTCTTTGAACCGAAACATATATGAATCTCTTTTTTATGCGTTAATAGTTTATTTTTATTCATTTATTTATTTATTCGGCTTTTCAACAACGAGTACACTAGTTATAGTTACTTATAGTTCAGTTGGTAATTATACTTACACAATTGACATGATTGTGCGTCGGCATCATCGGTGACGCCTTACTTATTATTAAGGTCAAGATAAAGCCTCATATGTAAACAAAACAAGCTAAACAGTTAAGAGTTCGTCGGTAGACAATGGTGGCGGTGTTGTTCTGTCAGCGCGCGTCACTACCGCGCGCTGGGCGGCGCCCGTCCTCCGCGCCCACGGTTCAGTAAGCGGGGTGACAATTCAGACACATGATGCAGGCTGTACATCTATGGTCATGACGTCACGAACTTGAACATTGCTATAATTGCGGACTGCGAGAACATCCGATCTAACATAGCAGGCATACAATCTGTGAGCAGTCGCTATGATGACACTTCCGCGCTCGATCTCAATCATTATGGTTATAATATTATTTCCTCAAATTCCTGAAATAATAACTAGCTTCTGCCTGTAACTTCGTTCGCGTGGAAGTCGTAACCCACCACTAAATACTAAAGTAACAGCCTCATTTTTATAAAACTTCCCTGTATTCGATTGTGTCTTGCTGACCATGGTTTTATTGTTGTCATTAGTAATAACTTGTTTATTTAGTTTCCTTCGATGGTCCTAGTTTATCATTTGTGACTTCGAGTGACAGCTATATGAACAGAACCCAGCATTGCATAAATCGTCTCGCGGCGATTAAGGTGAAACTGGACCATAAGCGCACAATTCTAGTGTCTTCGTTATATTCGTACATGCCTACAAACAAAAGTGAAAACCTGCCATTGTTTTCGGAGTGTCTCGGTGAAATATGTGCAACAATTGAAAGCAATAATGTGCAATCTGTATTTTTGCTTGGTGACTTTAACTCGCACCCCGGCGGTTTATTTGCGAAAGAATTATTATATTTCTGTGCGCAACAATCGTGGTCGTGTGTAGATATGGAGTATTTGCCGAGTGACTCCCATACGTTCGTGTACCAGGTGAGCGGTACACAGTCGTGGTTAGCCCACTGTTCAATAAGCAGCGCCGCGCGATCACCTATACTTAATGTGTTCGTCATATATGATACCTACTGGTCAGATCATTATCCTATATCAGTTCAATATCATTTTAATATTATTTTGCCTAAACGTAGTAGTCTTAATACAATTTGTAGTCGGGTAAAGTGGGGAGAAAGGGATCAAACTCAGATAGAAAAATATTTAGATCATTGTAATTCAAATGTTAGAGAGCTAGATTTTCCATCGGAGTTAGTTGATTGTGCAGATACATTTTGTAATAATCAGGACCATAGGTTGTTATTAAACAAGATGTAACTCGATATCGTTAGCATATCATCTAGGGGCGCGGAACTACGTTATAGTGTACCTAAGCGGAAGTACAATACATATTAGGTATTTACCTATGAAATTGCCGTTCTGCAGTACTGGCCATTTCAAATCAAAATATTTTTTTTTGGCTAAGAATTCTAATTTCAAATTAATTTTATTTTAAAAACATGGAATTTTGTTTCCAAAAGTAGTCATTTGTTTATTGATTAGTGTTACATTTTCATCGCATTTCAATCTTTTTCGTCATCATGGATACGTTAAAAATTCGAGTAATTATGGAATATGAGTACCGTCGTGGCAGCAACGCGGCACAAGCGGCACGCAACATCAACGACGTTTACGGAGCTAACACTACAAACCAACGCACCACCTGTTATTGGTTTGCTCGCTTCCGTTCTGGAAATTTCGACCTGAAAAATGAACCTCGCGGTCGTCCGAAGACTGGTCGACAGCGACGAATTAAATGCGATTGTGGAAGCTGATGATACACAATCTACGGCTGAATTAGCAGCAGCTTTCGACGTTAGCGTCAAAACAATATTGGTCCATTTGCGTCAAATTGGCAAGGTAAAAAAGCTTGACAAATGGGTGCCCCACGAACTCAATGATCGCCAGCGCGAAGTACGCGTCGAGACGTGCCTTGCACTGCTCAACAGACACACAAATGAAGAAATTTTGAACCGCATTGTTACCTGCGATGAAAAATGGATTCTGTTTGATAACCGCAAGCACTCAGCAAGTTGGTTGGATCCTGGTTCAGCACCTAAACAATGCCCTAAACGAAAACTTACCCCTAGAAATGTGATGGTCACTGTTTGGTGGTCTAGCGCCGGTGTGATTCATCACAGCTTCTTACCAAACGGGGTGAGCATTACTGCAGATGTGTACTGTGAAGAACTGAACACAATGATGGAGAAGCTGGCACATCTCCAACCAGCATTGGTCAATCGCTCGTCTCCGCTGCTCCTGCACGACAACGCGCGACCTCATACTGCACAGCAGACGGTCTCCAAGTTGCAAGAACTGGGGTTGGGAGCTCTCCGTCATCCGCCCTACTCACCAGACCTTGCGCCTATAGACTACTACTTTTTCCAGAATTTGGATAACTTCTTGGAGGGAAAAAAATTCAATACCCGAGAGGCAGTACAAAATGCCTTTGAAGAATTTGTTGCCTCCCGTCCAGCTGATTTCTTTAAGAAGGGCATCAATAAACTGCCACTGCGTTGGCAAAGATGCATTGATTGCATGGGTGATTACTTCGATTAATACAAATAAAAAATACATGAAAAAAATTCGTTTAAATTTTTTCATACAAAACGGCAATTTCATAGACCTATTATGTACCCGGCTGGAACAAATACGTGAGTAGTGCCCACAGGGAGGCTCGACTTTGTTTTCAGATGTGGCTATTACAGGGTAAACCTAAATCCGTACATATTTATAATAATATGTGTCAGTCTAGAAAATTGTTTAAATCGAAATTAAAATACTGTTAAAACAATCAGATCAGAATGTAATGTACAGACGCCAGCACACCAAGCTACTACAATCTGTCACATTTCTTTAATAGATTTTCAACTTTATCGCTAAAGCATAAGGTTCAAAGTTGATTAGGAAAATCTGACAGTTTCGGGTAGCTCGATGTGCTGGCGTCTGTACATACATTCTGATCTGATTGTTTTGACAGTATTTTAATTGCAAAAAAATTCACTAATACTCGGTAAGAAATTCAATAAATTTAAGTCAACAAATAAATCAAACCTAGGGTCGAGTCTTCCGGTGAGTGTCGGTGACGCTCATACACCATGCGACATGACCTGCCTCTTGCAGCGCCATGTCAAAGTGGAGTCGCCGCTTGGGCTGGCGGCGCGGGGGCTTGGTGCTGAGTGTCAGCATGGAGACGTTAGTTTCGGCATTACAGCCAAGGAAGTGGCTGACAGTATTAATAAGATGGTGAGAGGTAAATCTCCAGTTCAAACAATCCAAACGATAATTATTTAATTATTGGTAATTTTAACCTGAGTGGAATTTTATGGCAGTTAAACAATAACACATTATCACCGGAGAATATTGGTTGTGGCGACGATTACATGCTAACAGGTGAACTGCGTGTTTTAGGGTTAAATCAATATAATGGAATATTAAATTTAAAACAACATTTTTTTTTTTTTGTTTATATATTTTCTTTACAAATTATTTAGATTATCATGATCAGAACGCACCTATTGACGATTAATTTTGCTTAAGAAATGATCTGGTACTCAAAGATAATAATTGTTCACGTTTTTCTGAATAGTTACTAAATGTATTTCATTTCTTTAAGTACTTAGGTATCAAATCAACTAGTGCTGTTTTTATTATGTATTGGATCACCGATCAGTCCTATTTTTTGGATCTGAGAGAAATCGAAATAAATACGAAATGAGATCGCTAATTGTTACCCTCTTCGCTTATCGCTAACTATCCTTTTGTGCTTCGTTGCAGCGGGGTAAAAACCGTATGTCGGCTGCCTACCATTAAATCGACTTATTGTTTGTAACTTCAAAAGTATATTTTATTATTAAAATATCTCTTCTGTTTAGATATTATTTTCGAACGGGATTGTGTTTAATACATAAAACAATCCAATCTCACTATCATTTGTTTCTATACACTGAAAAAAAAAGTCAAGGCCCAGCTTCTATAGAAAATTGGCCGATGTTCTTTACTTCTTTGCTGATGATATGAAGATATTTTCTGCAATATAAAAAAAAAAATATATTTTATTGACATAAAAAAGGCTGTACATTTACATTTCAAACCCTGACTCCTGAGAGAATTAAAATGCCTTAAAATACAAAATATTAAAATAGGTATAAATACGAAACATTAAAATAAAAAAATATAATTAAATGATGAACTGAATGCTCTGCAGTCTGACCTGGTGCGATTGGATGATTATTGCTCGATTAATAAACTAGATTTAAAGGGCAGAGATGCGACGGTGTACGTGACCTAGACATTTTTCACGATTCCAAACTTTTATTTAACGTGCACATTGAGCAAATAGTAGCCAAAGCCTCGAAGTCACTGGGTCTTGCTATGAGACTCGCAGGGAGTTTCAAGAAACCTAACACCCTTCTTGCTATGAGACTCGCAGGGAGTTTCAAGAAAGCTAACACTCTTCTTGCTATGAGACTCGCAGGGAGTTTCAAGAAAGCTAACACCCTTAAGATTCTTTATTGCTCTTTTGTGAGAAGTCATCTTGAATACGCGTCATAAGTTTGGAACCCGTTTTGTCGCAAATATATTGATCGTATTGAATATTCATAAAAGATTTATTCGTGTTCTATGTGTTCGGCTACGTATACCATATCGTTCTGATAATTACATAAATGTTTGCAAGAAATGTCACTTACAGGCTCTAATAAATCATCATCGACTAGCAGATTGCATTTTTCTTTTAAAAATCATATTTAACGAGATTGAGGGTCCTGATCTCCTGATAAACAGCGTCTCAATGTCCCTCAGAGATCAGTTAGATTTAATCCACCTAACTCTATTCCTTTTTCCTCTTCTAAGTACAGATAGATAGATAGTGCGAGCGAGTAAGGACTTTAAGAATCTTTGTAAGGACTCTCATCTGACCTTCTCATTTACCACCAAAACCTATTCTGTACGCACTCGGCTAAATGCTGACTTTTTAAAAAATGCATAGTTCCTTATTGTACCTCATAATGTATATTCTTTTCTATCGTGCATGTTAGTGATCCTAAGATTTATACTACTTTTTCTGTTTTTACCCGTGAGAACCTGTAATTGGAGCTATGCTTTATATACAATTGTTATACATTTATTACAGCTGTTGGTTCTCCTAGAAATAAATAATTTTTTTTTTCTTGGTACACGACTTGTTATTATCTGATGTAAAATGAAACTTTGTCTTTGCTCGGATGTAGGTATTTCTTTTTTAATCGTGTTTGTGAATTTTGCTAGTGCTCTTAGATTGTGGACCGTGGGGTTCGTTTCAAATAACTGTCTGAAGCGTTGTCTTAAACTCTGCTAGTGTATTTTTATATTGGTGCGAAAATCCTACAGCAACCTGTTGCAAGTAAGATGAAGAATTGGCCGCATACTGTATCGGCTCTTGTGTATTAAAGGAAGAGCACTGAGGAACTATCAGGTCCAAATCATTGTTCGGTGTTAGATCCAAGTTTAGCATATTCATATAGAAATTTCCATTTATCTCATCCCCCGTCGCAATTCTTGCTAGTGACATTGTATCATGAATATACAGCCGAATAGAATTGGGAAATATAACCCCAAACACTTCTTCTTCCCAGCTAAAACACTAAGAAGTTTTACAGGGCGGACTTGGGCTGTCTTATGTAGCTGTGATGTACAAAAAGTACTGATTCTCACACTGATTTGGAGAACGATTTCTGATTTTGATTTATCATTGTAATTTCTCAATTTCCTCTCCTGGTTCTGTTTGAACCTAAAAATATACTTTTGAAATTAGATAATTGTTTCAGCCTAGCTCCAGGTAACTGTGTAATATCAATTACCTTTTTATTCCAAATAGAAATGAATTGGAGCGCGCACCCGCTTCTCCTCCCCTTGACCATGGTCAGCTATCATTACTGGCTGTGCATCAACACGGACCTGTAATTACATTGTGTTTAACTAATCACTACAAACCGGCGCTGATCGCTTGTTAGCTCCGTGAGTCGGCAGCTCCAATGTACAGCAGACTGACGATGCTGGAGAGAAAAATGAAATTAGAAATATTCTATTGCATGCTCACTTGTGATTATTGAGAGCCGCTGATGTTATTACAAAAGCGTATATTTGTTACGTTTCAAATAAACTTGTTGGAGGCACCAGGCTCCACACAAAAAGCGGCTCGATGCACAATACGTGTGTCTTAAGAAGTTGCGATTCCTGCCGACACCGGCACAGGCTCGCACCTCGTTGTGTATCACAATACCTCACCATGCTACTCATAACTCAACTGATGAGAACGAGCCGGCGCGCGGCGCGGCGGCGCGGGCGCATGGCGAGGTGCACCCCAAACAATAACACGCCGACGACACTACGACCGAGCTTCTCTCGCACTCCTAATGTCACAACATTGTACTTTATTTTACAGGACATTAAATTGTGTCGTATCATTAAAATTTTACACTGTAGACATCCATTGGTTGCGACTGCTGGCACAAGGCGAGTTACACTGTAGACATCCATTGGTTGAAAACGATCTCGTTCTTGAAATCTTGAACAAGATTCCGAGATAACGTGCGACTTAGCACACCATGCTTCTTGACAAGTCATATTCAATATTTTATCGAATGCAGTTATATAGTGTGCCTGACTGTCTGATCTGTGTGTGATTTGTTGCGCTATGTAACGTAGTGCATATGATTATTACTTAAATAAATGTTGATTTTTTTTGTTTCGATTAATTTATTTACAAAATATTTAGCACGATTATTCCAAGAATATCCTTTTCATTTTAATTAAAATTAAGATCTCGAGTGGCAGACTCAAGGGAACCACACGAACCGAGCTGAGAGAGGCCGTGGTCTAGCAGTGAGCTGTGAGCCACTGGCGGAGCTTTTAGATACCTCTTTATATGACTAGGTGTTATATCCATTGACATGACAGCGTGATGCGGGCTGACGTGGCTGCAGTGGGCACTGTGGGCAGGGGCCGACTGTCGCAGATTAGCGACGGTTAGCCGCCGGAACCCGCTATCTGCATCCGCGCGTGCTGCCCCGCGCGCTGATAGCGCGCGCGTGCTGCCTCGCCGCCGCTTATCAACACTGCTGTTGGCACAGCACGCGTGCTATGGGTTAGTAGTAGTCACTGATAACGATGGATGTCCAAATGTTGGTGCTACTCGATGCCTATAGGTATTGCGCCAAGTGATCAAGTCCATCAGGTACATAGGTACTAGTGGATCATCAACAGGAAGCTCTTGTTTCTAAAACTTCTGTGAACATGCGATCAAGAAGTTGAACCAACCTTGCTAACTGTTTGTCCAAAGTTGACTATTGAAGGTTGTATAATGTTATCAAATTAGTGATCTCAGGTTTGGCGCGGCCAGTGGGCACCGTGGACAGTGTGTTGCGATGGCGGCAGCGCACTGTTCACGCGGTGTGGGGAGTGTGGAGCCGGTGTCCCACTTTGTTGATAGCATCAGATTACGCGAGCGGTAATTAACGAGCACTCGTTAACGGCCGGTTAACGGCTGGTTAACGTGGCGGGCAATAGCGAGCGATATGAGTCCAGCGATGCTATCGGGAATGTTGCCGCTATCGCAACTAGATCACTACTATTTGGAAGGTATGAGAACCGACCACTAACCCGTCGCCGGTGCGTGCTCCGACCCGACTTTGTTATGCTACGAAATAACTTGTGCTTATGTCTTAGGCAGTGTTTGTACAGTAAGTATCTTTATCATAAGCAGACTTTTTTTAAGTTGTGCACATTTGTGGTAAAGACGCGTGTATACAACGTATAACGTTAAATGCGCAAAACCTCAGATACCCCAGCTGATTTTTAATTCAATTGACCTATTTCACAGAGAAAATAAGTCATTAAAAAAAAGTAAAGGTTTTATGTGGTGTTTTAGTATTACTGGCCATTCTGATCGTTTCTTGCGTCTGCGACGACGCTTTGTCGAGGGAGGAGTCGTCACCGGGCCACTGCGCCGCGCTGACATTGGGTCGATTGACCTATTAATAAATAGACACGGCAACGTTTTTAATGAAGATTTTTTGAAAAATGTGACCTATATTAAAAAGTGGTTCAATTAATTCTGCTCGTTATTCTGATCAAAACTATTTTCAGGTTTTGCGCATTTAACGTTACACGCTGTATATTAAGAAATGCTGGTAGGTGCAGGCGTGGGGGACGCGAGTGTACCTAAATTCTGTTAACTGAAACAAATGCGGCGGCGGCGCGGGCGCAATCATGCTCGGTGCGCGGAAGGCTGTGTGCTATATGCCCAGCGCAGCCGGCATGTTGCAGAACTTTGCACTGCACGGTATTTATTATAATGGATTACTTTGGGTGTATCCACCTAAAGGAAAACGATTTTAAAACTCTTGCACCGGTGCAACTCTTTTATACTTAACACATTACATTCTACGTCCTTGAGTACACACAAATGCTCAACTACTTGCTTTAGATCACTTGAAACAAAGGATGTACTTCATTGAAGAAGCTACATAAATGTACTTGAATTTTTATTGAAAGTCAACTTACCAAATTCTACACCACAGTTGTGAACTATGTCGTCTGTTGGCTACTACCGACAAGCGTGCAGCGACAAGCGTGCAGCGTGTAGTGGTGAGCAGGCGACTTACCTACTCATCTCCAGCTGGACACGAAGGCACTCTGTGGCAGGCCGGAGCTAGCTACAACCTACATCAGTATTACATTATGCCCCCCCCCCCTCCCCCCTTCCCCCACCCCGGTGTGCCACTGCCCTAACTACTGCCGCTGTTATGTCAGCGTTACAGCTATTTTTAACATTGCTATCACTGTAACAATTATCTTATCACTAAATAACCGGGCGGCGCATTTATGAAACAGCGGAAATATCCTCATTGTGTCTCTCTCTGATGTCTGCCTACTTCTCTGTGATGCTATTTCATTGTTTTAAATAATAATAAAAATACAGAAGCCCGCAGGGCAGCATGTGGCGAGCTGTTGGGCAGTAGCGACCCCGCGGACCCTATCTGCCGGGATTAGTCTCGTTCCTCACCTCTTTCGTGCTTTTATTGGCCGGCTTCAGTGGAGATTCGCAAGAGCAAACGGGCTCGGGGGAAGGAAGTATTCCAGTAAGTGCTCGTAGGGATCTTGACCATCTTCCGGGCTCTGGGATTGTTCTGAAAGTCGTGGAATACCTCTCCACTCCTCAAGTGCCTCGGGACATGTTGCCCCTTGTCGCTTCATCACTATGTGCTAGCGACCGTTTCCGGGGGCCCATTGTTGAGTGTGCAAGTCACCGCCTGCCATTCTATCCGTGTGTATATTCAGAAACATTGATTAAGCATGGGCCATAGTTCTTGGTTACCAACCCACTTCATCCACCCAAACGCACAGAACAGATACAAGTTGTTCTGTGCCCAAACCCATAGTCCAACTTTTCATATTGCCATATCCTGCAATGGTTCTGCACCAACCGGGGGATGTCCTTGGGTGCACTTGCATAGTGCATACAGGAATAATCGTCGGATGGTGTCGCATTTCATTAAAATTGGGGCATCTACGTTTGGCTTCGGTCCCTCGTAAGCCTTCCAAAAGAACGCGTTCTCATGGTCCCGAGATATGTAAAAAAAATAATAATAATAAATTTATTTGCTATAAAAAATACAGATGGAACCTAGGTGATTCATTATGAAATAGTTACTGTACATTGTATACATCTGGTTCTATGTTAAAATCTGTACTCAAGTTCCCTGCTCTCTTTTATGTTAAAATCTCTACTCAATTCTAATAGTTATATGATCTTTAGGAAGTGCACACTTTTGACCAACGAGCCACTAGCGCCCCCCAACGAATTAGTCCTTCTTCCCCGCTACCTAAATTAAAACGTCTGACGGAGGACTCAGTCGCGGTCAGTTCATAGGTCCCCGGGGCCGTCCAACGCGACCGCTCCGGGACGGGCGCGCCAGGAGCGCCGGCCGCGGCCGGGTGGCGGCCGTGCTGCGGCCGCGCTACACCACGTACCTGCGATATGTCGCGGTTTATTTGCGGTGCGCGTGCGATCACTATCTCGAATTCTCGATACATTCTTCTACTACCCCCTCGTCCGCCCCTCTCGTCCGCCTGCTTTACTTCGGGCGTGTTATCATACGTTACGTAAATACGTACAAGTACACGCGACATCGAGTTTTACAGCACTTTATTAACGATTACTGGCCATTGTCGAATTCCGATATGTCAGTTCTTAACAGCGAAATGTGCATAGTGTGCAGCCATTTTAAACGTACAATGTGAGTCAAACTCTCCTTTTGTGTCATATTACACGTTCGAATGACAGAGGCGACACGGCGATGGCGACGCTCTCTACAAAGCCGAACTCCCTCTAACAGCCCGCGGCACCGCGTGCCTCGTCCACAGCTGGCTACAGTGACAGAGGCGACAAGGCGATGGCGACGCTCTCTACAAAGCCGAACTCCCTGTAACAGCCCGCGTCACCGCGTGCCTCGTCCACAGCTGGCTACAGTGCCAGAGGCGACACGGCGATGGCGACGCTCTCAACAAAGCCGAACTCCCTGTAACAGCCCGCGTCACCGCGTGCCTCGTCCACAGCTGGCTACAGTGACAGAGGTGACATGGCGATGGCGACGCTCTCAACAAAGCCGAACTCCCTGTAACAGCCCGCGTCACCGCGTGCCTCGTCCACAGCTGGCCACTGTGAGGCCTGCTTCATGACTGTAGTAGTTGATACTTCACAGTGACTTAGTGTGCTTCTGACATCTGCTTCTGCAGTCTTGACACAGAGCGTGAGTAGTGCATGCGCACCTGCACTTCGCTACACCCGTAAGGTAAACGCGGGTGAGGTCGTCAGTGACCCAACGGTCGTCAAATTGTCTGTGAAAATCAATATTTTTTTCCACTAAACATTTAACAGGCCGATTTTTATGGTTAACAATGGTGACCGCTTAGGAAAATCAACTATACAACGTGTAACGGAAAGGGGGTATCAACCCTGAAGGAGGTGAATGTGCTCATGAAACTCAACAACTTTCCCCAAAGAACATAGGTCGAAATATGAAAAAAAAATTTGGCCCTCCCTTACAAAATTGACTACCAGCTGATTGATTTACTATGGGAGGGCCAAATTTTTTTTTCATATTTCGACCTATGTTCTTTGGGGAAAGTTGTTGAGTTTCATGAGCACATTCACCTCCTTCAGGGTTGATACCCCCTTTCCGTTACACGTTGTATACATATATATATTATGAAACCCTACGAGCACTAGACGCTACAGCGCACCAGAGGTTCATGAAACCGAAATGCTTCACTGATGTAGAACAATGGCCACGACCACTTGAAGCTTTTCAGGATTATCTAAAATAAGTAAGCTAACAATAAGTATGGAAATAAGCGAGTGAGCGCGCGACGAGCACGTCAGCACGTGACAATGCGTGACTAACGAGCGCCGCGCAGCGTGCCGGCAGCGTCGCATGGTTTACGCGACACGATGCACCTCCAGACACCTGATTATAGAGCTCGCTGAGCTATCGCCACCGCCACCCATCGTTTGCGGACGCTCACGACGCCGCCGACACCCGCCCGAGCATGCGCATACATCCGCCGCCGTGACCGTTGCATGGCCGATCAATTACACCACAAGAATTTACTTAAAGCGCTTCGTTCACGCGCGAGCGATATTTAAGTCGTCCAACCAATATATATTGTACTCTGTCCGTCCAACTGTCAGATAAGTGGCGCGATGGCGGCATTATAGCCGTGTTAGCAGCCGCATAACCTCGCACGCATGCGCAGCACCGCATTACACTCGCGCTCGAGGCATATCCGAGAGTACGCGGCCGGCACGCAAACACGTCGTGAAGTGTCGCCACACCGTGTCCGACACGAGCGAATCACGCAAACACGACGCCCGCTGACACGTGACGGACGAGTGACGTGACATACACACCGGCACACGTGACAACTGCGCTCTCTACATCGCTAACGATTTAGAGTTAGGATATAAAGCAGTCCAAGTAATGTGAAAGTGGGGCCCGATCTGCATTGATGTTTATGACCAAATAAATCAGCGCGAATGGATAACAGCAGTCGCGCCCGCCCGCGAGCTCTAACTAGACGTATTATCATGTGCTGTATAACAGCGCGTGCTGGTACAATCACCGCGCGCATTGTTCGCACATCTGTGACGCTCAGCAAGCCACTGCCACGAGTGACACCCTCACGCGGCACTTGTAACGACCGTACATCATAATAATACAGTAGCGAGTAGTGTTGCGCCTGCGCAGCTGTCTGCAGTGCGTCTCTCATTGTGTACGCGATCCGCAAGGGGTGCTGGCGCGCACCCCTTGCGCCTGCTCGCGGCCACTTGACGCCACATGCCGACCAACTAATCACGCTGCATGTCTCGCTACACCGCTGAACATAAATACTGTTCTGGTTTTCCCCATATGCGAGTCACATCTGTGACCACATGGGTACACTGCATAAATACGAAAAACTTTATTCCGTCAGTCACAAATGAGGAGTGATTTTTCAAAAGGCCTTAATTCATAACAAATGGAAATAAGGCCTTTTGAAAAATCACTCCACAAATACGAATTTCAAAATACCGATTTTCATAATTCCGAATGGTTCAAAATTCCGAATATAACAACTCCGACTTATCATTACTCCTATTTTTGTAATTCCTAAATTTCAATATTCCTAACGTTTATAATTACTATTCTCAAAATACCTAGTTTCAATAGATCTAATAACAAAAAGTCCCGACTTAATGATAATTCGAAACATCATAATAATTCGAAACACTTAATGATAATTAGACAAGTAGAAACTAGTGTTCTCATAAAGGGTGATGAGTTAAAACCCGAAAATACCACAGTATTCTTAGGCATAACTTTGGATGCCAAGCTTCAATGGGGCCCCCATATAGATAAATTGTCAAAAAAGCTTAGCTCTGCAGCATACGCCGTTAGGAAAATTCGTGACTTAACTGATTTAGAGACAGCCCGTTTAGTTTACTTTAGTTATTTTCATAGTGTGATGTCATACGGTATTCTGTTGTGGGGAAATGCCGCCGATATTCAGACCATTTTTATTTTACAAAAATAAAAATTGTCAATTCGTTCCATTTATAAATTAAGTCCCAGACACTCCCTCAGAGACAAATTTAAAGAGATTAATATAATGACTGTGCTTTCTCAGTATATTTATGATAATCTTTTGTATGCACATAAAAATATTAATCTGTTTAAAAAATACAGTGATATCCATAATATAAATACTAGGAACAAACACAAATATGTTGTTCCTACAACAAGGCTCAAGAAAATAGGTGGCTCGTTTAGATGCCAATGTATACGTTTTTATAATAAACTTCCTAGCCACATTCAAGAACTAAGCATTAATAAATTCAAATCTTTTATAAAGCTAAAACTATGCCAGAAAGCCTATTATACTGTAGAAGACTATATTGAGGACAAAAAAGCTTGGGGTTGAGCTGCTCCAATAGGTCTAGACAGTGAATGTTGTTTATTATTTATTTTGCTGATTTACACTTTTGTTTTTTTTTTCTTTCTAAATATCTATTTATATACAGAATGACATGAACATTTACTGTTTAAAGTCTTATATTACTTTAATTATTGTGAATGTGAGGACTATGTGGGTCATTGTTTCCGTTTTAGTCATGGTCTGGCACTTTGAGTGGTTTATGCGGTCTACACAAATGTCCTGTCCTTTGTATTGCTCGTCGAATCGTTGAGCTCCTTAAGTTCTGAGTTGAGCTGCACGGTTACTGACGAATGCGTGCACTGACTGCGCAGGTCCACTCAGTGCGGTTCTTTCCTCAAAAGACCACTTCAGACACCAATCTACATGGTCCTCAAAGATTATATCCGGATTTTTATATACACATTGACTTATTTTTTATTATTATTACTGTGAGTGTGAAGACTATGTGGGTCATTTCTTTTTTTCGGTTTTCCTTCTTAGTTAGTTTTAATCATGATCTGGCAGTTTGAGTCATTTATGCGGCCTACCCAAATGTCCTTTCATTGGTATTGTTCGTCGAATCGTAAGGCTCCTCAAGTTCTGAGTTGAGCTGCACGATTTTTGACAAATGCGTGCACTGACTGGACAGGTCCGCTCAATCTGTGTGATTCTTTACTCAAAAGACCATTTCAGACACCAATCTACATGGTCTTCACATTATCTGACCAAGATTATGTTTGGACTTTAAAAGAGACTGTGACCTCTGAGTTTGTTTCGGCCTTTCTTCTCAGAGTAGTCAGATAGGAAACGCCGACCTCATCTAGTTTAAAAAAATATGATTGACATGTAAAGTGTTTGTACAAACCTACTTACAGAAAATAAATCATTTATCATTTATCAAAACTAAGAATTCGCGCTTTAATAATCACAGTTCTAACCTAACCTAACCGGGGATAATACAGGGGATTTGCAGCATACAAGCAGGCATGCAGCGTGCAAGCAGACATGCAGCATGCAAGCAGGCATACAACATGCAAGCAGGCATACAACATGCAAGCAGGCATGCAACATGCAAGCAGGCATGCAACATTCAAGCAGGCATACAACATGCAAGCAGGCATGCAACATGCAAGCAGGCATGCAACATGCAAGCAGGCATGCAACATTCAAGCAGGCATACAACATGCAAGCAGGCATGCAACATGCAAGCAGGCATGCAACATGCAAGCAGGCATGCAATATTCAAGCAGGCATACAACATGCAAGCAGGCATGCAACATGCAAGCAGGCATGCAACATGCAAGCAGGCATGCAACATGCAAGCAGGCATGCAACATGCAAGCAGGCATACAACATGCAAGCAGGCATGCAACATGCAAGCAGGCATGCAACATGCAAGCAGGCATGCAACATGCAAGCAGGCATACAACATGCAAGCAGGCATACAACATGCAAGCAGGCATACAACATGCAAGCAGGCATACAACATGCAAGCAGGCATACAACATGCAAGCAGGCATACAACATGCAAGCAGGCATACAACATGCAAGCAGGCATGCACCATGCAAGCAGGCAAGCAGCAAGCAAGCAGGCATGCAAATCTGCATCTATCTTCGTGATTTCAGCAGTTTTTTCGTAATTCCTGAAGAATTTTCTTGCCGTGTTTCCATCATTGGTAGTACCAAAACCCTGCTTGACGATGTCTATCAATCGCCCCATTTGTTCCTTGAACTCACGCTGGTTCATGTCTTTCCTTGCCGGTTTAAGATTCTAGTTCTCGCCTTGTGCACACCACATCTTGAAATCCAGTTGTAAGAGATGTGCATCAGACACTCCATGCTTCTAATCCACATGTGAAGAGTCGAAAGTCCATACTGGTAGACATCATCTCAAACAGGTCTTGAAAACATTTGTGGCAGGTCATTCATCTCACTTGGCTTAGCGAGACATACATTGCAGGTAGCTGCACATGGTGTCTCTGTGATAATCGTGGACACTTTGCCATCAATCATCGTTATGTGCAGCTCATGTGTGATTTCAAGATTTCCGCATCTCGAGACGGTCAAATTTCGTATTTCTTCCTTCATAGCTGCTTCTTCTTGTTTTACGAAGTCAATTGTTTCCTTCGCAAACTGAAATTTGACGGGCCTGCAGTAAAACGTTGAAGACGGTTTCGGATTTTCCCATATGACTTCATCACTAGACTCCAGCTTCAAATGAACAAGGCTCGTCATAAACACCGATGACTCATCAAATTCTGCCAGCTCGCTTCTCTGCTTGTAGGTGCTTTGTGCTGACGAGGCATCGAAGCCCCATTTGCTAGTGAGCTTCAGATTGCTGCTTGAAATATCTCGGTCGTCACCAACTTTCATAATCCTTTGAGTGGTTAAATCCAGAAGTAATAATAATAAATAATAATAATAAAATCGTTTATTTATATAAAGGGCATAATATTTACAATTAAGTGCTTGCAGGCTCACTTTTGCTCCGTGTTCAGATATTTCAAAGTCTTTGGCATCCGGATAGCATCTCTTCTTTGCTTCTAAGAGTTTATAGTAGGAAGGAAGTTGTAGAGAATTCCTACAACTTGACATCGCATTCCTTAACATGTAACGATGAAGTTAGAGCCAAAGCTTGATCTTCCTGAAGAGTTTCTGTTTTGTCATTGGCAGACAATACGGATTGAACATCTAAGGCTTTTTCAGCATTCTTCATAAGGTGCTCAATGACGCGAGCAAGGACTTCCTTACCATTTGATCGTAGGCTAGCAACCAAATCAAAAGATAATTATTGTTCTTCTGAATATTCCCTCAGCGTATCTGAACGCCTTTTCTTCTGCTTGTTTCCCAAGTCTGCAAAAGGTTTCCTGGGCCGGATTTCTGTGGAAGTACCCAAATCCTTAGCGACTGTCACTGTACTCGTAGATGCACTAACGAACGAAGTAGATTCTTCAACTGATTGATTCTCATGCTCGGGATCCTCAGGTACTTCAAAAATCTCGGCAAGATTTATTGAACTGCAAGAAGGCCACTTGATTGCTGTCTCTAACCAGGTCATATGCTTTTTCATAAAAGCAGCCTGGACTCTGTGTGCTTCAGTCCATCTACGATTCAGATTGACAGTGAGAGATCTTGCGAATTCCAATATCTTTTCAGAATCTACTTCGGAAATTTCAAGCGGAATGCACTTCGAAATTTCCGGATGCAGTCGCTTGTAATCCTTGAGGTTTCCTTCTCGTAGAAATACGTAAATGTCCAGATAAGTTCCAAATCGAGCCATTATTTCCAGATCCTTTTTCGTTATGCTTGCGGTCAAATTCCAAGAAGTATGTTGCTTCTTCAATGACTGAGTAGCGAATGACAAAAATATGCACTCGCACGTGTTTTATATGATTCATAGGTAGCTCACTAGTACGAGTAATCAGTGAGTAATTAGCCCGACCGACCGACCAATCAGCGTCGAGCATAATATAAAAGTGGAGGGGAGGGATTTGGTGCGATTGGTGGGAGTCTAGCGCTAGCGTATGTAGGGCTTCAATTGATGAATATTTGTTTTTAAATAATCACACAATAAACAACGCCAAATGATTACTTTAATAGCCAATTTTGAAATTTGGTTTATTCAAGAGAGACTCTTAGAGCTAAAAATCTTCATGGGTGGGCGAAATATATTATAAAAGTACTGAAAAACCATAAAACTGATATGGACAAAATACAATCAAAACGTTCACAGTCTTAGAAAAATAAAATTAAAATATTGAAATTTCAACAGCGATTTTACTCCAAGATTGCAAGTATTTGCGAATAATTTAATTATAGGGGTAAAGCAATAATTTAGGATGATACTATGTAAAAGGTTTCACAGGTAACACTTTTGAACACACCGAGAAAAAAAAATCTATATTGCCCCATACATTTTTTTCGTAATAATTTTTTTTCAACATGTTAGAGTCAATATATTGAACACGAAGTTTCTTAATGTAAATCAGGTTTACTATCGAACGCAATTTTCAATCAAAATAATTACTTTTATTCATAAGCCCACTATTTCTAAAATCCGGACCACTGTGCGCCGTCGGGACGTAGGATACGCCCGCGCTCACACACGCCGACACGCGTGACGTCTCATAAATCACATGAACTACTAAGTAGGAGACAGCCACAGACTCGAGACAACTACATACATATATTTCACTTGCTAAACATATCGCAGGTACCAGCTTCCATATGACATCTACATACATCTAAATAAAATCAATTAATTATTTCATTTTGTCTTTGTCTTGGAGCCTAGAAATAAAAACAGAACGAAGCCGAATGCCGCAGTAAAATATAATTTAATTTCTTTTCTATTCCAATTCCTTGCCAACGCATAGGATGCATGTTTCATGGGTGACATGGGTGTATGATTGTGAACACCATTAGTTTACTCGTATAATCTGCAGGTTCTGGAATTGAAATGAGTCCTTTTCCGTTCCGCGGGACACGATTCCTTGTATCTCGCGAGATGGTTAACTGTCAATTGTGAACTGTAATTGTATCGATAGTTTATAAAAATATAATCTATCCATGTCAAACCGTCCAATTGTGAACGAACCGGATGTGCACTTACCGACAGGGTTCACAATCTGTCCGATTTCATCACAATGAACCATCTTGATTTGTCGGTCTTCGCGGTAGCTGAATTGGCCGCATTAACTAAGCCAGGGCACCCCAACCAACCTCGCCATATTGGTTATAAACTAACGATGTTCATAATTATATGATGACACATACAACAGACTAGACATCAGAAACATCCACAAGACAGCGACACCGCTCGGTGGCGACGCGGGCGCAGTCACGTCGCGGTGTCGATTACGTCAACAATGGCCGGGACGCGCGTAAATGGCCTATCATCATCCAATAATATTTGGTGGCCGCCGGACAAACAGCGCGGGCGAGCGCGGGGGGGTGCGGGGTGAGCGCGAGGGGTGGGGGCGGGAGGCGACCGGGCTGAGCGTTCGGCAAACTCGGGCGCGCGGTGTTTGCGCTCCGCACACCTGGACCACTCTTGTTTTTCTAACAACGACCCGTTTTTTCTAACAACAAAGTTTGGGATGCGTTAATTTGAACCTCGGATTTCTTATACAGCGTGTGCAAACATCAGCGGATCCCACACCGTCCACCTGTGCGCGCGCGCGTGCATGCGCTGGCGCATTGCACACAGCGAACTGACTCCGGTTCACACGACTATTATAAGCGACGACTTATATTTTGTATTTCATATTTGGTGAAGCCGATGACGTGTGACACAAAGCTGCACTAATCACCGTCACTCGTGGGGGTAAGCGCGCATTGTATGTGTGGAGTGTAGACGCATCCAGGGGATCATCTGAGCATGCGTCCACTGATAAGTACCAATTTACTGGACACGTCGGTCTGTGTGTCAGGGGGCCCCGAAGTCACGGGGGCGGGACGGTAATCCCCGCTCATATGTTATGTTATTAGAGCGAGCATAAGGACGTCTTATCTGTATAGGATTAGTTTGTTCAGTCAGATCAGTTTTTTTTTTTTAACAACTGCTTACTTCATCAAGGACACGAGAAAGTGCGCCTGTGTATCCGCTTGTCGGCAACTATAAAAACTGATGTTTGTTTCAATTCTCATAGTAACAAAAGCCCATGTCAGAAGGATTGGAAGCAGTGCATAATCTGTAGCGCAGGCCGGGATGCCGCACGGCGACAGTGCCAACCAAAGATATATTACCTACGTTTCATTTTTCATTTAATTTTTTGGTGCCGACAGCGCCCGGTCACTCGCGGCTCCCACCCCGCACCCGGTCACCCGTTCACGGTGATTGACTCGACAGTGGGCTCATCTCACACTAATTAGGCATTAGGTAATCTCAATCGGGTACTAATGCTATTAAGATAACGTTTAATTCTGGAACACACTGGAGCACAGAACTAAATATAAGCTAACGCTAGAACGCTAGTCTTCGTCGATTCGTACGGGAACCGAGCGTGTAACATTTTTCTTAGGTACTTTGACGTCACGGCCGTAATTTAGTGATGGGATCGCAAGCTGCGCGAAATCGATACAAAGGCGCCGCGGCATAACGATTCAAAGGCCGGCGGCGCGTCGCGCGCGCCGGTCGTCAGTCAGCTTCTAGTATTTAAAGAGCCGATCCTACCATCGATCGGTCGCTCATCGTGTGTCGAAGTTAGTACCTTTAACTACATTAATGTGACCACAAACTACTCATTTTAAAATTATTTAGCTAATACATAAAAAAGTTCATGAGCAGAATAGTAACCAAAACCAGAGTTACGGGATCAATGTGATTTTATATCGATTAGAATCGACAGAGGAAATGATAATTATCATTTCCTCTGCTTTCAAAATCGATTATAATTGAGTACGAAATCGGCATCGAAAATTGCAGTGTACAACTCACTAATGACTACTTTTGACAGAGGAAATGAGAAATTGACCTTGAAAGGTTAGATCGATTATTTTTACATTGCTGGTTTTCAATGCACGACAAGTCTGGCGCGTTAAATTAAAGCCGCAATGAAAAAATATTTAGATACACTACTGTCTGGATAAAAATAACAAAATAAATTGTTTTATAAATAACAACAGATTATTTTAAGACAAATAGTACTTACCGATATGATAAGAAATACCTCGATTACCAGCTCCAACTTCATGGGTGGAATTAGAACAATTAAGTATCGCACAACTAGGCATTTTGTTTTTATCACCTTACGTGGACCACACGCGGAAAGCGGTCGGAGGCAGACTGAAGTTCGCCGCGAGCAATGGTGCCCCACGGCACCATTTCTCCACGCGAGGTACCTACACTCATGCAATCTAGCATAATCTATATCTGTGGACTGGAGAGTGGAGAACGCTCTAGTCAACAAGATATACTCAGGATAATCAATATATATTTATAAAAGAAAGTGTACAATGTGCGTGCCGCTAAAACTCAGAAATGAGTCCCGGTACGGTTAAGGGAGTTAGGCCGCTATCCCACTGGCGTTTTACGAGCGTTGACGTCAACTTCGCGTCTGCGCAGCGTCGACGCCGTGCAGACGCAACGTTGACGTGGCGTCGTCGCGTGGCAAGCATTAACGCCCGCTGAACGCGACGTTAACGTCGCGCACATGATACTATTTGAGGCGTACAATCAGAAATATGTATAATGGATTCCGACGAGGAAGCACTACTGTTGGCTTTACTACTTCGACGAAAATTACGTAAAAGAAAAAGAAAATCTCATCGTCAATTTTGGGAAAACCCTTTATGGTCCAATCGATCACAAGAAAGTGAATATTTCGCACTGTACTCTAATAATATTAAAAATAATGAATGATATAATTTAGCCACACGATCACTGTATGCTCGTTTTGACATATCCCATAACGCAGGACGATTTTGAATTTCATTTATAAATAGTTCAATATCGAAATCGTTTTCTGATAATGACGCTCGCTAAAGCAGCCGTGCGATTCTGTAACCATCTCACCGTGAAGGCTTGGGTGAAGTGAGCGTAGAGTGAGCTGCTATTCGCTAGGGATTAACACTATTAAGTGCTCACTTCACTTATGATTTCACGGTGAGATTTTTACAGAATCGACCGGCTGCAGTGCTATTCTGTAAAAATCTCACCGTGAGAACTTAGGTGAAGTGAGCGGGAAGTGAGCTGTCATTCGCTAGGGATTAATTAACACTATTAAGTGTTCACTTCACTTATGATTTCACTGTGAGATATTTACAGAATCGACCGGCTTCAACGTGCAAATGGCTACCGGCCGTAGCCCCCACCCGTACCCGCACGGACAGAGCAGGACGGCGTGATTGTACCTGTTGCCAACAAACGCGACGTTAACGTTGCGCAGACGCGACGTTAACGTCGCGTTCAGCGGACGTTAATGCTTGTCACGCGACGACGCGACGTCAACGTCGCGTCTGCGCAACGTTGACGCTGCGCAGACGTTCGAGAGACGCTGACGCTCGTAAAACGCCAGTTGGTTAGCGGCCTTATATGGTGTGGTAACCCTCTGTCTCCTGTCCATGAAGAAGGTTCCCTTTTTTACCTGAAAGGCATGCTTTTGAAGATATAGGGCTGGAATTTTCGCCCTCTAGAAATTTCTAGAACAGTCCAGAGCATTCAAGAGTATAACATTCGAGTGGAACATTCGAGCGAAGCCGGGTTCCCCAGCTAGTATATTATAATATCTTCATGTCAAAATCTTCTCATTTACACAAATCGCCTTTGTGGTTAAAGTGATGCCATACTAAGTATCATAAATGCCATAGTAACATCCTGATATACATAATGTATGATTGAAACTCCGCGATTATAGGTTTGTCTGCTACAAAGTTGAGTGGCAGTAAGGCTGCTTTTCCACCAGAGACATGCTACGCTACGTTGCTATGGATGCGTTTGATATCCAGCAATCATATTCATTAGTCCACATAAAATATTACGGGTAGAAACGAGTTCAACCCAGCTATGTTTTTAATATTGAAGGATGTGTGCTATGGATGCGTGCTACTGATGAAAGCTAAGGATGCGCGAGTGGTGTAGCTATGTGCAGAGCAGAGTACCTAAAGTAGGCGCATTCGTCACCGAAAGTAGACATGCTCCCTTGCCTAGGGACGGCAAGGGAGCATGTCTACTGATTCGGTCGATTTACTGATGCATCGTATAGCTTGAGCTGCGCCTCTTCCTGGTATAGCTACCTCGTGGCTGCGCATCTACATAGCGTATCTTAGGGTGCGTTTCCACAGAAGCGGAGCTGGGAGAAGCGGAGCAGAGACGTGCAGGAATCGACTAATCACAATGGTTGAAATCCTCATCGCGTCACTCGTCTCGTCTGTGATTGGACGATTCCTACACGTCTCCGCTCCGCTCCGCCTAGCTCCGCTTCTGTGGAAAGCTTAGCATTAGTGAAAACGGTCACATAGCTTCGTAGCTTAGCTTTCACATACTCACATCATAGCTGCATAGCACATCTCTGGTGGAAAAGCAGCCTTACTTGACTGCTCGCTTGTGAGTGCAGTGACGCACTGTATCCCGTCGAACGCTTACGTCTTCGATATGTTTCGTGGTAGAATCATTCATAATCTAGATATTCTTACGACAAAGAATCGTTGAGGCTGCGCATTACAAACACCGGGCTGCAATATTCTATGACAAGCTGTTCGAGCTCCCGGTCATCCGAACAATAATTGGGAAGTTCTATGACAGTGCAGCAGCTCGCGATAGGATGTAACGTCATGATGCCGGTGCAACATTGCGGCGTCGCCAGTGTGGTGCGTGGCGCGGCTGTAGCGAGCCGGCGATGAGCAGCGTGCGTCGCGTCACAGCCGCTCGGAGCGGCGCGGGTACTTGTGGTGCGCCTCACGTGCGCCGCCGTGAGAGAACGCGCCGGAGGCCTTCGCCCGCACAGCCGCGGTGAGAACCGCTCACTTCATACCTATCCTTTAAATCCTACGTAAATCATTTGTTTAAACGATGTGCGCAGAGGGAACAAAAATTAATGAATACAAGGCGTATACAAAAGGGTAAAAATAAATGTAAAGCTACATGGAATGCAATCTCTTCAACTATATCTAATAATAACATATCTAAAAATGACTTTGACGAAATAATGTTTAACAATTTGACATATAACAATCCATCAGACATTTGCAAAATATTTAATGACTATTTTATTAATTTGACATCCAATCAGTTAGAAAATTCGAATAATATTAAACTCAATAAAAAAAACAAAAATGTAAATACTATTTTCCTGAATCCTGTTGATGCAAAGGAAGTGTACAAAATCATAATGTCTCTAAATAATAGCAAAACTAGTGGATACGATGACATTGTCACACAAGTTTTGAAGGAGTGTGCCAGTTGGATATGCCATCCACTAGCACACGTTATAAACTTATCTTTTCTCGATGGTGTGTTTCCTGAACAGTTAAAAATGTCAGTAGTAAAACCATTTTTTAAAAAGGGAAATAAGTCAGACCCAAATAACTATCGGCCTATCACGTTAGTTCCGATTATATCCAAAGTGTTTGAGAAGGCAATGCTTATTAGATTAAATAATTTTCTATTTACACACTCAATTTTATGCAAGGAGCAATTTGGTTTTCGCAAGGGAAGTTCAACTGCTCTTGCAATCATTGACCTAATCAAAATTGTAACAGATAGCATTAATAATGGCAATCCAGTGGTGTCTTTATTTTTAGATATGAGTAAGGCCTTTGATTCTGTGAACCATTCTAAGCTTCTACGCAAATTAGAGTTCTATGGCATAAGGGGAAAAGCATATAATTGGATATCTAGTTATCTTAGTAACAGAAAACAGTGTACCGAGATAACAAAAGTAGTAAAAAAGGGGAAAAAATGTATTCAAAAGTTAAATTCAGATCTATGGCAAGAATAAACAAGTGTGGTGTGCCTCAAGGAAGTATTCTCGGCCCTGTACTTTTCTTGCTTTACATAAATGATCTTCCTGAAGCTACGTCGCAGAAATGTATCCTTTTTGCAGATGATACAACAGTTATCATAAACTGTCGGGATAAGGACGCTTACAAATCTGCTATAGAAAAGACCCTATCAGATTTAGTGAGTTGGATGGATGACAATAACTTAAATATAAACATTAGTAAAACAAATCTTATTGAATTTACCTCATACAGAACCAAACAGTTGCCTTTAGATATAGTTTATAAAGACGAAGCAGTAAAACAAGTAGACGAGCTGAAATTTTTGGGACTTAATGTAGATAAACATCTGAATTGGAAAAGCCATATACAATATATTTGTCAGAAGCTTGATAGGTTTGTGTTTGCGTTAAAAAAGTTAAGACAGAATGTTTCTGCAGAGGCTGCCCTTTCGGCTTACCATGGCTATGTGTCATCTGTACTAAACTATGGACTAATAATGTGGGGTAACTCGACCGATACCGACAGAGCATTCAAAATTCAAAAACGTTGTATCCGTGTTATCAACAAGTCATGGTTCTTAGATAGCTGTAAACCTTTATTTCAAAAATACAGAATTCTTCCACTACCTTGTATATACATAAAAGAAATTTCTCTTTTTACAAAAAGACACATGCATTACTTCAAGCAGCGTAGTGAGGTTATGCCGAGACAAAAAAGGGCTAAGTTTCTCAACCTACTATACCAACCACCCTGTCACAAAGAGATTTATAAAAACAATGTATTTAATATGTGTCTTTTAATTTATAATAAATTACCGAACCACTTAAAATTGTTACAGGGCAATTTATTCAAAAAGAAATTAACAGAGTGGCTCCAAGGTTACTGTTTCTACAGCATTAAGGAATTTATGCAACATAAAGAACAATAATAATACCTATTGAATGTTTCCCTAATTATTTTAATATTGATAGTTTGTAAGGACTATAATGTAAATCTCTAATAGTATAATGACTTAAATTTGGTAATATTATAATGTAATAATGACATATTTTTGTAAAAATGTATCAATGACATATTCTATGATAACGAAATAAAATTCAATAATTTGCACGCTTGCTTGCAGGCCGAATACAGTGACTTTTAGGCTATAAGATCTTCCTTGTAAAAATGTATTTCTTGCAAATAAATATTATTATTATTATTATACGAAGCCTTCAATATCCTATGAATGGCCAGAATGTTACAGCTCGTTGTGGAACAACAGATAAAGGCTCGTTACTAACAGAACTGTGCCCATGAAACAATGCTAAGTGAGAATCATCATTATATCATAATTAATTCTGACAAGTCTACCGCGGGTATATTGCGAAGAGAATGTACGATGGTAGAATTTACATATTAGGTCATACCACTTCCAGTGTCATATTTTTTATTTCCAATATTTATGTATTGCGCAATGGTATGCAATAGTTAATACATGTGTTGTCTTGTACAATCATGTTAGTTTAATTTGGTGTGTTGTATTGTCAAGACGTGCATTGATTTAAAATTGAAGATTTAAAAAAATCTATTAATGTAGTGTAGCAACGTATATTTCTAAAGTTTTGTGCTTTACTCAACTACTCGGGAGGAGTTGCGCACGACTTACTGGTAAAGTGTGTTGGTCGTAACGCCTTAAATAAAAGAACCGTACAGCGATGGCTTGAAATGTACAAACAAGGAAGAACCACAGCTGAAGATGAGCCGCGAGCGCCTCGATCATTATCGTCGACTAGATTAGAAGCAAGGGACAAAATCAAAGAAGCACTTCGTCAGTCACGTAGGGTCAGTGTCAGTGATCTCTCCACTCAACTTAACATTCCTCATTCCACTATACATAGAGTACTCACGGAGGATTTATGTCTGGTCAATAAAAGTGCAGTGTGGGTGCCCCACACTCTGAACACGGATCAGAAGGAGTTTCGTTATGAAACTGCGCGTAGCCATTTATCGTGGTATCGCCGTAAGAAAAATATACTTAATAGATTCATATGCCTTGATGAAACTTGGGTCGAATTTTATACTCCTCGTCAAAGACATCAGTCACGATGTTGGGTGGAACCGGGCACTTCAGCTGAACATTTACCACGTGCAGAGCTACATGAACGAAAAATACTACTAATAGTAGCTATGGATGTCAGAGGCATTGCTTTTTGGAGAACTTATGATGAAAATACAACTATGACTGGAGAGCGATATAAGTCATTTTTAGAAGAAAATATTCCTATTTGGGCAGACGAACATCATTATAACGAGTCCTATAATTTTACATGATAACGCCAGACCGCACAAATCAAAAATAGTTCAGAATTTAATTGAAGATAAAGGATGGATTGAAATTATTCAGCCGCCATATTCCCCGGATATGAATCCTTGTGATTTCAATTGTTTTGGCCATGTGAAGAGGAAATTGTCGGGTACTCGATACAATAGCAAAAAGGAGTTAGATATTAAACTAAAGAGCATTATTGATGAATTAAATGAAAGTGGTACTTTAAATGGTGTTCAAGATTTGCCAGCAGTCTGGGAGCGAGTGATTAATAGTGGTGGAGATTATTGATTAGTGTCACAAGGTTATATAGTATAGTAGTCAGTTTTTGTAAAATAATAATAATAAAAAAATATGACACTGGAAGTGGGATGACCTAATATAATGATCTCATGACAGCCAACATTCTGTAGGCACTACGTCGTTAGTTTTCTTTACGACTCTGGATGATCTCAGGAACATGTGCACCATACATTTAAGAATTAGACTCAGTAATGATATCAGCGACGGGCCCTGAGGGAGCGAGCGAACGGTGCACGGACACAGGTGGAACATTCGGCATACCTAACCAGTTAGTTAAAAATAAACAGGACGCGTTGTGCCACAACTGAGATTTCATCCCGCGCCCGATTCCGCCGCCCGGGTGGGGGGCGCAGGGTACGCGGGGCGTCTCCGGCGGGCGGGGGGACTGCTGGAGCCGCTCATTAAACCGGTCGTCGGGAGCGCACCCCGCCGGCCGCAGCCTTCATCCACCACTACTTACACTCTTTCATGCAGCCTTCAAATATTCGTGCTCATTGAACAGCTGCGACTAAGAAGAAGAATAGGTTAGGGATGCCCAGGTACTGGTACTAACAACAGATTATTCACAAGTACTTACTAGCAATAGTTAGATTGTAGCAACGAGCGAGTCCTGGAGGCGATGGCGATTTGCGGTGCGGATCGCGCAAGGCGCTAAAATCTCAGGTGCGCACGCACCGCGCGTATTGCGACCGGTTCCCGTGCCTGCGCCCGCACCGCCCCCATACCGACACGCTCGTTCAATTTGTCTAACATACCTCACGATATAACGTTTACCATCCATCATCGCGACAACCGGCCGCCGCCGCGCCGCCCGGCGCGACGTCGCGTGGATCTGTCGCTAGCTATACTGGCTAAACGTTATGTAGGTAACTGATTGAGGAGGCTGATGGGACACATAATATCGTGTCCTGCGTGTCCTGTCAGTTGCACGCTACAGGAACTGACGGGCGCTGGTGATGGCGCCAAGCAAGTAGCCGAATTCTGGGACGAGTCCATTTAGGTTGCTATCGACATGCTAAGAAGAGAAGAAGATTGAGGAGACTATCAAAAGATGGAACCAATGCTCAACATTTCAATTGCACGACACCTTATTACTAATACTAATCCAGTGTGCTCCTATTTCTTACTATGTGCCTTTTCTTGACTGAATTAATAAAAACAAACGGAAGTTATCCTCGTGTCACCCCATTAGCGGGTACGACTACTCGGGGCGTATCGTGCTGCGCGCGCCCCGGCTGCCGCGGGCTGTGGGGCGAGCGCGCACCTGTACCGCGCCACGAGTCCCTGCGCGCGTGCGCCCCGGTCTCCGGGCGGTTCACACGACCATGCACTACCTTCGCTGACATCACATACTTACACGCCGTGCTACGGACACAACAGTGACGTCACACATGATAAAGGTACATCTATATCAACTGATCATCAGACTATATGACCTGATATAGTACTATCAGCTGTCGCCCGCTTTGAGACAGAATTATACAAAACATTCCTATCGAAATCAATGTTCAGTGTTTATAAATTAAGTAAAAGGAGATTTTTTTTTTTGGGATTACATCAGAGGAAATTCTGTGAGGCGCTGTCACGCAGGAGACAGCGCGAGTGGTTCGAGATGCTGCGTCACCAGATGGGGCGGCATGAACTCGCGCGCACTTCGGCTGTGAGTGTGACTGTGTTGTGTCGTTGTGTCAACTGCGCGTAATTTGCGTGAGAACGCGGCGCACGCGCACCGCCGCCTGCGCCCGCGCCTCTCCGCGACCGCATTCATTAATCACCGCTGACGAGTGGCGAACACGGACGATCCGTGCCATTTCATTTCATCAACACTATTATACCTAGTACACTAGTACTAGTACCTAGTATGTATTTTTTTCTACTTACAATTAGTCACTGAGTCACACAACACATAAAATACTGAACTAAATCTATATCCATACATATAATAAAAGCGTGGCTAAGTCAAAAATGCACAAAAAATAAGCAATTTTTGAGAGGTCTAGGAACGATTCATAAACAGAAAATATAATATCCAACATCACGCAAAACTACCTGGATAGATTTTGTTCAAATTTTGCATAGATCATTATTCCCGGAAAGTCTAGTCAGTCTGTAATATTAATAATAATAACCCCACCGCCGTATAATAATTAATTAATTTCATTTATTTCAGGTCTGTGACCCATATAAAACAAAAATAGATAAAAATACAAATACAAAACACATAAATTATTGCTCGGCTAGCCAAATCCAAAAGGTCAGAATTACTTCATAAACATTAATTAATTAATTAAATTAAATTAAATAGTCAAAAGTCAAATACACAATCGATAAGGAATAAATTAATAGATATCAAATTAAAATTATCATATTATAAAAATAAAAAATCCAGTTACAAAATGAGCAATTACAAAGTGATTAAATGTCAAATAAGGATAAATGTCAAAATAGGATAAATGTCAAAATAGAATAATAGCTATTAGACCTTAGCAACATGCCGGTTACAACAGTGCCTCATATAGGGACAATCAAGTCTACCTGCAATCATTGCCAGGACAGCGTTGGAGCTGGCCCGCACCCTGCGCACCAAGGACGCGCACCGCTTGCGCATGGTGGCGTATATCTACGTTGACGTCGTGATGGGGCTTGCGCGCTCCGAACTCTAGGCCGGTGCCGGAAGAGTTTACCTTGCCGAAAATAGTCTAGTGTGAGGAGCCAGACCAAGAGAGATACAGAAATCCGAAAGGAAGCATGTGGCGAGCTGTTCGGCAGTAGCGACCCCACGGACCCTATCTCCCGGGAGTAGTCTTGTTCCTCACCTCTGGCTTGCCTTAATTGGCCGGCTGGAGTGAACCCTGACGAGGAACAGAGCTCCCAACTATTTCTTGCTTTTATTAGCCGCTTTGAGTGGAGATTCGCAAGAGCAAACGGGCTCGAGGGGAACGAAGTAAGTAAGTGCTCGTAGGGATCTTGACCATATTCTCTGGGCTCTGGGATTGTTCTTAAAGCCGTGGAATACCTCTCCACTCCTCAAGCACCTCAGGACATGTTGCCCCCTTGTCGCTACGTCACTATGTGCTAGCGACAGTTTTACGGGGGCCCATTATTGAGTGTGCAAGTCACCCCTGCCATTTTATCCGTGTGTATTTAAAACATTGATCAGGCAGGGGCCATAGTTCTTCCATAATTCTTGGTAACCAACCCACTTTAGCCACCCAAACCCATAGTCGAACTTTTTAATTTTCCATATCCTGCAATAGTTCTACACCAACCGGGGGTTGTCCTTGGGTGCCCTTGCATAGTGCATACAGGGGTAATCGTCGGATGGTCCCGCATTTCATTAAAATCTCCTAAGGGGCCTCTGTGAGTTGGCTTCGGTCCCTCGTACGCCTTCCAAAGGACCGGGACCTCATGGTCCTGAGATATGTAAAAATATAATAATAATACATATGTCGTCGCAAGCGATATCAAGACGACAAAATAATGAAAATACTACTTCCGGTTGATTTCATAATATTGGTCAAACCGGAACCTAATTCTCATTGGTTGATCGGTTAGTACAGTGAACGCCGTGAGGTGGCGCTATAACTTCGCGCCATTTTCTACACGTGGACAGAGCCGATTGGAGAGCGGCCGGCATTCGACTTGCGGAGCTGACGCCAGATGGTTGAGACCATACAATCGGAACTGTCATGTTCACCGTACAAACCTTTGTTTCTTACTGCTCATAAAGTGATTGTAAATTACCGAATTGTGATTTGTGCTTCAAACTACGTTTTACTGGTTGCCCGAGTACCCACCTTCCTCATGGAACCCGTACCAAGAAATTATGATGATGGCCCTGTTATTGCTACGCCCACGCTCGCGCCGACACATATAATAATATTTATTTGCAAGAAATACATTTTTACAAAGAAGATCTTACAGCCTAAAATTCACTGTATTCGGCCTGCAAGCATGCAAATTATTGAAATTTAAGTCGTTATCACAGAATATGTCATTGATACATTTGTACAAAAATATGTCATTATTTCATTACATTATTACCAAATTTAAATCGTTATACTAATAGAGATTTTCATAATAGTCCTTACAGTCTATCAATATTAAAATAATTAGGGAAACATTCAAAATTATTATTGTTCTTTATGTTGCATAAATTCCTTAATGCTATAAAAACAGTAACCTTGGAGTCACTCTGTTAATTTATTTTTGAATAAATTACCCTGTAACAATTATTTTAATTGGTTCGGTATTTTATTATAAATTAATAGACAAAGTATTTTTTGATTGCGAGTAGTTGGATTTTAAAAAAGACAACGTTTTAAAATTTTAATTTACAAATTTAGGTCATAGTCTCTTACTCTTTACGTATTTGATTTTTTAAAGGTGAACGGGGGCTGAGGATACACTATGGCAAGATCCACAAAACACATAGTGTACCATTGTGCCCCCCAGCTACATCCCCAACACCTCCAGACCAAACTTTGTGGCAAACACTGGCAAAGTTCAAAAATTCTACCCCGGTTTTAAAGAGAGTTCCCCGAGGCGCGAGACGGTCTGTTGCACTGAATTTGACACGATGTCTCCGTCTTGCGACCCAGGAAAACTTACAAAGTGCCTGGGAGCAATTACTCACCTTCCCTTATAGGATTCTACATGTCCAGAAAAATTTAGCAACTAAAAAAACCTTAACAAACCAAATTAAAGACAACTGCAACAATTCGACCCTAATTTTAGATCCAAAATTACCTACATTTAACAACCAATCACAAAAAGACTTATGTTCACATGTGGAATCAAAATTAAGTGAAGGTGACATCAGGGGTGCGGCTAGGATACTATTCAGCAGCGATGTAGTGGCGCCTTACTCTCCAGAAACACTAACAGCTGTAGAGAGTAAACACCCAGCGCCTGCGGTTGGTCTCACCTTTCCCGACCCCCCTGACTCTTCCGACCTAAATTCCACCTTCCTAAATATTTCGGCCCCCCAGCTAATTGCAGCCGTGAGCTCTTTCCGAAGTGGTTCCGCCGGCGGCCTCGACGGCCTGACTCCACAACATCTCAAGGATTTACTGAGTTCAGGTGTCGGGCGGTGAGTCGCTTTCGAAGGAGCTTGCGGCCCTTATTAACCTCATGCTCACTGGCGGTGTGAACGAGGCCGTCGTCGATGTCTTGTACGGGGCCAACCTATGTGCCTTGCGCAAGAAGGACGGCGGCATTCGTCCCATCGCCGTTGGTTGCACATACAGGCGTACGGCAGCCAAAATATGCTGTAAACTGTATAGCGAATCGCTTACAGCTAAGTTTCAGCCCCTACAGCTTGGGTTTGGCTCGAAGGGGGGCTGTGAGGCTGCCGTTCATGCCCTTTCCACCTTCTTATACTCAAACAAAGGTGAGGTCATCCTCAAGGTTGACGTGAAGAATGCCTTTAATTCTGTAAACAGGGACACTTTGTTGGCTGAAGTCAAAAAGGAACTACCCGAAATTTATGGTTTCTTGTGGCAATGTTATAGACACCCATCCAAATTATTATATAAGGACAATGTTTTGGAATCTTCAGTAGGATGCCAACAAGGTGACCCTCTCGGGCCTGTCATTTTTAGCTTGGCTATTCATCCAATTATCCAGAAACTACATTCAAAATTCAACATGTGGTATTTAGATGATGGAACGCTAGGAGGTGATGTAGACACCGTTTTAAAAGACCTACAATTTCTCAAACAGGAATTTAAATCTATTGGCTTGGACCTCAACCCCTCAAAATGTGAAATTTACCTTTCTGATATTACCGACAGACAGTTGACCCTAGAGAAATTTAATGCAATAGCCCCACAAATCAAAATTTTAGAAAAAACTTCACTGCACCTCCTAGGTTCCCCAATTTTGGAAGATAGTTTTTCCCTTTTCATCGAAGGAAAAATCAAAAAGTTTAACGAAATTTCGGACAGACTCGTCAAAATTAATTTACATTCGGCATTCACCCTGATTAGATACTGTTGTTTTGGCCCAAATTTTATGTACTTTCTACGCTCGGCACCTTTATGGAAGCAGCCACACCTCTTGGACAAAATTGACCAAATTATTCGCAGCACACTAACATCCTTGCTAAATTTGGCCTTGGACGACCGAGCATGGCTGCAAGCCACACTACCCATCCGTTATGGTGGCCTCGGCGTCCGCAAAATTACCAGTATCGCTTACCGGCGTTCTTGTCCTCTGTCCACAGCACCGAAAAGTTGAACAGGAAGATTTTAGCCCCCTCCCTGGTTAACTCTGAAGTGCCGTGCTTGGCTGACGCAGTGAACGCCTGGAAAATGGCTTGCCCGGATACAGATCGGCCCGTGAACCCATGTTCCCAGAGGCAGTGGGATGAGCCGCTCTGCAGGTTGGTACGGAATAATCTTATTAATACGTCCACCAATACTGCCGAGCGTGCCCGCCTACTGGCTGTGGGTGAGTGGGAGTCGGGTCTCTGGCTTCAGGCGCTACCGTCACCCAACATAGGCACTTTGCTGGGTGACACCACCTTCCGGCTCGCTACTTGTCTACGTCTGGGCGCCCCTTGCGTAGGTCCGCATCGCTGCCAATGCGGTGAAGGTGTCGACTGCCTCGGACACCATGGCTTATCCTGCAGTAAAAGCGCAGGCCGGATAGCACGGCACGCCAGCATCAATGATATCATCCGTCGTGCTCTTGTCACCGCCGGGGTGCCAGCTGTTTTAGAACCCAATGGCTTGGCGCGCGACGATGGGAAGAGACCAGACGGAATGACCATAATGCCTTGGAAGGTAGGTAGGCCTTTGGTGTGGGATGCAACGTGTGTCGACACCCTTGCGCCATCCCATCTTCCAAGCTCGGTGGGCTGTGCTGGTGCGGCTGCTGCAGGTGCGGAAAACCTCAAACGGCGCAAATACTCCAACCTCTTTGGAACTTATTTGTTCGAGCCGTTTGGGGTTGAAACACTAGGGCCATGGGGTCCGAGTGCCCATCTATTATTTCGGGATATCGCCAAGCGGATGGTCGACTCCTCACGTGACCAGAGGGCTGGCCTATTTTTTGGCCAAAGAATCAGCATTGCCATACAACGTGGTAATGCTGCCAGCCTTTTGGGCACGTTTCCTATTGACAGCGATACGGACGAATTTTTTGATGCCCTTTGATCATTTGCCCTCCTTTTTATATACTTGTACATATTATTATTTTTATTTTAAGTCTGTTAGCTTTTTAATTAATGTTAGCTTATGTTATGTAATTTATATTATCTTGATTAAGTAAATAAATTCTTTAATTTGGAAAAAAAAAAAATTCAGGTCAATAAATTATAGACACTTATTAAATACATTTTTCTTATAAATTTCTTTGTGACAGGGTGGTTGGTATAGTAGGTTGAGAAACTTAGCCCTTTTTTGTCTCGGCATAAACTCATTACGCTGCTTGAAGTAATGCATGTGCCTTTTTGTAAAAAGAGAAATTTCTTTTATGTACATACAAGGTATTGGAAGAATTTTGTATTTTTGAAATAAAGGTTTACAGCTATCTAAGAACCATGACTTGTCGATAACGCGGATATAACGTTTTTGAATTTTGAATGCTCTGTCGGTATCGGTCGAGTTACACCACATTATTAGTCCATAGTTTAGTACAGATAGCACATAGTCATGGTAAGCCGAAAGGGCAGCCTCTGCAGAAATATTCTGTCTTAACTTTTTTAACGCAAACACAAACCTATCAAGCTTCTGACAAATATATCATTATTGTATATGGCTTTTCCAATTCAGATGTTTATCTACATTAAGTCCCAATTTCAGCTCGTCTACTTGTTTTACTGCTTCGTCTTTATAAACTATATCTAAAGGCAACTGTTTGGTTTTGTAAGAGTTAAATTCAATAAGATTTGTTTTACTAATGTTTATATTTAAATTATTTTCATCCATCCAACTTACTAAATCTGATAGGATCTTTTCGATAATAGATTTGTAAGCGTCCTTATCCTGACAGTTTATGATAACTGTTGTATCATCTGCGAAAAGGATACATTTCTGTGAAGTAGCTTCAGGAAGATCATTTATATAAAGCAAGAAAAGTACAGGGCCGAGAATGCTGCCTTGAGGCACACCACACTTGTTTATTCTTGCCATAGATCTGAATTTTACTTTTGAATACATTTTTTTCCCTTTTTTTACTACTTTTGTTATCTCGGTACACTGTTTTCTGTTTCTAAGATAGCTAGATATCCAATTATATGCTTTTCCCCTTATGCCATAGAACTCTAATTTGCGTAGAAGCTTAGAATGGTACAAAATCAAAGGCCTTACTCATATCTAAAAATAAAGACACCACTGGATTGCACTATTAATGCTTTCTGTTACAATTTTGATTAGGTCAAAGATTGCAAGAGCAGTTTAACTTCCCTTGCGAAAGCCAAATTGCTCCTTGCATAAAATGGCGTGTGTAAATAGAAAATTGTTTAATCTAATAAGCATTGCCTTCTCAAACACTTTGGATATAATGGTAACTAACGTGATAGGCCGATAGTTATGTGAGTCTGACTTATTTTCCTTTTTATAAAATGGTTTAACTACAGATATTTTTAACTGTTCAGGAAATACACCATCGAGAAAAGATAAATTTATAACGTGTGCTAGTGGATGGCATATCCAACTAGCACATCCTTCAAAACTTCGTCATCGTATCCACTAGTTTTGCTATTATTTAGAGACATTATGATTTTGTACACTTCCTTTGCATCAACAGGATTCAGGAAAATAGTATTTACATTTTTGTTTTTTTGATTGAGGTTAATATTATTCGAATTTTCTGACTGATTGGATGTCAAATTAATAAAATAGTCATTAAATATGTAGCAAAAGTCTGATGGATTGTTATATGTCAAATTATGAAACATTATTTCGTCAATGTCATTTTTAGATATATTATTATTAGATATAGTTGAAGAGATCGTATTCCATGTAGCTTTACATTTATTTTTGCCCTTTTGTATACGCCTTGTATGCATTAATTTCTGTGCACTCTCTCCACGCACATCGTTTAAAAAAATTGATTATAAAGTTTGTAATTTTTTTTCATTTCATTTTTTGTTCATTTTACTAGTTTTGAATTTTAGATAAAGCTGACGTTTCGTTTTGCTAGACTTTTTAATACATTTTGTTATCCAATTTTGTATGACTGGCTTATCAATTATCATTAACTTTAACCTTAATCTCCGAAAAGCACAGGTTATAATATAATGTAAATGTTTCATAATTTAATAATTAAAGGCCTCTGTAAAAGTATCTGAGTTAAACGTTTCCGAAAAAGAAAGAGAAGACAGGCATTCGCAGAATTTTTCAACGTTCTCTGAACAGTAATCACGTCTCAACTCAGACCAGCAGGATATTGATTTTTGTTTATTTACCTTTATTGTTACCGATTGTGCCGTTTCATGATCTGACAGACCAATTCTGATTTAAGTTTACTTAAGTTACTGGCGATTTGGTCAATGCAAGAGTTTCTTCGAGTCGATTCTGTTATGTGAGCTTCATAATTATAATTATGAAGAATGCTTAAGACATCCATTGTTGTGGAATTATCTTTTAATATCTATATTTCAATTATCACAAATTATAATTTTCTTTCTCTTGTACTGGTCAGTCAAGTAATTCAACAGATTGTCAAGTTTATGAAGAAAGACACCTATTTGTGCCTTTCTTTGATCAGGAATTCTACATATATATGTTCACTACTACCAAGCTCAATCCAATTATCTCTACTACACAGAATTCAAAATAAAATTGCTATGAATTGTCACGCTATATGCTAAGTGGGATGAGTAGTATTGCATTTTGTTCGTATTGTTCTATAGTTATCATATATAGTATAGTTATCATACATATATGGAGCTAAACCGTTAATCATGACATAATATAAGAACGGATACTCGTATTTTAGTCAACTTTTAAGAAAGCAAATAGGTTAGCAGTTCGACGACTGATTTGCAAACCTACTCGTATGTTAGATTCCCAACAATTGAAAAATGTTTGTGCTTCCTTTTTTTACATTTTGTTATAATGTGATAGTTCGTAGAACGTACCAGAAAAACATAAACTAGGGATCTTCATCTTTGATTATAATAAAAATAAATATCAATGGTTAGGTGTAATTACACAGGAGCGGAGGCGTTGTCATTAAAACACCAAAAACTTAAAACTTCGCAAGCAATGGGTAATTACTGCTGAAGCCTGCGGGTATCGACCTCAGGCTTCAGTAGTGTCCGTCGCTTGCTCCCGCATCACCAGTCCTGACTCTCTTCATATTTTGGGTGCTGAGACCAAAACTACGAATTTAGTATACAGGAAGGTGTTTATAAAAATGTGGCTACCATTTTAGTACATTTTTGTGACGAATCACGATGACTTTCACGGGAACGAAGTCGCTGACAGAAGTTATATTAGGTTGTCTCATAAATTATTGCCAGTTAAAAGACAAATTATTATTAATATTTTTTTATTAATAAAAAATACTTTTAATCAATTATAATATACTGTCCCTCGTTATCAACAACAGTCAGCCATCTACTGAGCAAAATTTGAATACCCTTCTCCCAAAATGAGGCAGGCTGGGACTCGAAAAAAATGTCAAGTTCAATTTTAATACTTCCAGAATTTTCGATTTTTTTTTCCTAGTAAATGAAATTTAAGAGCTCGAAATAAATGAAAGTCTGAAGGCGCAAGATCCGGGCTATACGGTGGATTTGGAACAGTCAGCCATACTAGCTCCTCCAGCTGTTTATGTGTTAACTTGGCGCAATGAGGTCGTGCGTTGTCATGCAAAAGTTGGACTCCAAGTCGTTTTGGCCGCTTAAATTTTGACATGTCTGCTAGTTTGCAAAGCTGCTGCGTATACAGATTGGCGTTAATAGTCTGATCGAGGAGTTCCCAGAAAATCATTCCTTGCCAATCCCAGAAAACAGACAACATTATCTTACGACCGTGTTCATTCACTTTAGGCTGGGCTGGTGGGTTTTCCTCGCGAGGAATCCAATAGGCATGACGCGTGTTAGTTTCATAATGTATCCAGCTCTCGTCACATGTAATAATGTCCTTGAGAAAGTCTCGTCTGTGCGGACGAAGTAACAAACTTTGACAAATGGCCACACGAACGGCCCGGTCATGGTCCGTTAACGCATGAGGTGTCCAACGTGACATCACTTTGCGATATCCCATCGATTTGAGATAACGATCTATAGTCGTGTGGGATTGTCCAAGCGCCTTCTCTAAATCGCGCGTACTATAGTCTGGATGTAGCTCAAGTTAGCGACGCAAAGCAATTTCATCAAAGCTTGTGGGTCGGCCTGGGCGAGGTTGATCTTCGCAGCTTATATCACCGGTGTCAAAACGCTTGTACCAGAAACGAACAGTCCGATCGCTCGTAGTATCCGATCCAAATGCAGTGTTAATCTCTTTAGCCGTTTCTGTTGAAGAGACTTTAAGTCGATGCTCATATAGCATAATAGCTCGCAGTTGACGCTGATCCATTTTCACTAAAGATTAATTATTGCGTTGCGTCCGCGCCTATTTATACCCTCACCATAAAAGATGCTCATCCTTACTAGAAAGATCTAGAACTTTCTTGAATTCACTTTAGTTTAAATACGAGAAAATTCGAGATAAATAAAATATGGCAAGAACTTATGAGACAACCTAATATAATAATAAAACAAATGAACCCACCACGGCCACTACCACCAGATGAGCCTACACATCTTCTATCGGAAAGTATCACTTGGTTTGGTGCCACTTCCTGCTCAAGAAGTTCATGTAGCAACCCGAGTGTGCGTGTGTGTGCCCGCGCGGCGCGACGCGGCTCGCGGTACGACGCGGCACAGTTTCACGCTGTCGATGCGCTATCGCCGCGCGACGGATGTAGCCCGTTCCCGACTCGCGGGATAACATCTCGAAGCTTCCGCCCATTTATCTGCCACGTCTCAGCTCTACGGCGCCCCGCCACCGCCCACCTCACCACCCCGCATACCCGCAATTGAGCTAGAGCTAATTGAGCTTTTAAACTGTTCACGCTGTTGACAAAAAGCTGCACCCCAATCGCGTAACACACTTTAGACCAACAAGAACAGCTAAGAGTGGTGCTACCTCCTGCATGCAAGGTGGCGGAGATCGTTCGCGTGGAAGTCGTAAGATAACATTATATAATTAAATGATAGCCACATTTAAACAAAAGTATACAAACGTATACTTTTGTGGTTGTTCTCTCAGCAGCCAGAATATACGAAGGGTCAAACTTGGTACCACGGGAGCAAGCGACGTGGTTTTCCGTGTGAGAGACAGCTCGTCCTGAGGTCGTCACCCGCACCTTCAGTAGCAATTTCTTATTGCTTAAGAAGTTTTAGTGAATTATTTCACTCCTGAGTTCCTGCATATACTTTCTAAAGGCACAACACAGATTATTCCAGACGAGCGGCTATCGCTAAAATAATATTATTACAGGAGACTGCACATCACATCATTATCATATCACTCACCTAACATAGATGACAGAAGAGGCCTAAACTTCATGCCTTTTTGTGAACTAGCGTGATAATTTATAGCCTACAGACTCATTAGTGTTAAATACCGAACACCAAGGATGGTACTCAGTAGTTAAAATGTTGATCTTATGTGTATACTCGTACTAGTAGAATTGATGGTCTGAATAAAACAACCAAACTGTATACTGTTCTATAGCTAGTAATGTTGACCTTATGTGTATACTCGTACTAGTAGAATTGATGGTCTGAATAAAATAACCAAACTGTATACTGTTCTATAGCTAGTAATGTTGACCTTATGTGTATACTCGTACTAGTAGAATTGATGGTCTGAATAAAATAACCAAACTGTATACTGTTCTATAGCTAGTAATGTTGACCTTATGTGTATACTCGTACTAGTAGAATTGATGGTCTGAATAAAATAACCAAACTGTATACTGTTCTATAGCTAGTAATGTTGACCTTATGTGTATACTCGTACTAGTAGAATTGATGGTCTGATTAAAACAACCAAACTGTATACTGTTCTATAGCTAGTAATGTTGACCTTATGTGTATACTCGTACTAGTAGAAATGATGGTCTGAATAAAACAACCAAACTGTATACTGTTCTATAGCTAGTAATATATTTGCTAAAATTCACACGAACCCAACCAAATCGTTGTAACACAAAGCTTGCCAAATCTAACTCGACGCCAACGCCATCTAGTTACGTCTTGCACAATTCTTGAAAAATATAACATATTTTGTTGAACTGATGAGCGGCTTTTGATCATACATGATCGTTAATATACCGCTCACCAAGGACGTTACTGACGGAATATCCTTCTTGAACTGGTCCGAATTGGTAGCAAACAATTTGATCTTATAAGTTTGATCTAAAATCATAAACATTTCAACAAGATAAAAACTTACATAATGTATTGGCTACTTTGTTAGCTTACAATATACACGCACTTATTGGTTATTTAACTGAGCCCAGGTTAAGATACGAAACAGTATTATCTAGTACTTCTAAGATTATTGTAATTCATTCTTTAAGTTTTTAGAGTAGAGAAAGAGAAGAATAATAAGAATATTTTACTGTATCACCAAAATATAAATCGCTTCTCTGGCAAAATCCTAGACGTGGCAATGTTAATAGATAAATATGGATACCTAATGTTTTTGTGAAAGCTGGTTAAAACCGGATAAAATGTTGTTTAATGTAAATAATTTTTCAGCTGCCAGTGTGTACAACATGTCCTCAATAGGTGGTACTTTGGTATTATGTAATAGTGATTTTAGATATATAGAAATACTATGTGGCTATCACTGCTTGCTCTGTTGATCGCTAATGTGAGGTAGCATGTGTAGAGGCTGAAAGCCATACTTTCTTATGTGCTTATAGACCACCTTTTCAATTCAATTCAATTCATTTATTCAATAACAATTTTTACATCGTGTCTGAATTTCTATAACTAAATATATAAGAAACATGCATGCAATCCATATTTAAATCATTACAATTATCCAAATTACATTCAAATGAGAATAATAATAAATATAATATAAAATATAAAAATTAATGTCATAAGTCAATTATTCATAAAATTCAATTAATTAAATTCAATAAGTTTTAAATTACATAATGTTGTTACTTCCGAATTTTGTATTAATTATTTATATCTCATCAATGGAATATAGACACTTATTTAACAAGAACCGTTTAAGCTTATTCTGAAACCCACTTGTATATACTAGACTTTTTATTTCTGCCGGCAGTTTATTAAATATTTTTAAAGACTTGTGGTAGGAGCTATGCTTTACTACGTTCAGGTGCGGCACTTGCTTCATCTGGAGATCTTTTCTTATGTTTAAATCATATAATTTAAAATGTATATTTAAAGAAGCGGCTAGAGTAACAGCAACCTCAGCTTCATGCATCGACAGTGTACATATATGTATACAACTAACTAAACACTTGACTTAATTGTAAAATAAAAGACTCGTCCTTAATTAGTGGTGTCAGGTAAAAAATTATACCTACATAGATAAATCCACTCAATTGAGACCTCTAACTAAAAATAAATTGTAAATGTTTAATAATAATTTAGCAAGTTTTCAACAACTAGTTTTGATTCACAAGACCCTAACATAAACTATGAGACATTCTTATCTAGAGTATGCTAAGAATCCAGTAAAGCATTCCTGTAAAAAAAAAAATACTATAAATACGAAACCAAAATGTTAAGAATGGACCACTGCTGCATTAGAAAAAGCAAAGATGTTTTATATAATTTGTATCACGAGAAGTCGTTAACTTCTGATCAAGCCCTTCATAATAATGTAAGAAAATATTCTAAAATATTCAAAAGAGTCTGCGCTGAGGCTAAATCTAAATTAATACGAGGATGTAACAAAATTAGTATGTCTAATAATGAAATAAAAGCTGTGTGCCAGTTAATCAACAAAGAAACTGGAAACACAAAACAGCGATATAAGAACGAGTTGTCCCTAAAAATTGATAATGAAACCATTTCAGATAAGTTATACGTTCCTAAGACACTAGAAAATTTCTTTACCAACATCCCGATAGAGGTTACAAAATCTCTCCCCTTATCATCTATTTTAGCTGAATTTCTTTTTAAAGAAACTTCAATAAGGATATTTTAAGCTTTGAATTCAAGCCCATTTCCATTGCCACAGTTAAAAAAGCACTTAAAATTCTTAAAATAAAAATGGCTGAAGATTTATGGGGGATTTCTGTTAAGGCTATTAGAGATATTATTGACACAATTGCCCCGGCCCTAACAGGCATATTGAATAAGTGTTTAGACAGCGGTACGTTTCCTGAATTAAAGAAACATAGTAAAGTACTCGTAGTACCAATTGTCAAATCGGGTAGGAAGTTTGATCCCTCCTACTATAGGCCTATATGTGTCCTACCAGCATTGAGAAAAATGTATGAAAAAATCATGCTAGACCAGATGTTGTCACATTTTAACTCATAGTCATAGTCATAGTTCATAAAATAGCATGCCTTGCGCGTCCCAGAAACAGCAAAGCAGAACTTTTAAGCGGTTCTTTTGACTCAGCTTCGGGTGAGTTCGTGGAGTTTCTTTTCGAGGCAACCAAAAAGCACGACGTATATCGTTCTCGTAATTAATCCATGATTCATCTCCAGTAACCAGATCAGACAAAAACTCTTTACGTCGGGGTCGCAGCAAAAGTGATTGACAGATAGTGACACGGGCTGCACGACTGGCGTGTGTAAGGATGTGCGGTACCCATCGAGCCAAAACTTTTCAATACCCAAGCTCATGCAGATGGTATTCTATGGCGTGGTGACTACAATTAAGTGCTTCCGCTAATTCTCGAGTGGTAGCATCATTTGCCGGATTTTGCGGCGTAAATCGTCATCATTCACTGCGGGTGGTCGTCCTGAGCGTGGCTGACTTCAAATCTCCTGATTTAAAACGATCAAACCATCCAGCGCT